>OX345636.1:44083036-44510713 GCA_947044365.1 Petrosia ficiformis
TGCTGAGTTACTATTGAATGACACTTCCATGTTTTTTAGTGTTGTACCTATACTAGGTTATTCAGATACAGATATTATAGCCAACTAAAACTGCCTATACCTATACCTATACCTATATATATTATATACATGTGTTCACTGCTTTTTCTAGTATATGTTTACGTGCATCACTAATTTTTAGCACTGCTCTATATAGCCATTTCTGTTGGAAAATAAAACTCACAAACTATCAAAAAATATGATTCCGACTGCTGTATCAATCTTTTCTTACAGAAAAACAGTACTATAAAGTTTAAAAACGTGGTCTGTAAAGTATCTGTATCTGCCCTATACTACTTGCCTATACCTATATTTACCTATACCTTGGTATAGGTACCTGTACATTCACCTATACCAGTATAGCTACAACACTAGTTTTTTTTTTGCCAGAGCACATGCACTTTCCGTACTTTTAGTGTAATTTTCAATAATCTGCATTATTATCCGTATACATTTGTGTAGTTGGACGAACTGCAAGTTTTAAATTGGGGTACAATATACATGTACATGCATGTACATGTTATACAAGTGTAAGAGGACTATGAATGTAAATATCTTACCTGAACCCAGTGTTTCAAATAATTCATAATTTTGCTCTACTTCAGGATAGCGAGAGGGTCCTGGACTCCATGCCATTTTCAATATCTACGACTAAAGAAATATGGATGTAGCTATTAGCAAAAAATGTTACAATGTTGCCATGGTAACAATTATCGTCAATATCTAACATTAGAGAATACAAATGTATGTATATAGTTAATTTCTGTTGCCTTCGAGCCAGATGGAATGATACTACTTATGTATGTCACACAAACATTATATTATAATTACACATGTGTATATATATAGGAATTAACTCATTCAAAAGTAATCATAAGAATGGCCCCCGAGGGCCATAAATGAAATACAATAACACATACATGTACTTAAGTAGGATATGTAACAAAGAATCTTCTAAATAACTGTGATGTTTGACCCCTATGCACTTAGGAGTTACGAAGCAAATGCTCATAATTGGTTTCAGTCATAAGCCAAAGAAAATGACTAAAAGGTTGATGGTTTTTCCTTTGCCTTAAATATAGAGTATGGAAGGGATTTTAAAGGGGTGTCCCCCATTAATGGGAGTTGGAAGGGGGTACAGCCTCCTTGCTGGTCATGCAATTTGGGGTTTCAGTGACCCCACCCATGCAATCTGATGGGTAGCTGAGACATTTGTCTTGCTGGAAAAACCGATATTGTGGGTGTAGCTGATACCAACATGTAGTGGGGTCATTTTGTTTGCCCCAGTTGCTGTCAAAAAAGGGAGAACACTGCATTTCCCTTAGTCCTGCAAATCGCTTGTGAACGTTTGGATCTTGGTAAGTAAGTTGCTAGAAGTAGTACTCCATGTTGGAAAAGAAGCCAAGTTTGGGATACAGAGCCTCCAGTTTTGGAAATGGGAAGCCAAAAACATGCTCAGTACTCTAAGGGTTAATTAATTAGAAGCTAAAAAGTAATATTAAAAAATTAAAATATTGAAGTAAAGAAGGTATAATATACATGTAATTGTGTAATAATCAATTGATGAGTCATGTCAACCCTCAAAATCCCCCACATTGTCTGAGAAATGTAAACTATAGCAGAGGTCAGCTATGAATATCATTAAAAACAATGATTACATAGATACACACATAAACAAATAACAAGGAAAAGAGAAGAATGTGTTTATACATCATTTGTACATCATACACACACACACTGTATTGATACTACTATTAATATGTAATGTATATTCACTATACTTTATTATACTTGGGAGATCCTATTATCAATGAATTGAAGTGTAAAATTCCATACTCCCCTTCCCTGCTTTTGATGATTATGTCATGATATACGATATGTATGAAATGTGTTGTGTAAGTTACACGTCTATGTTACATGTCTATGTTACATGTCTATGTTACATGTCTATGTTACATGTCTATGTTACATGTCTATGTGACATACATGTACATATTTATGTGACATATGTATGTTACATGTACAGTACTTGTCAGTTGCAACTTAATTCACACTTGCAAGAGCCACGCGAGTTTCTTTTTTGCACTCGCGAGTTCCTTTTTTGCACTCGCGAGTAACCTTACTCGTACTTGCGAGCACGCACTGTACATGTCTATGGTACATACATATGTACATGCACATGTATGTGACATATGTATGTTACATGTGTATGTTACATACATGTGTATGTGACATGTGTATGTTACATGTGTATGTAACATACATATGTATGTGACATACATGTACATATGTATGTGACATATGTATGTGACATATGTATGTGACATATTTAAGTTACATGTGTATGTTACAAACATGCATATGTGAGATATCATATATGTATGTTACATGTGTATGGATTGAGTATGTATGGCAGCAGGACTAAAAGTCATTATAATTATTATATAACATAATAATAAGAAACTGTACATGTACATGTACATGTTGCTTTGCATCAACAGGAAATTTCAATGATGTTCAGATTGTACAAGCATCAATACTATTTTAATTGTATAACGATAATAATTATACAATGTACTGTAAGTATAATGTAGTGAGTGTAGAAAGTATGGGACTAGAGAATAAAAGTGGAATATCAGCGAATCAGAATAAATGAAATACAATCTGATCTATAATCATGTTACTTTAGAATAAATACAACATGTATTATAGAAATAGCCTGTTATGTAGGATATTTTCCAATACATGTAGTGAATGTCTGGTAAATTGAAACTGAACTGTATACAAAGTATATAGGGAGCAGGACAAGAGTGATGAAAAAAGGTCAAGATGTTCAACAGTCCGCTAATTATTTCTACACTCATGGATAAAACATTAGTTTTTAATTAATCAGAGAGACTCTACCCTGACCTAAACCCTAAATCCTACCTTAGGAACTGCATCAAAGTATAAAATTAGAAACAAAACAGTGTATAGTTCAGAGTGTATTAATACCCCAACAGCCAATAATGTATCACAATATTGAATGAACATATTGATATGTTAATATGTATCGCACATCACTAGTATACTGTATGTCAATAAAAATTCACTATACAAGTACATTAATTACTCGGTAGTTTCTTACAAAGTTAATATATATACATGTATATATAGTACAGTTATTACTCGGTAGTTTCTTACAAAGATAATATATATACATGTATATATAGTACAGTTATTACTTGGTAGTTTCTTACAAAGATAATACATATACATGTATATATAGTACAGTAATTACTCGGTAGTTTCTTACAAAGTTAATACATATACATGTATATACAGTACAGTTATTACTCGGTAGTTTCTTACAAAGTTAATATATATACATGTATATACAGTACAGTAATTACTCGGTAGTTTCTTACAAAGTTACATGTATATACAGTACAGTTATTACTCGGTAGTTTCTTACAAAGTATATATACATGTATACATGTGTATATAGTACATTAATTACTCGGTAGTTTCTTACAAAGTTAATATAATTATATACATGTATATACAGTACAGTTATTACTCGGTAGTTTCTTACAAAGTATATATACATGTATACATGTGTATATAGTACATTAATTACTCGGTAGTTTCTTACAAAGTTAATATAATTATATACATGTATATACAGTACAGTTATTACTCGGTAGTTTCTTACAAAGTTAATATAATTATATACATGTATATACAGTACAGTTATTACTCGGTAGTTTCTTACAAAGTATATATACATGTATACATGTATATATAGTACATTAATTACTTGGTAGTTTCTTACAAAGTTAATATAATTATATACATGTATATACAGTACAGTTATTACTCGGTAGTTTCTTACAAAGTATATATAATTATGTAGTATGGTAATTACTCAGTAGTTTCTTTTCTGCACTATAGTAGTTCAATATCAAACAGAAATTACTAACTGTACTGACATTTTATTGACATATGGTCATATACTATACTTTATAGTACTGTACAGTAATGCACAATAAAGATTGATTCACCCACACATCAGTTAAACTTCCCACTCAGGGCTGCATTTAGGGAGGGGCATACTTAGTTAACGCAGTTGCATCCTTCTAAGGGGTTCAATCAATTAATGGGCGTGGCACATAAATGAACTCACACTCAAGGTATAGACAGGGGTGTGGAAATAGTGAGCCAACTACTGGGCATTTTGACCTATTTTCATCCCTCTTGACCTGCTCTCCACATACTTTGTATACAGTTCAGTTTTAATTTACTGGACATTCACTAGATTTATCAGACAATGTCCTGCATGACTGGGTATTTCCACACCACTGGGTATAGAAGATTAGCTGGATGCTATCAGCTTGTGGAACTGTAATTGATAGCTGTTGTACTTAAGATACTAGCAAACCTTAAACAAGAACTGTTAAAAAAGTAAAAATGGAAAACCAAGCAATATATTGTAGGGTTTCAGACATAAAGACAATGATTACTGGCCATTACAAAGCAATCATAGGGACACTTCTTTACTCATTATATTTTATTGTTGCTCAAATGTTTATAAATCAATGATCATAATTACATCATCAAATACATATACAGGAATACATGTCAGTTACATGTACATGTAGTAAATATGAAATGATGTGAAAATGGTCCATTAGCCACAAAAATTCAAAACAATCAAAAACAGACAAATAATCAACTCCTAGTAAGGATAATAATTTTGTCTAGAGAGTATAATTATTACTAATGATTTGATGACACAAGTGAGGTTATAAGAAATATCTCAATTTAGAAATCCATAGGCTGAATTTTTGTTCAAAAGTGTAAATTAATACAATTTGGGTCATCACTTCATATAAGGATAATATAGTAGCTATATTACACATTCAAAATAGTATAATGCTTACAAAAACTACAGAATACAATAATTTCATGCTTGAACGAGAACAAAAACATCCTGATATAACCCTAACAATGTCAGTACTCCTAACATAATATGAGACTATATAAATGTAACATAATTTCGTGACTTCTTATATGAAGAAACAACCACAATTTGTTTGCTAAAGAACACTTGCTATGGCAAAATTTCAAAGGGCTGATAAACTAGCCAGATTGTTTATATATCCCTTTGATGATTGACATAAAACCTATCACCATCCAAATGATATGTAACAAACTCGATCAACCATGTATATACTCCTTTGTAGTAGGAGATAGTACATCATTAGGACAGTACATTGGATTGCTTGTAGTCTCACACAAATGGCTGGACACGAGACTAGATTGATGGAAATCCAACCAGTAAGTACAAAGTTCAAACCACCACCTCGTCGAAATAAAAAAAAGTTTTTGGTATAATTGGAACAAACACTTTAGCTACACATCTATCCTTAACAATTTCTATGAAGCAATTCATCTGTGGTGATAGAGAAGGCCATAGTACAGGGTGGTCTTTCGTTTTTAGAAACAGTTGCGGACATCATTTGGGAACTGGTGTAGATATTTCCTTTCTCACATTTTCTAGTCATGGCTTCACAAGAGGGCTAAGCAATCACACATTATACAACTCATCTTCCCTTTTGGGAAATATAATACCCATTTGTGAAATAATCACTCTGTCCTTGTCCCTGCAGCCCTCAGATGTCATGATTATAAAACCAGGAGTGTGGAAACAGTGAGCCAATTGCTAGACATCTTGACCTACATGTATTTTCATCACTTTTGTCCTGTTCCCTGTATACTTTGTATACAGTTCAGTTTCAATTTACTGGACATTCAATAAATATCAGACAATGTCCCACATGAGTGGCTGTTTCCATACCTGTGTATATAGCCCATACATCCTCCCAAATGTACTACAACTATTACATATTATATGAATCTCATTAAATAGGGACATACGTAGATACAAATCTAATTAACAAAACACAAACAATAAATTGTTATTTTTGAAAACAAACAGAAGAATGAACAACATTGTACCGAGTTACTATATACAGTAATCTATATAGGTTCATGCAAACCAGCATGAAATAATAACTAGAGTACTACTACACTACTACAGTAAGCCGTATAGAGGGTAGGGTTGCTATCATAGTAATTGTAGCATGAAGCTCGAAACACTCTATAACTAGTAGCATTATACTATCTCATTCCAAACCTATTAAACATTTTTAGTAATCATAACTATGTAATATAGTGATACATTTATAATTTGTATATTGACATAACTTTAGACATTGGTATTCTAAAATTCGCTGACATAATAAAAATGATTTGTAATGTATAATATACACACATCTGTATTCAGGCCTTAATTCATTTAGAAAATTGTTTAAGGGGGAGTAAAACTTAGATTAGAAAGACGTTTTTTTTTAGGGGGGAGGAAGGAGATTTGGGAATTCTCCTAAATGAAACCCTGTGTCTGCATGTATATTGTACTTACATACGCAAGTACGTATATACAACCATAAATATGTATGTTATGTAGTAGTAAAATATGTAACTGTTGTAACATTTGTAGGTAATTATCCATAATTATCAGACTTCAGTCTTAGAAGGTGGGAGGGCAAATATGTAACTGTTAGAACATTTGTAGGTAACTATCCATAATTATCAGACTTCACTCTTAGAAGGTGGGAGGGCAGTCTGTTCATACAGACGCATGTAAATAACAGACTACAAACTTCACTCTTAGAAGGTGGGAGGGCAGTCTGTTCATACAGACGCATGTAAATAACAGACTACAGTATTCCGGCTCATGCTTCATAGGAGCACACAAAATAATTAGAACATATTATGATAGAAACCCTAGCTCTGCATAACCTATATTCTATACAGCACGGGTAGTACCACATATACTCTAATTAAACATGTTGGCTGGGTATAAAACATGATTCATGAACTATATATAATTATAGTTTTCCTAGACACACCCATTTCTATCTCAGAAAGACTTATGGACGAAGTGATTTTATATTCTATTTCTCTACATGTCATATTCTCTTCTTCTATTGTCTATATCATGACAACTTTTATCAAGTGCATTTCAGGTAAAAATTCTGAGCAAACTTTCAAAAATTCGAAATCCAATTTCTTTTGTTGCCAGATGGGAGTGAAGTCTGGCTTGCAAGACAGTCATAAATTATAGATAATAACACAATTATGAATCCAAAACAAAGAAGACATATAAAAGAACACACTGATGTGCAGATAATTAAAACCATTCATATTCAAAATAACATCCATTTTAATTAAACTAACTCACCTTTTAAAAAAATGCACATACAACTTCAAAACGTCTACAGCAAATTATGGTAGCTCTGCGTCCTCCCCAATCAACTTTACATTCGAAAGAGTAGGAGTGGCGCCCTCATGAATATCATCCGCGGAGTGACGTTGTGTGCATTTCAAATGGATAAATTGCGGGGCTAACTCACAATACTACTTCGTGGAGTAGCCACACCTTTGATTGTGAAGCAAAGAGTAATGACAGCAAAAAAAACACAAGCACAGTGGATGTATATAATATTATAGGAGGGAAGCAGTTGGTATGTACATGTCACTGTGTGGGAAGGGTGTGGGGGGAGGGGGTTGGGGGGGGGGGGGGGGGGGGGTTGTTTTGCTTTAAAAAAAATTGCTTTATTATCATTGTCTGTATTATGCTGCAAACTAACATAGCATGTAAAATTTCATTTGGGTACTAAAGTATTCTGGAATATATGCTTCAGCACTGGAGAGTTTGCAACCTTTAATTAACCAGGTGTTCACATTACAAAGGCTGGATCATCCAAGACTGCACCACGAGAAAACCTGTATCCATGTGTATGTATTAATGTAAAACTATTAATATTAAACAATGGACTTTTGAACACGGCATAAAAAATTAAATTCGTGATTGACGCCCACGCAATTAGTTTGCCAACATTAATTAATTTTGCGTAAAAATTCTTTCTTCCCTTTGCTAGGAACTTTTACTACCTACATACCTATGATGTATCCATCTATATACATACTCTCTACCTCATCACATCTTTATTTTTTACTTCATTCAATGATCACTATACTCTCCATAGCTTTCTATTTTTCTTATTAAATGTGTCAGTGCTATTTATTAATTTTATTACTTCTTTTCCACTAGTATTGTTTTAGTTGACTATGTATAACTATAACTAAAACTATTTTTAGTAAGGCATTTTAACTTTTAGTTACAAGTCTACTGTAATAACTATAACTAACTAAAATGAAAATTGGCCAATAATGAGCACATTTAGTTAGCTAACTAAAACTAAAACGCTTTTAGTAAGCCTAATATTACCTTAATTAATTTAAACTATATAATTATAACTAAACCAAAAGTTTGAGAAAACCATCATACTGTAACCATAAATAAAAGTGGCTATCTCAAACTAAAACAACACTATTTTCCACACATGCAGGTAGGTCTGTTTCTGGTGATTATGAATTGCTTTATATTTTGTGTTCTATCCCTGAGAATTTGTCTGCAACTGCTCACTTGTCATTGAGTAATCTAATTGTAAATACCAGATCTAGCTACCGATTGAATGTGATATTGAATTAATTTGACACGATCTAAACATGAAACTTAACCTTCTAACAGTTTTGTAACAAATTATTCACTTTGGCAAAAATATGCTGAGTATATATATAGCTATATGGTGGAAAAAACTAAAATCAACAAAGGATCCATACTCCTTTGCAGATGTTTGACAGATAACTCAAAAAAAATATAAGACATATGATCCCTGTTCACTTTCCCAATATTCAGAGAGCGTAGTCTCCTTTTGTTCGTAACCATTTTTCTGCACTCTATATAATCTGTTGTTGCATAATAAATTGTACCATAGCTTATTATTATAATGTGAATATATAGCTTGTAGAGATTGGAAATGACGAGAATTCTAAGTGTACTCCTGGCACAATATGTACGTACTTTCATAATTTTACTAACATTAATTTTAGTTGTACTATCTACGCTAAAATAAATAGTTGTACTACAATTATGCTAAAAAATATAGCTAACTCACTTGATCACAGAATTGTTGGTAGTATTCATTTCAATTTTGTAATGTGAATGCTTCAATAATTAATTATTGCTTATTATATAATTATTATTATAATTATATATATATATATATAATATATATAGAGTTTATTCATGACATGCATAAATAAGCAATGACATCATCGTTTCTAAATATAGTTCAATGAGGTTATTAAAAGAAATCTTGTAGATCTTTGTTCAATGTGATGGCTAACTTTAATAAGCACGTACTACTCAAACCATCTGATTTCATTGCGCCTCGTGCACCCTTGCTTCCTCCTGCTAGATTCTCCTTTGGTGTTGACACTTTCAACTCTGCAGACGAATTTTCAAAGCAGAGGTCAATTAAGCATACCAGACCAACATGTACAAAATGTCAGTATGACTCAAACCCTGGATTTCTAGATGTCCCGTTGCAGATAAATGAAGACCTGTCTTCAGTGAAGTGTGAGGCTGTCATCCCAGTCACTCAATGCTCCAATCAGTACAGTGAAACTATTTCTCCCTCCATATTAAGAGGGTCAGATTCAGAGTTTGTAGATCAAAATTCATTGGCATCTAAATTTGAAGGTAATGGCTTGTATAATATAAATATATATATTTGCATATATTATTATATTATATATATATATATATATATATATATATATATATATAATCACAATTATATATATTATAATATTTATAATTTTTATATAAGTACAAATTGGGATATATAATAATTATATTTCTCACTGCATGCTTGCTATCTTCATCCCAGCTATTTAGGCCTCACGTGCATGAGAGATGTACACTCTTATATGCTTTGAAATGTAATTAACTATTTTCATTTTTAAAACAAGTTTTAAATTAGTATTTCATACAATGCACTGTATATATTGTCTTAGGACTAAATGTTTTTCAAGGATCTTACCAATCGCAACATCTTGAAGAGCTCAATGTTCAAGATACTGCAATACCTAGTATTTGCCAACATCAAGTACAACATATTCCTGAGCATAAGGAAAATCCAAAGCTACCAATTCAATCTTCTGGTAGTGCTATAGTAGATAATGTAGTACATGTACCTGATATTCCAATGCAGGAAATGCATAAGAATGATCCTTGTTTAGCAATAGTTAACACTGAATTAGATTCACCAAATGATATTCTTGGCTTGAACCCCTCTCCCAAAGTCTGGAAAGAAATGCCTGAGTTTCTGAATGTCCCTGCTAGTGATGATGTGTTGCATAAAGTTCTTCTCTGTGAATCAAAATTGAAAGAAAACAACAAAATTTTGAAGGAATTTGAAGAAGCAAAAAATTCAAATCGAAATATTCCTGATCAGTTACCAGAATCTGGCACAAATGATAAAACTGATACTTCCCGGCACAGAGTTCATAAGGAATCAGAAATTCCTTCGGAGGTGATGATGGTATCATCAAAAAATCCATGTTCTAAGAAATCTGATGTTCCATCTTGCATGGATACCAGAAGAGAGGAGACTGGAGAAACACACTTACAAGAGTTGATACCTGTCAATGTCAAGGAGAATAGGAATGAGAAACCATCTCCATGTGTTGTACAGACGAACTATTTAGATCAAGGTTCATTGGAATTTGAGGAACATGATGAAAGAAAAGTTCATAAAACACAAAATGCAATGTGTATTCAGAGCCAGGTATTGTTATATATTTGTGGTATAATTGTAGTTGGATAGCATGCCTGCATGTCATGACTATGGTATTAGTATAATAAGGTTTGTCTGAGCTATAATGATTATCATTCATAGTAATTTTTATAGCATTGCCAGTTCAAATAATTGTGTAGTTATTAATTAAACAAATATCTAATATATATATATATATATATATATATATATACATATAAAAATTAATGTACATTCATATATGTCATCTTATTTGTTTTATAGGATATAGTCATGAGTAGGCTTTTATGTGTTAAATTATATTCACATCATTAATGAATGTTTTTATTGGAAATATCATGAGTCATAGTGTCACATAGTCAGCATAATGATTATTTTTAGAATGCCAAAATGGTGGATAGAAATGTGACTTGCATAGCATATCATCATTTTTGAATTGCTACAAATTTAACTGTATTATGATGACAACATGCAAATTAAACAAACCAACTTATCTTCTTTTCATAGGTATCATTGGATACAAGTAATGATGCTGCAATTGCTGCTGCACTGCAAGATGCCCTCACAAGAGATTCCCATATATCACCTGTATGTCAACAGACTGGACAAGTGACAATGACAAATGGATCCGGAAGAGCAAGACATCAGGTTAAATTTATTATTCTTGAATCATGCATGTGTGTATGTTGAATAAGTTAATACTGTGAAAATTAAAATTTCATCCCTCTAATTTTAATTAATTGTTCCAGACTGTTCTTAACATTTTTCCCTTCATAATTTTTGTTTTCTAATTTTGTCATTCATACTGCATATTTTTTGTAATAATTAAACCGTCCAACGAGTTTCAATAGAATCCTCAATTTCAGATAGACAGCTATTTTCATATATATATATATATATATGTATATATACAAAGGGTAAAGACTAGCCACATTATACTGTAAACATACACCATAAATACTCTATTTAAAAAAAATAATAGTTCTGTGAATTAAAGTTTAGTTTTTTTCTAAAATTTTAACATTTCACATTTTTGGTCACAAAATCAAAGTATTGGCAAGTATGTTGGATGTACAGGGAAGTATAGCTATAAGAGTTTCTAAATATGTTAGAAGTGCACATCTGTGCATACAATATGTATAGGTTACATTATAATTCTTTGTATAAATAATATTTAATTATGTATAACTAGTATTTTCTATAAAGGCAAAGAGAAGACACAGACAAATGGAGAGAACAGATTTTCAGCTTGCTTGTGCTATGCAAAAGCAATATGATGAGGAGATGGCACAAACCATACATCAATATGAGAGGGATGAAGACTGTGGGACTCCTTATAAACTCCAAGCAAAGCGAATACAGCATAGCTTCAGTAAGAGTTATTACATGGAGTTGTTGTAAATTTTATTGAGTTATTGATATCAAATAATTGTCAGCTAATGTTTTGAGATGAACCAATCTGTATTATTATAATTATAATTTGTTTACAGGGAAAAAAGGTTTTCCATAAGGTAACAGGCAGTTGGGAAGCTGTAGTAAATGTGTGGGAAAGTGTGAATGTTAGATATGAAAATTGATCAAATGGCTAGAGTTTGAAGGTGTACATTATACAGTTATTGTAACTAAAATAATAAGCACGCTTGGACCATTTTTGTAATGACAATATATTGATAAAACTTGTAGTATAGAAATTATCGGTAAGGGCAAGCACTACCTTGTAAGTTCATTGTTGAGTTTTGGTATTTTAAACTTATATATATTATTGTAATTATTATATAAAACAAAATCAAAACTTCAGACCAGACTTTGGGGAGAAAACCTCATGATTTAGGCTCATTCCCACAATGCTCTGCATTTCCATACTGAATTTTAGCTACGAAAATTTGTGATTAACATTCATATAAACATAATTATTATACATTTTGTCATTTCTTGTATAATAATTATGTATGTCAATCTATTAGATCCTTTTTGTGCTACTGTTGTGAACACGGGAATGGAAGACCCAGATATAAAGAGGCAAATAGATAGAGAGCGAAGATTACGATATTTTCAACAGCAACAAGAAAAAGAAAGTGCTCTGTCAAGAAGAGATCTAAAAATGGTTGAAGCCACACATCCATTAAGAAGAGAAGGACAATTTCAGAGAGTCCACCGGAGTAACAGTGAAGTTGGAATGTCATATGAAGTAAGAATTGTTATATAGATTCGAAATATGTCAATCTATTTGATTTTCATTTACATATACAACTTTTATTATAATATAATGTTAGCTTTATCATCTTCATCACAGGAGTTATCTGAATTAGAGGATGTTCCTTGTGGCTATAATTTTGCTGAAATACAGAGATACACATCAACATACAAGTATTCAAGAGAGGTGAGGGTTTTTTTTGTTATCGTTTGTTACCAGTATATTGGGATGTGGCCCAGAGTTTCTGAGTAGTGGTTTGTTTCATTGATTATTGTTATATGTGTTATGTATATATTCACTATTGGTTACAATAAATAATTACTGCTGGTTGGTAAGCAGTTAGTGCGAGCCATATGCGTTTTATAGGACTGCTTGTTACTGACCACTAACAGATCTCTGATAATAATAATTAATAATAACACTTATTACTATTACTATTATTATAGTGAGCCATAAAACTATATGCGTAATGTAATTTGTTATAATTAATGTTTTTTAATCCTAGGACTCAAGATCTTCAGGCAAACCTGAATATAATACCTGTGCAATTTGTTTATGTGATAATGAAGAAGGACAAGTATTGAGATTGTTACCATGTATGCATTCTTTTCATCGTATATGTATAGACAAATGGTTGATGGAAAGAAAAACATGTCCTGTGTGTCTAAAAGTTTTAGTTTGATTCTTCTAAAGATTTCATTGTATATAGTAAAATTATTATCATTACATGATAACAATATTTTTTATGATTGTATTTGTGATATATAATTGTCATATTACTGATGAAATAATGATTTTTTTATTGATGATAAAAATAGTAATAAGACAATTAGTTCTATAGCAGGAATTTAAATTGATAATGTATATATATACAATTAATTTATCTATAATTATATTATGATCAATGCAATTCAAAGATTTGTACTTAGTGTACTCCTGAGTTAGGCTAATAAGCTTTCAACTGAATTATATATACATTGTTGCATAGAACAGTTTAAGTATTGCAAGTATAGTGATGGGTGTGTATACTATATTTGCAAGTATGCTTAAACAGCACTTCATTACGAAATGAATTTGTAACAATCATTGTCATAAATAATTATTGTAAACTGTAAAAGTTGAATTCTAGATAAATCCAGAAGATCGTCCCATCCAGTAAGCTAAAATAATATCCTGATGCTTTCTTTGCAAACAACAAGAACCTTCACCTCCAGAAAGAGTTGTTGGTGCTCGCTGCCATAGGTAAGTTTGAGGTGGACGGTCTCTTATCATTAAGGCTCTTTCACTATGAGTGGAATCATGGTGAGGTAGGTAATCTGGGTTAGTAGATTGGTCTACAGAATGATCCCAGTCGGGTGCTACAGGGTAATCATATAATCCTCCTTGTAGAATACCTTGTGGGATTTTATGTTGTGTAGTATTAGGAAATGCAGAGAGAAAGAAAGCTGCAAAGCCAGGTTGGAGATGATCATAATTTTCAGAAGCAACTCCAACAAACTTTTTGAATAACTTGTCTACGTGCTTGCTATCTTTGTCCAATGATGATAATATAAACAAACCCTCAACTAACAATTCATTTGGATAGTAGGATTCCCATTTTGAACCAAGATCCATTTCTGAGAGATAGGCTGCTTCAAAATCAACATCGTAAGGAATTTTAAAGCTTCCATACTTTTTTGGATTAACTGTTAAAGCTAGTAGTCTCCATGTAGCTGAGAAAAGAGGTAATGGATTTGTGATTTGGTTTTTGGGAGATATAATAAAAAAATGATCCCTTTGAAGACAATCCACAATTCGTTCAATGATATCGGTAGTTTTCTTAACAAAGGTTTCATTACTCTGCAAATAGACTAATACATTACATAGACCAAATGCAATTCCAAAATACATATCCCTGCTTGAAGAACCAAGCCAGGTATAAGTCTCATATGGTGAAATGCAGGGGAATGCTCCATTACTATATCCTTTGTAGTACTTTGAATAAATAGTGTCATTTGCCATCCCAACAAATCGAGGAATATATCCAGGTTTACTGGTACAACTTGAAATGAAGTCTATTGCAGAAAGTGTACTCCATGCTTGCTGTAGGATTGTTTTATTATGTGTAACATTGTACTCATGAATTAATGCAGCTAGGTGCAGACCAGTCCAGGCTGCACCATCACCTACGTCATCATATCGATCAATAGTTGCTCGATTTTTATCGGTGAACCACACTTCTACAGCTTGATTGTATGGATAGTTGACAATCTCTGTTAGTTCTTTGAAAAGTCGCACATTGAAGTAAAGGTCTTGAATCTGTTTACTACTCAATCCAGGCCAACCTTTTGTAATGTTAGCATGACTTACAGATTGTAACCATGCTTCTTGCTCTGGTGTAAGCTCTTCAATTGCAGACACTGAAATGATGCAACAAAGTAAAAGCAATGTCCACTTCATGATTTTCAATTAAGTTTAGTCTCGTCCCAGACTACCACGCCCGTACGTGGTAGTCTGGGGACGAGACTACCCCAGACCGTCAAAGGTCACTAGAGGGCGTGACAGTACATTACCGGTACTTATAATTATTTGAAATAGGTGTGGTACACGCCAAACATGCACGCGCATGCGTGGAAAAGATAAAAGCACGTGAGCGTCCATTCTATTCGGTGTTGTTATAAGATGGCTGAGATATTGTTCAAAGGCAAAAAAATTGATGAGCTGAAGGTCGTTGAGATAAAAGACGAACTTGGCCAAAGAGGATTGTCAAAAAAAGGAGTCAAAAGCGTCCTGATTAAAAGACTAGAAAAAGCTTTAATGCAAGAAAGATTAGATCAAGTTAGTCTTAAATGTGTAGGCCTACCCAGGCTTTATAATATAAATATATATATATATATAATTATGTATATATATATATACCCTTTTGTAAGACTATTGGGGATTATTTAAGTACACTTCAGGTGAAACTATAAATATAAACTTTGATATAATGTAGATAAGTGACAAAAACTGAACTTTAGAAACAACAGGTGTAAATAAAGGTTTCACTCCCACTCATAAATCATAGCTTTATGTGTTTATAAGGGATCATGTCAGCTATTTGACTCCTTTGCGGAGATAATGGGGACGTGGCTACAAGTCATGAAATATTATGTTAACACCTCCTACGATCTCGTCATGAAATCTTGTATGATTGTTTACCTAATGACAAGGGTGGCCTAGGTCATACGTGCAAGTGCTTCTAGACTAGTCACACGTGCAAGTGGTCCTAGACTGGTCATACGTGCAAAGGCTCCTAGACTAGTCACACGTGCAAGTGCTCCTAGACTAGTCAAGTAGTCATACGTGCAAGGGCTCCTAGACTAGTCATACGTGCAAGGGCTCCTAGACTAGTCATACGTACATGTACTAGGGCTCCTAGACTAGTGGTATGTGCAAGGGCTCCTAGACTAGTTGTATGTGCAAGGGCTCCTAGACTAGTCATACGTGCAAGGGCTTCTAGACTAGTCATATTTTGGAGGGCTAGTCATATATGCAAAGGCTCCTAGACTAGTCATACACTGTACATGTATGTGCAAGGGCCCTTAGAGGGGTTAAGTAGGGCTTTACGGTATATCGGTATTAGTTGTTATTGCGATATTTATTGGAATACCGTTATTTACTATTTTCATTTATAACATTTTAGTAATATTGAAATTGCAATAAAACCGACATTAAATATATACGGTATACTGAAATATTTACGGTACAACGATTGAGAAACGTGTAACGTGCGTTGGAAAAATGTCAAGAACGTTGGAGAAACATCAACAACGTTGAAGAAGTATTTAAACAGTTGAAGATACTGATAGTATACATTATACAATTACTGAGTTTGACCATATTTAGTGTGAAGCTAGATGTTGAGTCGGATCCACTAAAGTGGTAGAAGTTGCATGCACCATCTTATCCACTCTTGTCGAATGTATCAAAAAAATACTTGGCTATACCTGCCCTGCCACCAGTGCTTCATTAGAAAGACTCTTTAGCAGATCAGGAAAGATTGTGACACCTTTGAGAGCATCTTTGAAACCCGACAAGGTTAACATGCTAGTATTCCTGCCTAAAAATGTCTGAATCTGAACTTTACTATTCACTATTCAGTTATTGGATTATTATTCACTTATTAACCACGTTATTATTGTTTTACTATTCAGTTATTGGTATATTTATTTACTGTTTTATTAGTCACGTAATTACTAAACAAATTCAGTTAATCATGTTTATTTATCATGTATAATATACACATCCAACTGTTTTATTATTCAATATTTAGTCAATATTTAGTAGTACCGAGGTATTTTTGGTGTTAGTTATCGTGATATTAGTTTAGTCAATACCGCAAAGCCTTAGGGTTAAGCGTAGAAAATGCATTAAGTTTAAATGAGTTTTCTTTTTAAAAATCGAATTACTTGTGCATGATTGTAGCCACACCTCCATTACTTGCGCCAGTGGTGTTGGATATCTGACATGATCCTTTATAAGCTCTTACAGGATATAGTGTTTGAAAACTTGACCACACCCGCTTATTAATAATTAATTTTTTGGTTATTTGCCCCCTTTATTTCCTGATGAGAATCCTGATGTACACATGTACATGTACATGTATTGTCTTCATTTTTAAGAGTAAGATTGGGCATTTAAGTGGATCAAAATATATGGACATTTTAGGTTTACATAAGAAATACATGTACATACATGTATTCAAGCATGAGTGCTTTCTCAGTAATACATGTAGTCTAAATATTTCCATGTGATTACATGTACATGTACATGTATATTGCACTGTATTTCATTCAATTAACAATTTTTTCACACTCAAGGATCCTCCGTCAGATAGTTTGCCCTTTGATAATGATGATGCAAGTTTTTCCCTGAGAGCGGACGGCTGGTCTTCTGAAGATACTTTAGAGAGTGCAGTTTCAAACATTTTGAAAAACCAAGAGGAGGTATGTGTGTGTGTGTCTGTGTGTCTACGTGTATATGTGTGTGTAGTACATGTATGTGTGTGTATCATTCAAACTAAAAAGGGACACACAAATCTAAGGCAAAATGCATGTACATGTACATGTCTCAACCAGAAATGGAGTATGCACAAAATTTAATGAAAGTGTTTAATGAAAGTTCACGTTTTTACAGTGCATATTTTTAAACTTGTGTTTATGCTTTTGAATATATTTTATTAAAAGTGATTGTGAAGCACAAATACATTCCAAGTGCTTTTTAAGTGGAAATGCTTCAAAATACATTTGTAGTTTTAGAAAGTAGCACATTTTTTGAACTACAGTTGGTGTGTTGTATAACATCAGGGTGATGAAGTGCTAATTCCCATGTCTACTATCAGCATGCCATGCACATGCTGTCATGCACAATAAACACCATGTGACTATATTGTACAATAACCTTGTTGCCTCAGCTTGTCACTTGCAGCAGTTTATAGCCTCAAGCACTTTACTGTGTGCTTAAGATTATATGTAATTTCTAAATTGCTTCACCCCCGTGTCTGGTCTCATCTAGAATACAGTTCAGTGTTTTTGATAAGCTCATATGGCGCACCATTGGCTTCTTATTTGGCACTGCAAATTTTGGGCCAGTGGCGCAGTTAATTATGATTAGATTGTCACTAACAGCATTAACTATTAGTTACATGTAATTGGCTCAATATGTATTCTCATAGGTGCACACACTAACCATTGTTGAGCCAATTTGGCCCAAGCTTCAAAACTTATCATAAACTCTGATACAGTTGCTATACTTCATATACATGTACATCTACATGTGTAATATATATCATTATCATTTAGATCTTGTATTTATACAGGTAGGGGTGGGCGGTATATCAGCATTTAGTAAAACTTTGATATTCATTCCTATACCACGGTACGGTATTACAAAAATTAATGCCACTCCCATACTTTTGAGCACATGGTGAACTGAAATCTAAGTCAATTCTAGGTAGCAATTGAGTTAGGAAAGAGTGGTAGATATCTATTTCTTCAACAGAAAATGCAATATTTGTGTTCTGATCAATGTAACTGTTGTTGTGGTTGCATGAGTCTATTGATATGAACGGATTTTTGTTTGTCTTATACTACAGTATGCCAAAAAAAGTGATAGATGTAGTATTGTATTAGTCTGAACAAGTTTTTGTTGGTGTTTCAGGCACTGTTTGATGTAAATAGCGATAAATTTTTTAATATCATAACCAGTATCAAAATTGCCAATACTGTCCACATCTACAATGTATGTACATGTATTTAATCAGATTATTGTAGAAATGTACAATGTACATGTACATGTACATGTATGTCATTTATAGTAACACATGTACAATTTACATGTATTTGTTTTTAAATTTTTATTTAGCATTTTCAATTTGACTCTGAAAGTTCTGACAATAAAGGTACGTGTATGTAGTTATTTACATGTACAATGTACATGTTTTAGTATGTAAATACATGTATATGTACAGTGTACAGGAAAGTTACATGTGTATGTAAGACTAATGGATGTGACAGAAAAACCAAGTCACACAACACCTACATGTACATTGTATATATTACAATATACACATGTAAATGTATTAAACTGCTACTTCAGGAACACGTTGCACTCTTCTTTGATAATTGATAAACAATTATTCGTAAATTCCACAATTTTGTTCTTGACTATTATGGTCTTTGAATCCTCTGTAATACATGTGTGTATGCAGTGTGCTAGTGAGTCTTTTGTAATGAAGTAGGTGATATGAGCGCAGAGCGTTATTTCGGAAGGCGTGGTCAAGTTAAATTAATATTTCTTGAAGGTATGGCTATAGTTTTAGTAAAGAGTATTGTAAGGAAATGGAAGATTCCTCCATAATATTAAGTTACATGTAATATCACTCAATAAATTACTATTGAAGTGGGAGGTGTTTCAATTCAAAACTATTCAAGGCAACTACATTTGAATTATTGTAATCATACACTTGGTATCAAACCATGACTCATACCGGAGTTTTTGATACATGTACGTCTTGAAGCATGGGCCAGATTGGCTCAAAAATGGTTTTTGTGCGCACCATTGGGAATACATCTTGAGCCAATTAACAAACAGTTAATGCTGTTAGTGACAATATAATCATAATTAACTGCACCATCTGGCCCAAATAGAACTGCACAGTGCCAAATAAGAAGCTCTTTGGGCCAATGGTGCACCATATAAGTTTATTAAGAACACCGACTCATTCAGATACTCGTTATCTCATTATTACATTATTTAGTACTAATTAAACAGGGATGAAATTTTTGTCTGAACAAGAGAGTAATTATTGCTTATTGTCTTAGTATACCAACTTAAAGTTATCCCAGGAACTCCTTTTTGGGTATTCAGTAATTTAATTGACAATGAAGGCTATTACCATAGATTGGGAGAATGAAATGATAATTGCAAATGTAGACATTAAATTACATGTTTACAATTTGTGACTAAATTTGCTGTAATTAATTATTAATCCAATTACATGTAATAATTGAATTCATTAAATTGAAAATTTCTCAATCTATGGCATTTAGTAAAGTTGTATACATGTACCTAATGAAGAAGAGAAAAAATGGCCACATACTGATTTCAACTAGTATATGATGAGCTGACTACTACTGGAGCTTGAATCCACTTGAAAACTGTTGATTGTTTTTTATAGCCCACTGGCCATCACTATGATTGCTTTCCACCATATACAACTATTGTATGCATGTATGTTTTTTTGTGTAACTTGTGCGAGTATGCATTGTATACATGTATAAGAAGTTGTATCATTCTGGGGGCTCAGTGAATTAATTGGCATGGCACACAATGAATGCGCAGTCGAGCTACAGACCAGCAGGAGGAAGGTACAACTACATGTACATGTACAATGTAATACTATTACTAGCAGAGAAACAGTATTAAGACAATGCAAGTAAGTTATTGAGTTTCAGACATGAGGAAGTATTTCAGTTTCATCAAAGATCTGTGTACTCAGACTACAGTTGCACTTGTTTATTCAGACCACGGAAAGGTAGAGACACTCGTGCTATTAACACACAGTCATTGCAAAGCAATCATAATGGATACGTTTTATCTCTATGATTGCTTTCCCACGGGTTTGAACTATACATACATATATATATATATATATATATATATAATTATATATGCGCTCAAGTTACAGACCAACAGAAAGAATGTTAAGCTGTAAGTAGATGTATAATAAGTCGTTGAGTATCAGACATGAAGAAGTCATCCATCATTCAGAACCTTGAAGAAGTACATGTACATGTACTTTAGTTTCATCAAATACAATGTATGTGTGTACCTACCCTACAGTTACATTTAACTTTCCAAGTACACAGTAAGGTAGAGACACTAATGCCACCAGTAATGATTGATAGATAGTCATCACAAAGCAATCATAGGGATAATACTCAATACATCTTGTTTAATTTAAAAGTTGCTTTTTATACAGATTTCAGATAGATACATGTACATATGTACAAACTACAATCTCACTCGTAATTGCAGATAATTATGGCACATAACGAATTAAGGAAACAACAAATTAACCAAAAAAATTTTGCTCTCAACTATTTTCCATATGAAAACATAACCAGTACAAGAACTGTGTATTCAGTTCCTATAACTTAAGTTTCCCTCACCTAGATTTCAGGCTAAATATATTTCAACATGCAACAACATCTCAGCTACAAGCCTTCTTGGGCCCCAGAAGCCACCTGAAGTAACATCAGAGAACCTAAATTTAATCTTTTCCTAGGGGAGCAGTGTGCTTCATATGATCGATTCTTCCCCCTCCCTAACAAAATATCCTGTATGCTACCTAGCCAATAGAATGTGGTAAGTATATTGGATACCTTGCGTCTTCTTGGATCCGTCATTAGTAGTGAGGTACTAAGTACCTTTGTGACTATAGTACCTGTATCAACTTGGACAGTGCAAACAATGAAATAAATAAAAACCTTTCAATTTTTCACGTAACAAAATGTGACATCAATATTTGTAATGGTGGTGGAATATTGAAACATTAAAATGCTAAAGTTGAGAGATGTAACTGATATTGTAATGTATGAATGATGTCATTTGATTGTAACATCATGGATTGCTTTTATGATTTAAAACTCGGAGTTATTGAAAAATGCACATTTTCATTGGAAGAATCGGTATCATATTGGTTAGCGGTTTATCGGAATCTCAGTAAAATATATTGTCCGTGCATCACTAGTTGTGTAGGTACATGTTGTGTATAGTTAAGGAAGTTTCATCATCATGGGGACTCAATATAGTAATGACTGTTAAGTGTAGTAACACCTGTGTCCTCAAGTTACATGTACTACTACTACCAGTTATTTAACAGTAATTTTGACTGGAAAATGTCCAGTGACCAGACGTTATTAAGAGCACTGTATCTTTGGTATACTATGGATTAGTGTGATTATGAGACATACACACATGTATACTACTCATCTTCAAATCTGCTTTACATGGTTAGATTTAGACATCTTTAAATGACTGATCCAATTCGAGTGCTATTGAAAAACACGCCTCAAGTCCTACATGCGTATAATGATTATACATGTACATGGGACAGTAATAATGTAATTCATGAACAAATGTACTTTTAACTCAAATACATATGTACATAACTCAGCTATGTACATGTACTCAATTCAGGATAAAATTTAACATTCCATTTCATTATCTGTATGAATTATACATTGGTCTTTGCTACTTTAAGGAATTAATCTTAGCTGGTTTGATATGAGGCTAAAACAATGTAACCATTCTATCATTAGTGCTACATGTGTACTTTTGGTATAATAGTCAGCCTTTGTCCTGTCTGTACCTGGAAGGTAAAGTGACCAATTCATATACAAATATGCTAACTTTAATGTTGGATACTTGGTACATAATTACATATATGTTCCCAGATTAATTTCAAACATGAAGGATGGCATAAAATGATAAAACACTCGGAAACTGGATAGTACAGAATGATAATGGTAGACCAGAAGATCATTACTTGCGTTTTCGTAACCAATCAACAGCCATTTTACCATAATTATTAACACACAATGGAGTAAACTACTCGTTGATTGAGCTGCTTTTGTATAACTCATTTGAGTACCCGTAGTGTTTACAAGACTTTAGAACTGTTAATAAATATCGAGTAATTTTAACAATGGAAAGATGGCATAAACGATAAAACACTTACTACATGTACATGTACATTTTTGTATGTACAGAATCAACAGTTAAAATACTTGCGCTTCATTAAAGTTGTGTTATACCAGACGATGTCCATGTACACATCTATACTCTGAAATATTTACTATACAGTATACACATGTACTTATAAATATGACACCATTTTCATGTTTTGATAGAGTGTAGTATTGTGATGTCATTCTGTGTGTATATTTCATTACACACATGTTTATCATCACTACTCTGTAGTATGTTAATTACATACTGCTATAATATGTTGTTATTGTTATTATGACATGTTCTCTTTTCCTCTCATTTTAATATCGCTCCTACAAATTCCATAATAATAAACGTTGATATGTAGGCCAGGTAGGTGAGAGTACAGACCTTACTCAAGAAATGGATCACACAGAGGATACCGCTCCTGAAGATCTGTCCATGGATGTCGAGAATGTTGTTAAGCCAGATGACGATTGCAAACTGGTTAAGGAAGAACCTCCTATTAGCCAACCTTTGGAACGATTAGAGAGCATAGCAAGCATGATTGAACCAAGTTTTACAAAAGATGAGGAACTAATTTATGAAGGTGATATCGAGAATGAGCTCGAAGAGTTTCAGAATGAGCCTGAAGAGGAATTTAAAATGGAATTGGAAGAAGAGGAAGAGGAGCAAGTTGAGTTGATTGTTGATCTTACTGGTGGGGAATTTGTTCTTGATACGGACACAGAGCCCAAACAAGAGAATAATATTGTTACTCAGTCTACGCCAACTTCTGTTTCCAAACAGCCACAACGGAGCGAAACGAAAACTAAAGCTGTTTCCGGAGATACTGAAGAGCCCAGGTTTGTTTTGTCATTGGTGGTTATTCTATTCACAGGTAGTTTTGTTGCTGTTGTAAGTTTTCCACACCAGTTGATGATTTGACAAAGGCGACGTCCACTAGTCTTGCTGGTGTTGAAGTTGGATATGTTATATGCTGACATGACATCATATCTCAAGTGATCTACTCTCAGTTGTGTGTGTGTCTACCACACACGAGTCATTTCCACATAGCTGGTCATACTCTTGCTGTGTTGGTCCAGCTGTTAGCTCAAGAGAAATATAATGTGTTATATCTGGATTCTAGAGTATTACACACACTGCATGTATAATAAATATATTGCTTGTTATTATCACGTGACATCGTCAAGTTGAAAATACACTTTGGCTTCACTAGCTGTTGGAGTGTGTATTATACATGTACATGTACGTACATGTATAATCTAATTGTGATAGGAGTTTGTTAAGTTTGAAGTATTGCTATTTCAGTTTTTCTTTAGCGTTCTTTTGACGTATATCAATATTTGAAGTGGCTAGTACAGCTTTGTCTATTTCCTGTGACATACATGTATATAGTTTGGTTAGAAAGGACTGTCCCGACTGAAATGCCCAAAGGTTTTACATGTAGATGCAGTTTTTGGATAATCGCCACAAAAGCTCTTTTGCTCTCCTCCTCAATTCAAGGACTAATCTTAAAGAAGTACTGCTGTTATACATGTACATGTACATGTACTGCTGTTGTACTTGTACATGTACTGCTGTTATACATGTACATGTATATGTACTGCTGTTATAATGTACATGTATATGTACTGCTGTTATAATGTACATGTACATGTACTGCTGTTATACATGTACATGTACTGCTGTTATTGTGTATAGTCATCCATACTTCTATTGGACTACCAATCTTTTACAACCTGGCCTGCATATGATATGCAATATAATACATGTATAAATGTAATGATATACTATAAAATCTTTAATTTATATATAATGTTATTGCATCACTCTTGTGAGGTGCATGTAGTTATTTTTAATATCATTACAATGTGATAAAGGAGACCCATGTACAACATGTACAGTAAATAATTATCATGTTCACTTTTGAGGAGATTTTTTTTCTCTTTATACAGATCTAATGTATGGATTAGTGGACTATCTTCTGTAGTAACAGCCTCTGATTTGAAGACTCTGTTCTCACCTTATGGACAGGTCTGTGGTTTATATTTATATGTAGTTTATGTAACACCTTTATAAATATTCAATGTTGTGAACGTGATATGTAATCAGTATTCTGGCCAGGATATTAGAGTGGTGGTTGGATTCTACATTGGTTAAGTGCTGTTTATCCAGTATATACTTAATTCTGTCACAGTAGTCTATATATGTATTATCTGAGAGGTGGTTATTCCCGACCAGTGTGGGCAGAACACTGCATGATGTACGTGTTGTTTGTGGATACAATCTCATTTACTCAACTAATTTTCAACTAAATATTCATGTACACTTGTAATTTAGTTGGTTATATTATTATGAGTTGCAAGTGTACATGTACATATTTATTATGTGGTAATGACAGTATTTTGGCAATACATGATTATATTGTAATGCGATAATTAAGTACTAATATATGACACCTCAAAATTTACATGTATATGTTACTTTATTTCGTATTTCTCAATCAGGTCATTTCAGCTAAAGTTGTAGCAAGAACAAGGTCCTCAAAATCTCAACGTTATGGATTTGTTACCATGGGAACATCTGAACAAGCTGAAAAGAGCATAAAATCACTTAACAACACTGAATTAAAGGGACACAAAATTGTTGTTGAATTGGTTAGTACTTGTACACATGTACATGTATGTCAGACATGAGGTGAAGCACTTTAGAAAGTACTTGAGTATGATCTCAAGTATACAATAAAGTGCTTCAGGCTATAAACTGCATGTAGTTGAATAGGTGGAAGTGCTTTGAGCTAGGGTTGGGCGATAGATAATAGAAAATCAGCTTGCGGTTATTGCCAAAATATTATCACGATTATCACGGTTTATCATCAGAAATAATAATAATTCCAAACTCAATTAAGAAGTACATGTACAATTAACAAGCTCAATTAACATGTACAATTTAACACAGTGGGCTTATCTTCATTTCCAGTTAGGGGAACAGCCTTGTCATCTGATTCAAGCCCAAAGTAAGTCCACAATAAGCTTTTTGTGTTTGGTAACATAATTAATCTCGCAAAAGTTGCTTAATTATGACCAAATGGTTAGAGTGGGTGTGACTGTTTACACAGTTATACAGTTTTGCTGTTTTAGCCACGGTAACCTTCCCGTGATTCCATTATCCACAGTATATCGCCCAACCCTACTTTGAGCACAAGCTGAAAGTGCTTCAAGCATAATTTTTAATGAATGAGATCGTTGTTACATTTTATAAACATTTTGTATGAATGTCTAGTAAATTGAAAATGAACTGTATACAAAATATACATCTATGGGGAGCAGGACAAGAGTGGTGAACTAGGTCAAAATGTCATGTAGTTGGCTCAATGTTTCCACACACCTGCATGGGGTACATGTATGTGTTCTCAGACCATTCTAGATTTTTTACTTCTCATCCATAATCACTCAAGCATAATCAAAAATATTAATGTGTTCATTCACTTCATGATGTTTTATTGTATTCAATAGACCAAGGGATCTCCATTTGTGAGTAAGAAACAAGAAAAGCCTGTAGGACAAGATACTTCTACTGCCAAAAATGTCCCTAGTAATCAAACCACTCCAAAGACAACTCCTACAAACACTAACAGTGGTGGGGGGAATTCCTCGTCAGTGGGTTCAAAATCTTCTGATAAGAACACTCCAACCAACAGAGAAACACAGAGTGAGTATACTACAATGTACATGTATTATGAATACAATGTCCAAATGAACATCTAATAAATGAAACTTCATACATACATGTAATTACTCAGTAGTTTCATTTACACACTACAGTAGTTCAACAGTAGTTTTGACAGTAATTAGTTTACTTGTCAATTGAACACCACAGTAGTGAGACAGTAATTACTGTATGGTGACATTTTATTGACATACTGCACATGTACATTACATGTACATGTAAATCTAAAATGAATCTGTGTATATAGCTGGTTGTAATACACCTTTTTATTACACAGTGAAATTGCATGTACCTGTCTACATACATGTACATGCATACTCAGACACTCACTATTTGGCCATTTTGGAGAGAAAGCTTAAGCACATGTACATGTACATGTCCATTGATGTGATACTCCTCAGTATTACATGTAATGCATGAAGTTACAAATAAGACAAGGAAAATACACATGTACATGTATAAGTGATCGTGCCAAACTGTCTGACCTTTTTTCATAGCATCATCAAAAATGTACAGTATATAATAGTAATTATTATATGTGTACATGTATTTGCAGTGGTGTGGAAACAGCCGACATTGTTTGTAAATCTATTGAATGTCTGGTAAATTGAAACTAAACTGTATACAAAGTACATGTACATGTATATGTATATGGGAGAGTAGTGAAAAATTGGTCAAAAAGTCTGACAGTTAATTGGCTCAATGTTTCCACACCCCGGAATGTAGATAGTACACTATAGTGATTATACAAATGTACATGTACTTTTATAATTGTTTCAGGTTCTAGTCGAAGTGCTGGAACTAAGAGAGATAGTAGTGGAGGAGGAAGTGGAAATAGTGGAGGTGAGGGATCAACATCGGCGGGTAGACGTATCATTTCAGTTGAAAAGACAGATGGACGAAAAGAGTTATATACCACCTCAGGACGCCGAAGAAAGGAGGATCGTAGAGTCAGGAGTAGGAGTCCCAGAGACAGCAGGAGACCCTCACCACCAAGGTCTTTTATACATGTGTCTTGAATAGTATTGAAATACATTGTACAACAATGTACATGTATATGTATGGATTGCAGTAGTGGAAATAACACTCGGACATCAGACAATTTCTGACCATTTAGCCTGTTTGTCTTAGCAAATCTCACTTTCCTCGAACATATTGTCCTAGCAAAAAATAAATGATAAAAAAAGAGTGAAATTTAAAGTAATGCTCTCACAGGAATAGTAAACAATCTGTGGCTCTTGTCAATGTACAGTAGAGGTCATAAAAAAGTTAACGTTTCGTAATCGTTCTACGATCGTTTTACGGCTCCATTCGTTGCAAATTATGGTTGCAATCGTTTTAAAAACCGAATCTGATCGTTCGCATTAATAATTAACTTGGGCGTTTCTGTTTTTCCTAAAAATATGTGGGGGCGGAGCGTTTAACATCTAATTCTTTTCACCTCCATAACTCTCGTATTTTATAAGACTGAAGATTCTAACTTTCTTTGCTGAACAGAAGAGTTGTTAACAAAGCCAATAATGTCAAACTTATGCTTCGTTATCACCAGGAAGAGTCCAAGGCGAGCGCTTGAAAGTATAGTAGTACCACGGGCAACGTCCACCTCTGTACAACCTTGTATAACTTATGCATTTTAAACAGCAATGACTTTTAACTCACATATTTAGACAGAAGACCTTTTAAGAAAGCCACAGATACCAAACTCATGCTTCGTTAGCTGCAAGAAAGCAGCAAGGCGAGTGTTTGAAAGTGTAAGTAGTCACCGGCAACGTCCATATTTGGCATTCATGTGATTTCTTGCTGAAACGCGCATGTGCAAAGATTGCTTTAACGTTTTAAAAAAACGATTATAATCGTAAAAATGATTCTAAATCATAAAAACGGAACGAACCAGAGAACGATCGTAGAACGATTACGAAACATTAACTTTTTTATGACCTCTACTGTATATATGTAACTACATTTTGCTCCACAATTCGTTTTTTAAAATCAGATTGGTTGATTTTATCATGTGGCTGGAGTAATCAATATAGATAGCTTTGATCTAAACGTTGCAGTCAGACCAAAATTTGAAATCATCTGATCAAAATTCACTTAGTTTAGATGTTTTGTCCTTACAAATTTATAGTTTACCACCTTCTGGGATTGGTAGCAATATCTTAGTTATAAACACTGCCTGTTTTTAATGATGGTAGCAGCATGTCCAGAAAGGGCCTAGTGAGAACCCTGTTATACATGTACATGTATATTCCATGATTTTATAATTGACCAATGCTCGTTTTGAATACCAAATTTCATTGGCTTCATTTGCAAAGCAGCACTAAATGTTTAATAATGTGATGAATGGCATTTTATTGTGTGGACAGTTGCATTTGACTAAAAAGCTAATTATATTTGGTATCTAATAAAGAATCATGTTAGTTTATGTAAAATGAGCTTTTTTGATCAAATTGAAAATGACACTCGCTTTCTTTTCTAATTTCTTCTGTGTAAATGTATTTTTCATTATTTAGGAATCGTATAGTTTCTCACAGAATTAGTCCTCCAAGAAGGAATAGTCCACCACCAAGAAGAGGTGGTAGTCCACTATTCAGAAGAGGTCTCAGTCCACCTCCAAGGCGAGGTCCAAGCCCCCCAATGAGAAGGGGTCCGAGTCCCCCAATAAGAAGGGGTCCAAGTCCCCCAATGAGAAGAGGTCTGAGTCCCCCGATGAGGAGGGGTCCTAGTCCCCCAATGAGGAGAGGTCCAAGTCCCCCATTGAGGAGGAGTGGTGGTGATGATGTGAGAAGAGATCTAATGAGAAGGGAAATGGAGAGAAGAGAAATGGAACACAGAGACATTCATAACAGGTAATGACTGGTACTGTATTGTATTGTTCTGTACTGTACCATGATATTCCTATCACTGTCCAGTATACATGTACAGTAGAAAACAAAAAAAAGTTCACGTTCTGTCTTCGTACTACGACCGTAGTACGGAACGATTAACGGTGAAATCGCTGTACAAACGCCGTCTAAACGCTGCGTTGAGATTGCGTTCACATTTAGAAAACGGAACGATGAAAATCCGTTTATACGGAACGGTCAACGCCCTATTTACGGTATCCACTCGCCTCGCTGCTTTCCTGTAGCTAACGAAGCATGTTTTTGGTATCTACAGCTTTCTTAGATAGTCTTCTGTCTAACTAAGTCAGTTAAAAGTCACTGCTATTTAAAATGCAGAAGTTATGCAGGCGGGTATAGAGGTGGGCGTTGCCCGTGGAAGTACTAAATTTTCAAGCACTCGTCTTACTCTCTTCCTGGTGATAACGAAGCATAAATTTAACATCAATGGCTTACTTAACAACTCTTCTTTCCAGCAAAGTAAGTTAGAATCTTGAGTCTTATAAAATGTGAGAGTTAAGACTCTTACAACTACGCATGCGCAATTACGTCAAAGTAACCGACGTAGAGTGTACCGTCGAAACGTAGTTTATACGCTAAAATTAGCATCGTAGAAACGTCGTTTACACGCTACGTAGCTAAAACGGTACGAGTTAACTACAGAACGGAGCGTTTCGTACTACGGTCGTAGAACGAAGACAGAACGTGAACTTTTTTTTGTTTTCTACTGTACATGTATGTCTGTCCAACGGTGTTACATCTGAGTAGAAACAATAAACAACTCATTTAATACTTATACATGTACAGTATGTCTGAAATATGTGATTTAATGCTGAATCACATGACACATTATCTGTAGTCTGATTGGTCATAGTGCACTAGGTTAGTGATAATTATGCTTGCATTTATGCCTTTTTGTACGGGAAGCCAACGAAATATATTATCCAGGATTCCAGGAAAGTTAGTAATCTTTTTAGTTGATTCAGGGCACATTGTCAGTATTCAAGTGACACAACCCATGTCTATACCGATACATGTGTTTGAGGTGTGGTGAGTATAAATATTGCTTTTCTTTTCACTTGATTGTTTTAGCTAACCAATTCTGCTACTTTGTGTATAAAAATATTTAAAATGAAATTGTTTAATCAATATATCATTATGTGAGGAATTGCACCCTTTGTACGGAAGGTCATAGTATTTCTGGATAATCCATTGTGTACTGTTTGTTACAATCAATACAGTGATGTCCAGAAAAGGTCAAGTTTACTATATGTACATGTGTATATGTACATGTATATCAGTGCCCTCCACAGATACATGTAGTAAGCAGATTTATGAGAAAAACGTGATAAATGTACAGATGTACATGTATGTAATGATTGATTATGCCACACATACTTACACAATATGTAACCTAAAGCAATATAACAATCGTCCTCATATTATAGACTGTCATTACTGTCTTCATCTTCCAACTTGCAAACATCTAAGCGCTTGTAATCTTCTTTTTAACATGTTAATACACACACGTGGTCAATGAATACGCCCAGTAGGAGTAATTAAAAAATTTTTTAATCAATCATAATTTTTAATTTAATTATTTTTAAAGCAGGGCGCATAGCAGGACGTTTGGAAAAATAGCGGGGTGCTGTGCCCTGCTTCCCTGCTTTGTGGAGAGCACTGATGTACATGTATTGATGGAACCCTAACCAACCCCTAAATCAACCACATAGTAGTATTCATAAGATTTTCTAGGCAGACATTATTATTTGTTATAAGGCTTTTATATTGTTATTTTTGTAGACTTGGAGGACGGATAGCACCACCTGTTCATGAGATTGAAATGCGTCTTGAAGAACAGAGACGACGTCTGATTTCTGAGAGAGAACGGGAGAGAGAAGTGCTTAGAAGAGAATTACAAATGGAACATGCACGCAAAGAACAAGAGTTGGCCAGACACATGCAAGAAATTCAGGAGAGAGAAGAACGTGATCGCTCAATGTTAGAGAGACAACAAAGAGAAATTGTACAACTTCAGAGGAATTTTAGAGAAAGGGAAAGTCATCTTGAAGCAAAGGAACGAGAACTGAAAGATAAGGAGATGAGAGAGAAGCAGAGATTTGAGATGTTGGAACGACAGCGTGAGAAAGAGCTTCGTGAGAAGGAGAAACGTTATCGGGATCAGCTTGAGAGGGAAGTACGTGAAAAGGAGTTGCGTGTTCAGAGGGAACAAAAAGCAATGGAACAACAACTCAGGGAACATGAGAAGATGATTCAAGAACGCGAGAGAAAGATTCGTGAGGAACAGGAGAGGTTAGCTAAATACAAGGAAGAAGTGGAAAGACAACGAAGAAAAGAAGATGAGGATCGTAAAGAACGTGACAAACGTTCAAAAGAGGAGAAGGATAGAGAGGAAAAAGATAGATCTAAACGACCTCCCATTGATGACTCCGGTATTTTTGGTCGTTTGGGCACTCGAGACAATCCCCAGCAGAGTAATTCTCGAAGTGGAATAGTGAAGGAGACACAGATTTCTCCAAACCTAACCTATCGTCGATTTGAATCAGGTTCTTCTAAACCCAGCATGAATCGCCCTGTTACGAACCCTTACTCACAGAACCAGAGTCGCAGTAAAGCCTTAGAATCATTAAGTACCAACTACACAACACCTAGATCACATGAGAACGAACCTATAATGTATCCCCAGCCATCTCGTTACACTAGCAGCGTTACTAATCACTATGGTAGAGACAGCAGTCACTCAGTTGGCTATGGCAGCAGTTCTAACGTTGGGCAGTATCCCCCTCCAACAAATAAAGCCGTCAGTAGCTTTTTAAATAATCCTGAATTCCTGACTCAGGCTGCTCAAGTTTTGAGTAATGTTGCTCGTGGTAGTGGTCTTCCTCCTACAGGTGGTCCTGCTGTGTATCCTGGTACAACTGGATATATTGGTAATAACATGGGGCGCACTGGAGGGAATATTGGAACTTACTTCCCTACACACCAAACTGGAATTGTCGGGTCAGCTGCCCTTCCTGGACGACCAGGATATCCCATCCCGTCGGTAGGAGGTGGAGAACAGCCAAGGTTCCAGAAACCGTTAAACAAGTTGCCACAGGAACCTGAGAGGTATCGTCGTGTGCCACCACGCCCTCCAACACATAACATGATGAGAGATATGTATAAAAGAATGTAACAGTATAACCTGTTGTACTAAACTAAACTAAACTACTTGTAAATATAGACTACTGATTATCATTAGCGGGTTTGTCTGTATCCATTTCAGTTAGTCTTATGTCTTTGGCAATTTTTTTTGTTAATTGCTCAACTTATTACTTTCTAGTTCAGTTTTTTTTTCTTGTTTTGGATATTCAACTACACCCAAAATAATAATACATTTCAATTTGAAATGTTGAATCATTAATCGTGGTGCATGTGTACTGATGAATTCAGTTGGTTTTGAGACTGAGTGGTTGACATCCATGCATTTGGGGAGGTTTGATGCTTACTGGTATGTATCATCACTTTAGATCGAGCTTGTCAGGGTTTTCCTCACATGATCATTCTGCCTACTTAACACTCGATTCTGACAATGATTGATGACTACCTGGAATGATAATTATGATGACATACCCCTTTATACACACAATGTAGTTTAGTAGCCAGGGCAAAATGAGTACATGTAGGTGGTGAAGTGAGACCCTTAGTTCCAATTATCCACTATAGCTAGCTAGGTTTATCTTGATGGTAATGTTTTACTCAAGTTGGTTGCTTTTTTGTCTACCATGTCAAGTTTCTTGTACTGTTCATGGATGTATCTGTTCTTTCTTTGTTTTTTTTTCAGGTCTTTATACCTCTACTTTTATTATACTATATAAAAAAATCTTTATTGCTATTTATGATCATTGTTCTGTCAGTAAATAGCTATAGATGTGTTATTTTGTAGTATGAGGTTGAAGAAATGTGGCTACTTTGACACAGTGTACTGTATGTTGGGGTACATTTCCGGATTTCTGATTGGTTAACAATAATATTAATGAAAATAATAATACATACTTACAGGAATAATAATTGTTCAAATTATGAAACATTAAAAGGTATTTTGAAATTTTCCAGGCCATAACAGTCTGGTGATTTGTCATCTTTTTGTGACCACGGAATATATACATGTATTACAAGAATGCAAGTGTTAGAACTTTTTAACAATACAAAAACTGTAATAATTGCGCAATACTGAGCAACTACTTTGAGTAGTGGATAGAATTCAGACAAGGCAAAGTCAAGTATCAAGTGTATGAAAACATTATGACATAGCAGTTAAATGATCGAGGAAAGTCACGTATAATGAATAAAAATAACAATAATTATACATCTATTTATGTTCTTCAAATCCCATCACAGAGTCAAGGAAACTACCAAATAATTCTGGATTTCCTTCTGTGTAGTGCTTTAGATTTGCAGGATTCAATTCTTGTAAAGTCTCATAAAGTGAACTAATGGATAGAACAGATTACTATAGGTGAACTAAGGGATAGAACAGATTACTATAAGTGAACTAAGGGATAGAATAGATTACTATAAGTGAACTAAGGGATATAACCGATTACTATAAGTGAACTAAGGGATAGAAGAGATTACTATAAGTGAACTAAGGGATAGAACAGATTACTGTAAAGTGAACTAAGGGATAGAACAGATTACTATAAGTGAACTAAGGGATAGAAGAGATTACTATAAGTGAACTAATGGATAGAATAGATTACTATAAGTGAACTAAGGGATAGAAGAGATTACTATAAGTGAACTAATGGATAGAATAGATTACTATAAGTGAACTAATGGATAGAACAGATTACTATAAGTGAACTAAGGGGTAGAAGAATTTACTATAAGTGAACTAATGGATAGAACAGATTACTATAAGTGAACTAAGGGATAGAACAGATTACTATAAGTGAACTAATGGATAGAACAGATTACTATAAGTGAACTAAGGGGTAGAAGAATTTACTATAAGTGAACTAATGGATAGAACAGATTACTATAAGTGAACTAAGGGATAGAATAGATTACTATAAGTGAACTAAGGGATAGAACAGATTACTATACAGTAAGTGAACTAATAGATAGAATCGATTACTATAAGTGAACTAAGGGATAGAACAGATTACTATACAGTAAGTGAACTAATAGATTACTATAAGTGAACTAAGGGATAGAACAGATTACTATACAGTAAGTGAACTAATAGATAGAATAGATTACTATAAGTGAACTAAGGGATAGAACAGATTACTATAAGTGAACTAATGGATAGAACAGATTACTATAAGTGAACTAATGGATAGAATAGATTACTATAAGTGAACTAATGGATAGAAGAGATTACGAACTAAGGGATAGAAAAGATTACTATAAGTGAACTAAGGGATAGAATAGATTACTATAAGTGAACTAAGGGATAGAATAGATTACTATAAGTGAACTAAGGGATAGAACAGATTACTATAAGTGAACAAATGGATAGAACAGATTACTATAAGTGAACTAAGGGATAGAACAGATTACTATAAGTGAACAAATGGATAGAAGAGATCACTATAAGTGAACTACATGTAAGGGATAGAATAGATTACTATAAGTGAACTAAGGGATAGAATACATGTAGATTACTATAAGTGAACAAGGGATAGAAGAGATTACTATAAGTGAACTAAGGGATAGAATAGATTACTATAAGTGAACAAGGGATAGAAGAGATTACTATAAGTGAACTAAGGGATAGAATAGATTACTATAAGCAAACTTCATTTTTAGTTTTGGTTATTTGGGTTAGCAACACACACACACTCACAGACAGACAACCAAACTACTGTATACCCTTTGCCTATGTTTGGTGAGGCTTAAATATCATAGAGGTTGTCAGACAAATTTATTAATTCATTGCTGCTAATATCATGTAGTGTAGACTGTAGGGTTTGGCCAATACTGAAAATATAATTTTGTGATTATTGCCTAAAGGTGACTTATGATTAATCATTGGTTCTATGACAACAAAAATAGGTTTTTTTTATTTTTATAAAAGATGTCAATTAGGATCCTTGCTTTGAGACCATATGGCTAAAAGATTAGATATTACAGTATTTCTCAACTGGATATATTATACATTTTGTGTGATTGCTCCTATTACTATATAATTGTAGTAAGACAATACATTGCCATTGTGATCATATTGGCAGACCAAAATCATGTGATACGATTATTAAATCATGTGATATGATTATTGCAATGCATATAATTATAATAATGTATCCAATATATTGAATTATTGCTCAACCATAATGTATTAACATAATTATTATGGCCCGTAGGGCCATCCCTATAATTGCTTTCCACGGGGTTTAATGTATATATATATATATATTCTTGTGTCACTTGCGCGACTATGCATTGTATACGTAGTTAAGGAAGTTGCGTCATTCCCGCGGGCTCGGTCAATTAATGGCGTGGCGCATAAAAGAACACGCGTTTGAGCTACAGACCAGCCAGGAAGATTCAGAAAGGATGTAAAACTGCTAATAACTGTTGTATATAGCAGAGAAACAGTATAGATATTATGCAAGAATCTTTAACAAGTAAGTATGATAAGTTGTTGAGTTTCAGACACGAGGAAGTCATCATTTAGAATCTTGAAGGGGAGTACCTCAGTCAGTTCATCAGACATCTGTGTATTTAGACTGCAATTAAGCTTACACTTACGTCTTCAGGCCCCAGGAGTACACAGAAAGGTAGAGGCACTAGTGCCATCACAAATGTTTAATACATAGTCATCACAAAACAAATATAGGGATGTTTTTTTCTCTATATACACTTGTATGACTTGAAATAGTCCAATTGTGTTACTAATTGGCATTACTATATTATAATATACTTACTTGCATTTTGAATATACTAGGTACCCATCATTTGCAAGTTGTCTAGCTAGTTCCATCTGATGATTATTCATTAAATTTTCATTTACAGCTACAATCAGGGGCTTCTTAAGTGATAATGACTCCAAAATACATCCAGCTCCTGTAAGATAGATAGAGAGAGACACACACACACACACAGAGAGACAGAGAGAGAGAGACAGAGAGAGACAGAGAGAGACAGAGAGAAAGAGTTTTCTCCAATGTCAATTAGCTATAGTGAGATGCTGGTCTAGACTAAGAATTTAAATTACCATGTACATGTGTATATACCACTCTAAAATGATATACACCATGTACATGTATGTGTAGCTTCCTTATGTACATGTATAGTTGCATACATGGTAATGTGTAAAAGTGACATGAAATATGACTGGTATCATGTATTATCACATCATAATATGGTGCTCTAGTTTTAGTGTTCACAGAGCATTACTACTTCCTGCAATGTGTAACACCACTAATGCTAAAATCTTCGTTTTATAAGGACAGATCCATATGTACATGTATACAGTACAATTAGTAGTACTATAGTACTACTTGAAGTACAGTTAAAGTGTAGCTCTCATCATAGTAAGTAAACTTTAAAAAAATTAAGTCAGGTGGTTTAAAGTAAATTTACTTAAAAAGTGACATGAAATATGACATATTGAGGCTGCCTTATAATATGACGCAAAGCCTTGCATTTCTTCACGTCACATCAATCAATGCATTATAATGTAAACATGATTTGCTTCCATCAACGCCGTTAGACACAACACAAAATAGGATTTCAAGTAATTTAAGAATTAACTTTATCCCGTGCACCCATCCTCTTTTAAAGAAAGCACACACGAGTGCAGTATAACTATATATATAAGTTAGAATAACACTTCAATGTTTGGTGTGGTAGTATGATAATAAATTAAGCCTCAACCTTACCACCTTTTTTGTCTTTTTACATCTTGCTAACCTCCATGACTGATAATTAGTGTTGCATTCTTCATGTCTTGCTGTAATGATGGTTTTAGTCTGTACCATTCAACACTCACACCCTCTACATGTACATTCGGTTCATAGATACCTCTACCTAACTGTATCACTAAATGATTATACCCTTTAGACAATAGGAGCTATGAAATAAAAGTCCAGAGAAAGAAGAGTGCTTTATAAATATTTGTATAGAAATAATTATTTGAATAATTATATATAATATGTAAAAAAAGTTATCCCAACTAGTGTGTGCATTCCATCATGCCACACCTGACTTAGTCCCCCAGATAACGGAACTACTTAGCTATGTATATACAATGCATACAGTATGTGACATACATTAATTCATGTGGAAAGAAATCTGGGATTGCTCCGTGGGCCATATATATATATATGTATATACATGTATGTAATGTAACATAATCATATACATGTATGCTCTCATGGGTGAACTTCCAGTATTTGGAGTAAGAATGTACACATGGTGAAAGCTAGTAATTCAAACTTGATGGGTTGTAACTCAATTTTTATTAAGAATGATGATGTTATCTTGCTATTGAAGTGTGTGTCCTACAAATTTTTATGAGGTGGTGAATATCCCAGTTGGTCCGTACAATAGTGTCACTGTTGTTACTTGGAGATTAAAGTTGAGGTATAACAGTATACATAATTATATAATTATATATATATATATATATATATATTATATATATATATCAAGTACTTTTATTGTCCCCATCACGAAACAGTATTACACACATACTGATCTGTGGAAAACTGTCAATAGCTTAATCATTGAGGCATCTCTGTATCTGTACCTTTTGAAACTTTTCAGTTGCAACTGCTTCTACTAGTTCCTCAAATTTAGTTGTCCCCACAGTCACAAAGACAGACATATTCTTCAGTTAACTTTAATAATAATAATAAACTGATTTTAATAACTTAACCCATCTAAACACACATTGCTGAATTTGCTGTGATGAGTGGACTTTTACGTATTCCACGAATCCTACGTCTACCTAAAGGAGCTAGTAGATATCTGGATAGATGGACCGGACCTCTGAGAAATGTATTAAGTGACTATACTTATGTTGCTAAAGATACTGGAGTATATATAAAGAAACATCCCATTCGGTTCATGTTGATGTGTCTAACTGGATGTGGAGCATCAGCCATGTGGATAAAGAATCCGGAAATGAATGGATTTATAGAGGAAGTGTTAGACTATTCAAATGAGATATCACAATGTAGTGAATTAACACGTAATAAGGCAGCTCAAAATTATCTACAAAACTTAATCATGATGCACCACACTGGATTGATTCGCTATTTAAATCTTGGTATCTGTTCGTTAATTATTATGAACTCTAATTATAAGGATTGCCACAACTTTTCAGAGAAATGTGAATACTTGCAGCCAAAGTGGTGGGAGTTTCATGATTCTTTATTGGATATTGGATTTTGGGGCCGTTGGTGGTGTTTAGAAAGAGAAATGGTGGATTTTGATGTAAATACAGATGAATTAACCGATTTTAAATAAGTATCCATTATTATTACATGTACTGATTAGAATAAATACTATCTTTTCAAAAATTTATTTCAGAAGCGGTAAATAATTATCGACTGCCTCATAGAGGGATTCATAAGTTTATCTTGGTAGATAATACTCTGTAGCATCTTGAATGTACAACAAATAAAAGAATATATACCATTCAACTGCAAGATGAAAATTTGTAGGTCCATTCCCCTTGCTATGTGTGCATTATGTCTCTCACCATTTGAAGGTTATCACGCAACCATGTACTAGCTACATGTATTTGCTAAAGTATATAATTATATATATAATTATATTGGTTTAGACTGTACATGTGATTTGAAAATATTCTCGTGTCTCTTGATGTTATGAAATTATTGGACTAAAGAAGTGTTAAATTATTAATTTCAACTAAATTGAATGCACATGTATAATTATAATTACTAGTGTATTATTTATTATCAAGTTATATTGTTACTAGATAATGTGTGAGTCTTCTTTGTTAGTATATATATATAATTATATATATATAATGGAAGATAGGTGATAAAGAAGAAGCCCTTCGTCTTTTTGAGGTAGTAAAAGACCTGAGAGCGGCGAAGGACAGTGACGGCTTGACTCTACTACACTATGCAGCTGGTTATGGCTGGACAGATATTGTGGAATTACCAGTAACGGTAAATTCTGTAGATGTTGATAATTGGAATCCAGTACACTATGCTAGTTATAGAGGACATTTAGATGTAATAAAGTATTTATACAAGACTGGAAAATGTTATTAAGAATGACTGGGCAAATACTCCATTGGATAAAGCACGTCTTAGAGGACATCATGAGATAGTTGAATTCATCTCTAATGTGATGACTATTACATTAACATTAACTTGTAAGTGAATTTATGTGTCAACGTATGTCCTGTGTCTGTCTGAACGTACATATATTCTAAACAAACCACACCCCTTTGTTGCAGGGTTTTTATTTTGTGTCTGTTTGTGAATGTGTTAGTGTTGTGAAATTGTTTGTGTTAGTATATACATGTATATACATAGTAAAGTTAATATATATTCTAAACACCTTAGCCTTGATTCTTTCATCTTATCACTGTGTAGTATGTCTTCCTGTTTGTGTAAAAATTGTTCAAAAATTGTCAAGCAATTGCGAACACAGACACTACATACTGTTGTTATGGCATTTCCTGAAATTCGATCTTCTATTCTAGTTTGCACAATTTCTGAAATGTCTCATACTTCCAATGTTATCGTTGTTTGTCTGTGTCTATCCCAAGTAATAAACTGTATATATATTAACTTATCCTGTGTCTTCTCATTCTATGTCTAATTCTATCAGATGTTAGCTGGGCGTCTTTCTCGATCAGTTAGTGTTGTCAGTGTTTGTCTTGCTGGAATACTACTCATTATTAAATTCAAACTTGTTATACAGTCAAGCAATTGTGGACGCATAGACACTACATACTGTTGTTAATGTTATGGTAATTTCCTGAAACATGATCTTCTATTCTAGTTCACACAATTAACTGAAATGCCACATACTTCCATTGACCAAAAACACAATGTCATCATCTTTTTACACTTCCATCGGCCAATTTAGTGCTGATATGTCAGTGTCATCTTGGACGTTTTCAACTTTATTCCTTTCTTCTTTTCTCTATTAATCATAAGATATTTCTCTATTTTAGCTACTTCTCCATTTTCAAATTTTGTGTGACATTGAGGGCCTAACTTTCTTTGATGCCTTTCTTGATTGCTTCTTCTTTCTCTTAAGGTATCTGCTTTTATCAATTTGACTATTGAAGGCTAGAGAATTGTAACAACTTTTAAACTCTTTTTCTCATCTTCTCCATTAGCAAAAATATGGGCGCGGTTTAACGTAGTCACCATGGTTTCTTACGTATAGGCGTGGCTAATATAGCAACTCACTTGTAGCATAGATTGTATAGACTACGTATGAGGGATCCCACGCATTTCCGTACACTCCGTTACCCCACCGTACCGCGTACCGTATTACCCTATTAGCCCCTCCCCTCTAAAGACAATGCGCTATGCACGTTATGCATGCAAGACTGGTAAAGAACTTGTTTTAAATCGTGTATCATTAAAGAACACTTTTGTTAAACTAATTGATAATATCACCAACCAACATAGGAGTGCTATACCTTCAGCTAGAAAACTGCAGTGTTGAACTATATGACCTACCACTAGCGATGTCCAACTAAAAATGAAACCGTATAAATGCAGGTCAAAACTGCAACCACCTATTTATTTGGTCCTAGGAAATGATAATGTTGAAAATTTTACATCGATATCACTTTCGACTACAAAATTATAGGTTGAAGAATTACTAGTTTACTTTACAGGATTTTACATTGAAAATATGGCACCGTGGACTTTGATGTTCTTCTTTTTATTATATCTTCACTTTAGAATAAGCTATGGAAACATAACATACATCAAAATACTTGTTAAAGATAGCATTTCAAACTAGATTATGTTTTAATTGTAAGACCATCTTGACCATAATACACTTCATTGTTATTTATAACATTAACTAAAAAAAGTAAACATAACACACTAAATATAGTATTATAGTAATAGATATTACACAAAATTCATGTTATAATATCTAAGTCACCTTTCTCAATATCCTCATAAAGATTCAGAGTCAAAATGTCTTCCTCACCATCATATTGTACATTAAACCACTCAGTGCTACCATCCACTACACTCAAAATCAATCCAGTGTACCACTGTTCATCTCCTTCTGCATTATTCCATTTGTGTCGTATTCACTTGCCAACAAGGGACTCCTGATTTACAGCTGTGTGCCTGTCTAGATCCAGTGGAGCTGATACAGCTAGCAACTTCTCAAGGTTTATGATTAGTTCATCAACTGTAAGTTGTTTACGATTTTTTGATATGAAAAATACATCTTTGTCTGGATGCTTCTGTTCCAGAACACACTTCCTAAAGTCTAATTGAGCCTTGATTGCCTCCACCTTTGCTGACTTGGATTTCAAGTGAGATAGAGCTTTTCTGACATAGTATTCTTAATCTTTGCTAAAATAAGGCCTCCAGCTTTAGGACCAGCAATTAGTTCTACATCAGATAGTATCTGCCTGAAAGTATGCAAGACCTGTGTTGTGGATCCAGTAAGCATCTCTGATAAGCCTAGCGAATATGTACTGCTTGGTGTGGAAACTTGAAAGGAGTAGTAGTGCTGCCCAAACTTCGTTGTTCCATCACTATGAAGCGTGAGGTTGTCATGATCATGCATGTAGTTCTTCCACTATCTGTTGACATGACAGACCTTTCATCTCTGCAAGCATTCTCACCAATGTTGTTGACTGTGGGAATTCATCAACCACTATACCAATCATGTGCTTTAACACACACCTGATTACAGGTTCAACATTTTTGATCCCAACATTCATGCTCAGTAACTCAATGCAGCACTGCCTCACATTGTCCAGATACTTTTGTCTATGCTCTTTGGTTTCAAATTTGTCCAATTGTAGTTCTAGTATCCACTGAAGCAGGGAGTCACGCTCGTCAACAACATCATATAATTCCTTCCGAAGCTCAATCATTTCTTTATCAACAAGGTTTGTTTGAGCATATAGTTGTTTCGTTTCTTTAACAATGCAATCCGCTCGCTTCTTAGCATTTCGTAGATTAACCCTGTATCTCTGAGCAGTCAGCTCGGTACGCTTAACACGATCTTCAAATTTCCTCTTCTCTTTAACTTCTTCCTTTAACCTTGTAATCTTTTCGTCTCTTCTTCGCAATTTCTTGTTCATGTTACGTACATTTAGTTTGCTAAGTTTAGATGACAATTCATTTCCCCTCATTTCTTGCAATGCCAGGGCATCTTTTGCTGTTGTAAGTTCACAAGCTAGTTCATGGTTTACAACGAATAAAACTTCAAACTCAACAGTACCTGTACTAGTTTTAAAGGGCTGCATGTACTGAGTTGTATCCTTTCCCCGTCTTGAATGTATGAAAGCTTCATTCATAATATCATGAAGCTTGACATGCTGTTTGTTTCTTTTAAGTTCTTTTATCTTACTCTCTAAGCGACTAATAATGACTTTCATTGTCGTAAAAGAAGGGATAGTAGCAACAGGACATAGCCTAACAATCCATTCACGAAAGTCTTGCCATGAAAGGTTGCTGTCTACTCGAAACTGATTCAGTTCAAGATCAATACCTTTATTTAAATCCTCTTCTCTTAGAATTGGTAAAACTGCTGACTCCAACATGAGAGCATCACAAAGAATGCCTGCATCTTTGCAGAACTGACCAGGGTAGTTCAAAGCTGCCATACCTCCATCTGTGGAAAACATTACCAGTTATAATCTAACTCCATAAATGCAGTATACAGTATACAGTATACAGTAACACACACCCACACACACACAAACACGGACACAGACACAGACACAGACACAAAAAAAACACACACCTGAAACCACTTCTCCTTGAAGTTCAAACATGAAACCTTATATCCACTGATCATGTGATTATTAATAATATAATATTAATAGTGCGCATATTAATTATATATATATAATTATATATTTATTCTTGTGTCACTTGCGCGACTATGCGTTGCATACGTAGTTAAGGAAGTTGCGTCATTCCCGCGGGCTCGGTCAATTAATGGGCGTGGCGCGTAAAAGAACGCGCGTTTGAGCTACAGACCAGCCAGGAAGATTCAGGAAGGATGTAAAACTGCTAATAACTGTTGTATATAGCAGAGAAACAGTATAGATATTATGCAAGAATCTTTAACAAGTAAGTATGATAAGTTGTTGAGTTTCAGACACGAGGAAGTCATCATTTAGAACCTTGAAGGAGTACCTCAGTCAGTTCATCAGACATCTGTGTATTTAGACTGCAATTAAGCTTACACTTACGTCTTCAGGCCCCAGGAGTACACAGAAAGGTAGAGACACTAGTGCCATCAGCAATGCTTAATACATAGTCATCACAAAGCAAATATAGGGATGTTTTTTTCTCTATATACACTTGTTTCTCTATATTTGTTTTAAACCCATGTATTTTTATTGAGTAACAAAACTTAAGTGGGAATATTGCAATAGAACTGTTATTAAAAGAAGTAAGAGTCCCAAAACCCGTTTTCGTTATGATATGTACTAAAAAACAAGTTTTTAACATCGTACACGATTTGTTGCTAATGTTTTAGTAATCGAGATGTTAAAATGATACAATAGCAACATGTGTATCAATAAAAAAATGCCTAAATTGTCCAGCTTCAGCAAGGAATAGTGTTTTTTCTATGATCAGTCCTCACCACTAAGTAATAAAATTTAATTGATTTCTGGGGACACGGAGTGTATCACAGACTTATGCATTGATGCTATGGGATCACGTGCGCCGTTTCCAATCCCTTATACGTAGTCTATATAATCTATGCTTGTAGTCGAACGTCTGCGCGCACGAGACTACTCACTTGGTAGTTTTAGTTGTTACTTGAGAGTTTCAGATTCTTCATAGTTTCTGTTCCGATATCTTATCCTGTTCTTCTAATTTTGATTCTAACACTTTCTTCTCTTGTTCTGACATCTTTTTCTGTCTTCTCAAGTATTGCTGTTCTAACATCTTCTGTTCTTCTAATTTTGATTCTAACACTTTCTTCTCTTGTTCTGACATCTTCTGTTCTTCTAATTTTGATTCTAACTCTTTCTTCTCCCAAGTCATATTATCTTCTTCTGTTCTTCTATTGCTGACTCAAACGTCTGTAGTTGAAATACTAAAAATACTATAATTTTAGTTTGAATAGTGATTTTATCGTTTAAAAAAAATAACAGCAGTAGCAAAAACGAACAACACAAGACGTCCAAATGATGATTATCGGCATTATACTTCTTTTTTTTTTGGTGCAGCAACTTCATCAGACATCATTGGTAGAAATACCTTGTATAGTTACCTGGTATATTTTTGGGATTGGGGAAGTTTTTTTGTTTTGCTCTATATTTAGAGTTTCAATGATTTATATTTACCTCAATCTTGGTTTGGTTGGGTTTTACTACTAAATGCAAGTTAGAATCTAACCACCTCTGATCAGAACACTGGTGTACTGCATGACCCAAATATATCATCTGAATGTACTACATTGTGTGAAGTATATAGCTGCACATAAGAGTTTTTTAATCAAGTGTGCATTAAGCAGTTATTGTACTCATGTGTGTAATATCTGGTGAACAATTTAGTCACCTGTACTCACAAAATATAATTACATCTATTTATGTTCTTCAAATCCCATCACAGAGTCAAGGAAACTACCAGATAATTCTGGATTTCCTTCTGTGTAGTTCTTTAGATTTGCAGGATTCAATTCTTGTAAAGTCTCATAAAGTGAACTAAGGGATAGAACAGATTACTATAAGTGAACTAAGGGATATAATCGATTACTATAAGTGAACTAAGGGATAAAAGAGATTACTATAAGTGAACTAAGGGATAGAACAGATTACTGTAAAGTGAACTAAGGGATATAACTGATTACTATAAGTGAACTAAGGGGTAGAAGAATTTACTATAAGTGAACTAATGGATAGAACAGATTACTATAAGTGAACTAAGGGATAGAATAGATTACTATACTGAAGTGAACTAAGGGATAGAAGAGATTACTATAAGTGAACTAATTAAGGGGTAGAAGAGATTACTATAAGTGAACTAAGGGATAGAAGATTTTACTATAAGTGAACTAATGGATAGAACAGATTACTATAGGGATAGAAGATTTTACTATAAGTGAACTAATGGATAGAACAGATTACTATAAGTGAACTAAGGGATAGAAGATTTTACTATAAGTGAACTAATGGATAGAACAGATTACTATAAGTGAACTAAGGGATAGAAGATTTTACTATAAGTGAACTAATGGATAGAACAGATTACTATAAGTGAACTAAGGGATAGAACAGATTACTATAAGTGAACTAAGGGATAGAATAGATTACTATAAGTGAACTAACCGATTACTATAAGTGAACTAAGGGATAGAAGAGATTACTATAAGTGAACTAAGGGATAGAACAGATTACTATAAAGTGAACTAAGGGATATAACCGATTACTATAAGTGAACTAAGGGGTAGAAGAATTTACTATAAGTGAACTAATGGATAGAACAGATTACTATAAGTGAACTAATGGATAGAAGAATTTATTATGAGTGAACTAATGGATAGAACAGATTACTATATAAGCGAACTAAGGGATAGAAGATTTTACTATAAGTGAACTAAGGGATAGAATAGATTACTATAAGTGAACTAATGGATAGAACAGATTACTATAGGTGAACTAAGGGATAGAAGAGATCACTATAAGTGAACTAAGGGATAGAATAGATTACTATAAGCAAACTTCATCTTTAGTTTTGGTTATTTGGGTTGGCAACACACACACACACACTCACAGTCAGACAACCAAACTACTGTATACCCTTTGCCTATGTTTGGTGAGGCTTAAATATCATAGAGGTTGTCAGACAAATTTATTAATTCATTGCTGCTAATATCATGTAGTGTAGACTGTAGGGTTTGGCCAATACTGAAAATATAATTTTGTGATTATTGCCTAAAGGTGACTTATGATTAATCATTGGTTCTATGATAACAAAAATAGGTTTATTTTTTTTTATAAAAGATATAGTATTTCTCAACTGGATATATTATACATTTTGTGTGGTTGCTCCTATTACTATATAATTGTAGTAAGACAATACATTGCCATTGTGATCATATTGGCTGACCAAAATCATGTGATACGATTATTGCAATGCATAATTAGAATTATAATAATGTATCCAATATATTGAATTATTGTAGTAACATAATTATGACTTGAAATTGTCCAATTGTGTTACTAATTGGCATTACTATATTATAATATACTTACTTGTATTTTGAATATACTAGGTACCCATCATTTGCAAGTTGTCTAGCTAGTTCCATTTGATGATTATTCATTAAATTTTCATTTACAACTACAATCAGGGGCTTCTTAAGTGATAATGACTCCAAAATACATCCAGCTCCTATGAGTAGATATATAGATAGATAGATAGAGAGAGAGAGAGAGAGAGAGAGTTTTGTCCAATGTCAATTAAGTATAGTAAGATGCTGGGCTAGACTCAGAATAATTTGACCATGTATATACCCCCTCATACATGTATATGTAGCTTCCATATGTACATGTACATGTGTAGTTGTATACATGGTAATGTTGGGTTTAAAGTAAAAGTGACATGAAATATGACAGCTATCATGTATTATGACATCAAAATATGAGCAATGAAGTCCACAGAAAGACAGACACTCTCTTTCCAGGAAACAACATGACCGCAGCTGGACTTGAACCACCGACCTTTTGATCAGGAGGCTCAAGCTCCAACCACTAAGCCACGCTGTCCCCTTAAAGAGTGCCCATCAAACTGGGATTATTTGATGGGCACTCCTGATCAAAAAGTCGGTGGTTCGAGTCCAGCTGCGGTCATGTTGTTTCCTGAAAAGAGAGTGTCTGTCTTTCTGTGGACTTCATTGCTAATATAACACCGTTAGGAGGGTTTCTTCCTAATAAACTTCTCCATATATATCACATTAGCTATTACCCAAGCCGTGGGTAATGAGGGATGACGCGTCCTAGTTTAAAGGGTCCACTTTGGAAATTGTGGTCTTTCCGGTCGATTCGTAGGACTACCACTCTGCAGATTCTGACGGCACTTTAGGTTGGGGGGTATAATAGAACTTCAGTTGCCCACAACTAATAGGACTACGGTCTTATATACACACTTGTGTGTATATATGTTGTGGTTTGTCATTCCCACCAAATACTCCCAGTTTGATGGGCACTCTTTTTTTAAGGGGGCAGCGTGGCTTATTGGTTGGAGCTTGAGCCTCCTGATCAAAACTGAGGTCGGTGGTTTGAGTCCAGCTGTGGTCATGTTGTTTCCTGAAAAGAGAGTGTCTGTCTTTCTGTAGACTTCATTGCTAATATAACACTGTTAGGAGGATTTCTTCCTAATAAACTTCTCCATAATTATATATGGCACTCTAGTTTTAGTGTTCACAGAGCATTACTACTTCCTGCAATGTGTAACAGCTAGCACTAATGCTAAAATCTTTGTTTTATAATGATAGATCCATATGTACATGTATACATACAGTAACTGACATTATTATGTTTACATATTATTACTGCATGTTTTTTCCATTGACTATAGTGTACACTGTGAGTTAAGTACACTGTACTTCAAATGTACTACACAGTATTACACCTTACTACACAGGGAATTCACACATTACTATGATTACAGTACAAAGTAGTACTATAGCACTACTTAGAAGTACAGTTCAAGTGTAGTTCCCATCATAGTATGTAAACTTTAGTCAGGTGGTTTAAAGTAAACTTACTTAAATAGTGACATGAAATATGCTGTCTTATAATATGACTCCAAGCATTGCATTTCTTCACGTCACATCAATCAATGCATTGTATTGTAAACATAATGTGCTTCCATCAATGCTGTCAGATGCAACGCAAAATAGAACTGTAATTTAAAAATGAATTTTATCTCGTGCACCCATCCCCTTTTAAAGAAGCACATGAGTGCAGTATAACTATACATATAAGTTAGAATAACACTTCAATGTTTGGTGTAGTATTATGATAATAAATTAAAGCTCAACCTTTCTGGCCCGTAGGGCCATCCCTATAATTGCTTTCCACGGGGTTTAATGTATATGTGTCACTTGCGCGACTATGCGTTGTATACGTAGTTAAGGAAGTTGCGTCATACCCGGGGTCTCGGTCAATTAATGGGCGTGGCGCATAAAAGAACGCGCGTTTGCGCAGACCAGCCAGGAAGTTTCAGAAAGGATGTAAAATTGCTAATAACTGTTGTATATAGCAGAGAAACAGTATAAATATTATGCAAGAATCTTTAAAAAGTAAGTACGATAAGTTGTTGAGTTTCAGACACGAGGAAGTCATCATTTAGAACCTTGAAGGAGTACTTCAGTCAGTTCATCAGAGATCTGTGTATTTAGACTGCAATCGGGCTTACACTTACTTCTTCAGGCCCCAGCTTTTGAGTACACAGGAAGGTAGAGACACTAGTGCCATCAGCAATGCTTAATACATAGTCATCACAAAGCAAATATAGGGATGTTTTTTTTTCTCTATATACACTTGTTTTGTCTTTTTACATCTTGCTATCCTCCATGACTGATAATTAGTGTTGCATTCTTCATGTCTTGCTGTAATGATGGTTTTAGTCTGTACCATTCAACACTCATACCCTCTACATGTACATTCGGTTCATAGATACCTCTACCTAACTGTATCACTAAACGATTATACCCTTTAGACAATAGGAGCTATGAAATAAAAGTCCAGAGAAAGAAGAGTGCTTTATAAATATTTGTATTGAAATAATTATAATAATTCTATATATATATATAACTCTAAAACAAGATAATATGGAAAAACGTATCCCTATAATACTAACTAGTGTGTGCATTCCATCATGCCACACCTGACTTAGTCCCCCAGATAACGCAACTACTTAGCTATGTATAAACAATGCATACAGTACGGAACACAAAAATATAATAATATTATATATATATATATACATTAATTCACGTTGAAGGAACCTGGGATTGCTCTGTGGGCCATATATGTATATATATACATGTATGTATTATATATAACTACTGTGGAAGACTGTCAATAGCTTAATCATCTCTGTATCTGTACCTTTTGAAACTTTTCAATTGTAACTGCTTCTACTAGTTCCTCAAATTTTGTTGTCCCCACAGTCACAAAGACAGACATATCTAATGAAATAATTAATTGATTTTAATTTTTAAATAACTTAACCCATTAAACACACATTGCGGTGATGAATGGACTTTTACGTATTCCACGATTCCTACGTCTACCTAAAGGAGCTGGTAGATATCTGGATGGATGGACCGGACCTCTGAGAAATGTATTAAGTGATTAGTCTATACTTATGTTGCTAAAGATACTGGAGTATATATAAAGAAACATCCCATTCGGTTCATGTTGATGTGTCTAACTGGATGTGGAGCATCAGCCATGTGGATAAAGAATCCGGAAATGAATGGATTTATAGAGGAAGTGTTAGACTATTCTAATGAGATATCACAATGTAGTGAATTAACACGTAATAAGGCAGCTCAAAACTATCTACAAAACTTAATTAATCATGATGCACCACACTGGATTGATTCGCTATTTAAATCTTGGTATCTGTTCGATAATTATTATGAACTCTAATTATAAGGATTGCTACAACCTTTCAGAGAAATATGAATACTTGCAGCCAAAGTGGTGGGAGTTTCATGATCGTTTATTGGATATTGGATTTTGGGGCCGTTGGTGGTGTTTAGAAAGAGAAATGGTGGATTTTGATGTAAATACAGATGAATTAACCGATTTTAAATAAGTATCCATTATTATTACATGTACTGATTAGAATAAATACTATCTTTTCAAAAATTTATGGATGTTCTGTGAAGTTGTGAACATAGCTACCCAGGGTTTCGTACAGGAGAACCTGGAGCTCCCCTCTCTCAGATTTTTAATACCAATTTAAATTAATACAAAAATTGGGCAGATTTATATCCCATTTATTTAAATCTCATTCTAGATTGTACTGTTAGTGCCAAGGAATATTTTTGTGATGGCGATCAGTCATGACTTTATTGATGATGGTATGTACATGGTTTTGCACATGTACATATTAATGAGTGTGTGCCCAGGTATAAATGACCACCTGCGCTAGCTACTTCTTATGTCACAGAGAACAGGAGACCAGTAGTTCTTCTGTAAGTATTTTACTATTAGAGAGAGCAACTAGTGTGGTTTGGATGTTTTTGTTTTCAAACCTAGTGAGTTAAATATTTTGGTGCAGCTAACTGTTATAGTAGCTATGTTTTGCTCCACTTGCATTTTTATCGCTATTTCTTTGTTGTGATCCCTAACTGGATTTCCTTTTAAAGATGCATTATATTGAATAACTCCATTTAATTGTACATGTCTCCAAGCCTGTTGTTCACTATATCTCGACTGGTCACAGTATTTAAGTGACGGAAGATAAGGATCTTTGCTAGTTTCTATGTTCTAATCATCCCTAACTGGATTTCATGTTAAAGGTGAATTATATTGAATAATTACACTAATTGTGTGTCTCTCCAAGCCCAATTGTTCACTGTATAATAGACTGGTAATAGTATTTAACAGAAAATAAGGATCATTGGTGATTTCTATATTGCAATCATCCCTAACTTGATTACCTTTTAAAGGTGCATTATAGTGAATCATTACATTCAATTATAAATGTATCCAAGCCCAATTTTTCACTGGATCTTTGTTTTTACATATTGTAACTTCATTAGCCTTGTTGGTAACATGTATAATGGACTGTGACAGTATTTAATAATGACAGACAGTATAAGGTAGTTTAAGTAATGAAGCTAAGGATCCTTACTGATCCAATCATCCATAACTTGATTTTTTTTGGTACATTATACTGAATAATTACTCTTAATTGTATGTGTCTCCAAGCCCTATTGTTCACTGTATCTTTGACTGGTGACAGTATTTAACTATAATAATATAGACATAATAATCAATTATAATTTATTTTCAAAAGTGGGTATAATTTGAAAACAGTTCACTGAATGTAAAACCTTTCAAGAAATATAAACTCAGCACATTAAAATACATTATATCACAAAGAAGTACGACTGTCAAAGGTTTAATTTAGTTTCCAATTTCACACTTTTGAGTGACATTCATAAATAAACCAACCCTTTTGGAACATTACAAAACATCAACTCATTTTTCCTAGAGTGTCATTCAAAACCAGCAGCAGGATATTGGAAAGTAAACCTCTGATGGTAGTTCCACAAACTGACATAGTGCATTTTGATGTGCTTAGTTCATACTTTTTATATTCGGACCACAGTTTTGTAGGTACATCCACTTAAATTTCAAATTTTGTGTCCATTAGCTACTAGAGTGCGCTTCTAAGTAATAGAGTGTACTAATTGTCTGTATAGACTTTTCAAATAAAATTAATTATTATGGCAGAAGGATGATTCTAATTTTTATTTAATTTTTTGAACCGGTTACCTGAGCATAAGATTAATTATGTTGATTAATTATTGTCATGAAAGTTAGAAAGTATATAGGGATTCTCTTCAGTAGTCATTGCGATGTAAGTTTGATCTTCTGATACTTGATTAACAGTTGGCAACCTTTCGAACTCCATGTTTGAACTTGAACGAGTGTATGTGTGATCATCACATGGAGGGAATGTCTAAGTGATTTGAGTATGCAAGATGTAGCTCTATTTTTATGTATAATACTTTATGTTTTCAACGTACTAATAAAATCAATTTTTGAAATGATGAACTCAAGTTTCTTATTAGTCATCAGTGATGGTGGTTTAAACCATACCATCTGGCAGTCCAGTAATATTGGCATTCTATAGATGTGAGTACGGTACATGTCCTTGCGGGTCTCCAACAGTCAAAGCTAATAATATTTAAGAATAATTAATAAATAATTTTACTATAAATCATTAAATTAATTATGCTCATAGGGGTAAAAAGGGGGGGAGCAAGGGGTGCTGTAGCACCCCTTGTTTTGTGTACTTCAAATTTTTTTTATGCTCTTGACTAATTAATAATAAAGAGGCAATAAATGTAATTTACTGAAATGTGACTGTAGCTACAGTTTTTACATCTGTCAATCAAAGACGTGTAAATTACTTTGGAAAGATAACAGTTTAATAATTGAACAATTATTGAAACTCTTGAATATTGTATACATTATTGTCTATATATACACTTTTTAAAATTTCACAATCACTATAGCACCCCTTGCAGAAACAATCTTCCTACCCCCCTGATTATGCTGATATTATAATTATTGATAATAAAATTAATAATAATTACATTTAGCTTTTAATATCTTGAAAAAAAAAATTGTTAACAACAATGGGGACATACCATATTTTGTATTAAGCAATCGTTTCACTATTTCCCTTAATTCATTAATGCACTGCAGTTATGTGGTTCTGGTGGAGATGAAACTGTAAATGTTACATAATCATACCAAAAATTATTGCATTACTGTAATATGCTAACTGGATTGAATAGAAGAAACAAAGGTTAGTGGGATATGGATGGATGTTATCTTGAAGGAATGCTTTGCTTTTAATTTATCAGTACCTCCAACATAAGGTTCTCTTTTACTCACTAAAATGAAGCATAATTCCATATCATGATCCTGAGCCCAGATACACTACATATTATAAGAGAGTACAGCATTCTGAATACAATATGACACATACAATTTGCAGGTATTTGAGAAGGAATGGTATTCTTTTGCTTCCTTCCATGGATCATATGATCGAGGAGGAAGTTCTTTAGCAATGTCAATATATCTTTTAGCTCCTCTTCTGGTAGACTTTTCCATAATTCTGCACTTCCTATATTTCTGGTAGTAATATCTGTAATTGCCTTTCCATCTGAAGAAGAGAAAAACACTTATTGTGTGCAGATTCATTGTTACTAAAGTCTCTATAAATACAAAATACATACACCCTGATTACTCACATACGAGAGATATAGTAATATTTGATACAATGCACAAGTGCATGAGACTAGTATGAGCTTTGGGTTAAATACAGCGAAGTTAACATTTGCTACAGATTTAATCCACCCATAATGTATTGATTTGATTACTGCACTCCACCCTTCATAAGTTCATATGACTTCAATTATAAATTAAAACCTGAAAATGAAAATAGCAAGTCAAAATCTTATTTTGTTAACGCAAAAGTATCCTGAAAACGTAAGTGTTAGGAGAAAATAGTCATAGCCCATTCTGGGCACTCATCTGGTACTTGTTCCGATGGTTCTCCATCAACAATAGGAATTACCATGCTTTTACTTCTCTCTGTACAATCACAAAATATTTTTCAATCCAAACTGGTAACGAAGTCTTTGAATTCTAGACTTTGTCAAGCAGCAACGTGCTGGACAAATGTTTGCCTTTTAATTTCCAGATCAGTACTCTCTTTATCAGAAGACATATAATCAGCCTTCATCAAAGGCTCAAGTTTGTGCTTGAAGCAATGTCTTCTTTCGAGCTTCAGCTTTCTGAATGGAGAAATAACTGTAAACAGTGATCAAACAAAAAAATGACAAACACACATTGTGGATCCTTTGACGTCTGCAACAGGCCTGTTTAGTTCTTGTTTCTTTACCAGAGAACTTATGATGATTACGATACTTTAATGTTTTAAAGTAAACACGAGCAGCCCCTACAGATGAGAAGTGAACAGGTTTATCATAAAATAAATTATTAGTGTCTGTACTTTTAATAATGCATGTGCTACTGCCTCCTGTTGCAGCACATTTTTTACAAGTTCAGCAGTGACTCCTTTGTTGTCTTCACAATCAAAACTATAATGAAGGACAAATAAATGCATTTAAACATGTTCAGTTTTAAAACATATATCATACTTCACACATAAATTCCATTCAATTGAATTTTTTATGTCATCACGTAGCAATTTATACCATGTATTAGTGGTGGATCTAGGGGGGTTTCTTTTGTTACCATGGAAACCCTCTTTCAAATTTTAAAATTCAAGTTGTATTTTCATAAAACTCCGTGTACCATGCCCACCAACATGTTGTAATAACAAACAGCAGCATTGCTTCTAAGATAAGACAGTAAAGATGGTAAGTACATAAATAACTATATACCTACAATTATACTACATGTGTACTTTAGTAATGATGTTGCTAGTCTGCAAAAGTCTGATGTAACTGTAACAGTATATGTCTTGACAACTTCAATGACTATCCAAAGAAAACAATAATCAAACAATCAAAATAACTCAACATATATACACAAGAGAAGGTTCTAGAAAACAGCACATGTTACAATGTTCTAGAAGCATCCAAATAATTGAGGTTATATAAACTGTAAACAAGTGATTAACATACACAATAAAGTGATTGATGACGTAACTGAATCTGAACCAGATGATTGCCAATATAAACATAATATATGTGACCAAATTTGCGAAAATCACTCTTAAGGAATAAAATTTCAAAATTGATTTTTTGTATTACCTTAATAGAGTATTTAATTAGCTCCAGAATTAATGGTACATCCCAATCATGCAAAAGCAAAGCTACAGCGGGGGATTAAACCGTTGTAGTCACAAATCCTCATTTTGAGAAAAACGCAATTAAATCATAATGATTATGGCCCGTAGGGCCATCCCTATGATTGCTTTCCACGGGGTTTAATATATATTCTTGTGTCACTTGCGTGAGTATGCGTTGTTACGTAGTTAAGGAAGTTGCGTCATTCTCGTGGGCGCGCTCGAGCTCAGTCAATTAATGGGCGTGGCGGGTAAAAGAACGCGCGCTCAAGCTCTACAGACCAGCAGAAAGAAAAGGCTGAAAAGCTGTGCACGTAGAAACTAGAACTAATAGCTAGCTATCCTACCTGAAATATATTTTTCATGTTCTACTGGGTTCTTTAAAAGGTAAACAAAGTAGATAATCAAAATAATAACTGATGTGTTTCAGGCATCATAAAGATAGCAACTGAATACTGGACACCACAAAGCAGTCATAGAGATACTTTGTTCTTCACTTAAATTTGTAAAGCAATCATAGGGATGTTTTTTTTCTCTATATACACTTGTTTAGAAGTGGCTAGCGAAGCACAGAGATGTCTCCAAACTTCTCTGAAGGTATGAGTGAATAGGTAAGATGTTAATGAAGCTTTTTATGTAGTAAAACAGTGATCATTCGAGTAAGCCATAACTGTCTATTTTCACTCATATCTCAAAATTAATAATTATCCCATAAGCCTGATTTTCGCAAATTCGGTCACATATTATATATATAATTTAAGAAAGTATTCACTTACACTAAACTCTCAAGGAATTTTCTCTTTAGCAGACGTCTGTTTTTATGGCCCGTTGGATGATTGCTTTCCACGGGGTTTAACGTATACTTCGGCTGTCATTTCACTAGGTCCTTGTAAAGTCATAATGTGTTATAGTCATAAAATAAATCAATCACTAAAAATTATTATAAATTATGAAGATGAAAGAGTAATGCTGGCAAAAATGAAGAATAAACAACAATGCACAGATGCATGCTCATCTTATCTTTCTTCATCACACTGTCTACCATGCCTTCAGCGGTTTAAGCTAGGCAAGCGTAATATATTTATACTACAAATGAATGTATTATAATTTTTGTTTAATAAACGAATAAACTAAATGTTACGTCTCTTGAGCTCTCTCCGACTGTGTAAAAATTGTTCAAAAAATTGTCAAGCAATTGCGGACACAGACACTACATACTGTTGCTATGGAATTTCTGAAACTCGATCTTCTATTCTAGTTCACACAATTTCTGAAATGTCTCATACTTCCAATGTGTTTGTCTGTGTCTATCCAAAGTGTAATAAACTGTATCTATATCAACATGACTTATCCTTCTCATTCTATGTCTAACTCTATCACATGTTAGCTTGGTTTCTTTCTCAATCAGTTAGTGTTGTCCATGTTTGTCTATGTCCCTCCTTATCCAAAGATCTCCTGAACTCTTTTTCTACTACTGTCTACAAACCTCTTCTCTCTCTTTGTCTATTTGTATCTAAAGAGCTTCCAAATTCACTCCCGTAGTACATTCTAAGTGTAGTACACTACAGGCTCATTCATTTGTCTATCTTTATCGGATGTTAGCTGGGCTTCTCTCTCTCAGTTAGTCTTGTCTGTGTTTCTATCTCTATCAGATGTTATAACTAAGCTTCTCTCTATAATTATATCAGCTAGTGTTTTCCTTTTCCATTTATGTCTCTCTCTCTATCTAAAGATGTCCTGAACACTCTTTCTACTACAGTCTCCAAAGCTTTTCTCCCTCTTTGCCTAAGTCCATGTTTGTCCTCTATCTATCCTAAACTCTCATTCTACTACTATCTCCAAAGTTGTTCGCTCTCTTTGTTTATTTCTGTCGCTGATTATCGCTTTTTCAACGCACAAATGTCAATTTACTGTCAACTCCTCCTTCTATTACGTCACGTCAACGGTATAGATATATAGAGGATTTCAGTTCTGTTGACACAATTATTCCCGTTCCATAACCACACCCTCCACATAATAGTACATAATTTTTATATGGAGGCTGTGGTTACGGAACGGAATAATTGTGTCAGTGAGTATGCGTTGTACATGTATACGTAGTTAAGGAAGTTGCGTCATTCCCGGGGGGTGCTCGGTTAATTAACGGGTGTGGCGCGTAAAAGAACGCGCGCTCGAGCTCTACATACCAGCAGAAAAAAAGCTAAGTAGCTTACGTAGAAACTGGAACTGATAGCTAGCTATTCTGCCTGAAATATATTTCTAAGTTCTACAAGGTGCTTTGAAAGGTAAGGAGAGTAGATAATCAAAATAATAACTATAATAGGCTGTTGTGTTTCAGGCATGATAAAGTCAGCTGAATGGTGGACACCACAAAGCAATCATAGGGATGCTTTTTTCTTTATATACACTTGTTCTATCAGTTCTGTCATTTCTTACAGCTTTTTCTGCTGCTGGAACATTCAGATTTCAGATCAGATGTTCTAACTTGAACACCTTCTGATTTTCGTGAAGATTGAGGAGTGTGTATAGACTCCAAAGGTGTTCTTGGAGAGTTGTTTACACTTTACAGACGTAGTAGAAGTTGTGTTTCTAAATCACGTGCACAACGTTACTCCATTCTGTGGGCGTGGCCAATGTCTACTGCCATGTACAAAAGACATCTTGATGCACATTATAATAAAGATAAAGTAGTTACTGATCATGTTACCTCTTCAGATTGGAAATTTTACTGATGTTACATTATTTATTCATGTATGCATTCGATTGTAAGAAGTGCCTATTTGTATTCTTGTATTATACTGCATCCAACTGATTAGTTTCGCTGGAATCAAACAAACAAAAACACTGTGTGAATATACTGTTGTGTAAATTCAATGCTTCAAGTTTTGAAACTTTCGATTCCATCATAATTATGCATTTTAAGATTGAAATTTTTCAACTTTAGTAGTTATTTGTGATGAGCATTGCATCTCTATTTGTGTGGTGTTATTGCAATTGTGTCTGTAGTAATGTTTTTTTAGAATTGTAAATGGATAGTGGACGATTCAATGCAAGCAGTACCTAATTCCTATGCTGTGAATTCTAGTGATAGTAATTCTGACAGTGACAGAGATTTTGAGCCAGAAACAGTCTTGAGTTCTGGGATATTGAAGAGCAAGCAGTAAATGTTAACATACCGGTAAGCGAAAAAAGTGATCCTAGAGTAAAGAGTCAATTATCGGACACCACCCATACTTGGACACTATAGCGCTCTCTTTACAACTGCAACTCGATTACTACAACATAGTAAAAAAAGTATACTAGTAATATCCCTGCATAACAAGTTGCATGACAATCGCTTACTTGGTCTTAGAGTTATAAGCTTGCAAAAATGAAATTTGGACACACCTATGATCGGACAAATTAATATATTTTCGGACAGCTATCCATACGTCTTATTGAACTGCTGGAGATAAACGACTACTCTACTATCAGCTGCAGCAACATCTATTCTTGCTATAAACCATGTCTCGTCTTTTATACATGTAGTTGCTTGACTGATTTTTTGTATTCGACTATCTGGACCAATTTGAGCAATCAATAATCGGCCACACGTTTTTATAATTAATTTTTTGGTGACTGTATCCGACTTCCATTGACACTAATTACAAAAGGTAATTAACTGTAAGAGACGAGATTTGGTTTATGACTAGAGTAGATGTTGTTGCAGCAGATGGTACAGTAGCCGTTTATTACCAGCTGTTCTATAAGACGTATGCATGGATAGTTGTCTCTGAATAGTCTGACGAGCAGACCTTTTGCCTCCGCCTTTATATTGGGACAGGGCGGAGGAAAGGTCTGGAGACTCTTGACACGATTTCATGGGCTCTGCAGAAATGTTGATAGAGCCAATGAAATACGAGTAGTCACATGACTCTAGCCATGAGCATGGGAATGGAAGAGGTAGTCCAGACTGCAGCCGAAGAGCTAGGTTACACAAATCTAAGAGTAAAGTAGAGTAGCGGCAAAGCTTTTGCTACTACACATTGCCAGTAGTATTCGACATAATATGAAGTCATTCTCAAAAAAATTGTTATTCAAAGTTTATTGTCATTGTTGTCAGTCCTCCGGTAGCACTGATTTAGCCTAACTTTCAACCGTTTCTCAAGTTGTTGAAAGTAAGGTAGACAAAGGAAAGATCCCTCTGTGGCACTGGCACAGGTGTTTGAAGGTTAGTGCTACCAGCAGGGCCTAATCTAGTGGCTTCGACTTTAAATAATTGTAGAACAACACAAAATGATGCTCCATACAATCTTTTATTTGCACTTTGCAGACAGAAAACTCACCAAACAGAGACATATGTAGTCACAGCAGTGCTGTCGAAGCGTGGTGAAATCATGTGATACAATCATGGATTGATTACATTCCTAGGCCCCGTGAAAGAGTGTCCAGACCTTTCCTCTGCCCCGTCCCAATGTAAAAGCGGAGGCCAAAGGTCAGCTCGCTCTGTGATCATAAGTGTGTTCGAATTTCAATTTTGCAAGCTTATAACTCCAAGAACAAGCAAGCCATTGTTATGAAACCTGTTATGCAAGGATATTACTTAGTATACTTTCTTACTATGGTGTAGTAATTCGAGTTGCAGTTGTAAAGAGAGCGCTATAGCGTCCGAGTATGGGTGGTGTCCGATAATTGACACACTTTGTTGCTCTTAGAATTTTGAAGTGGACTTTGTTATTTTTGTTGCTGTGGGCAGTGTGGGGATCATTTTATGGAATATCTGCTACTGCCACTTTTACAGTTTCTACAGTATTTGCTGTCTGTGCTAGTGCCATACTTGCCTTCTATTGGTACTTTAGCAGCAGTTTTTTTCCAACATCATTGTACATTTTTCAGAAAAATTTGTACTTAGTGGTGATCATTTTGTGAAATATGTTGTCTCCCCTGGGCATTCAGCAGCAACTATTAATATGTATTTGAACACTCATCTTTTAAGGAATGCTTTATTGACTCTGGACCAATATACTCTTCAGTTTTGAGTGCTACAATGGGCTTCTTGGATCCTATCATACCAATCAATGCTCCATTGAAATTCAAGTTATGAGAAAGTTTCTACAATTCTCTGAAATCAAGCACATAATATACTCAGATCTATCCACATCAACATTAATTTGTTCCGGTCATTTTTGAATAAATCTCCTGGTGGTACTGCAACAGATACTTTATTTCCGTGTATGTCAGACTATATTAGTGAATATATACAAGTTCATATAATGACATTAGTCAATTGGCTATCACTCCAACCATTTATGAACTACTTACTTCAACAAAATGCTTCATTTCTTCCACCATTTTCTTGTTCCTCATTTGACAATGATTCCCTTCATTACTTATGGGAAGGTTACTCTACATTCTACAAGATCTTGAGCCATCTGACTTTTCTTCTCTGTATGACAGTTACTCCACTGTTACTAGTCGGGGTGATCGAATTGGTAGTGAAAAGTCCAAGCAAGAAAGATGCAAATATATAATGGCTAATTGGGTAGCAAGTAGTGCCAATACCAAAATTGACACTAGTAGTCGCTCTGGAATTGTGAAAAGGTGAAGATTATAGATGACTTTTATGTTACTTGTATAGCAAATATCTGCTGGTACAAACCACATCTGGAGTGTTACTCCCCAAATAATTCAAATAAAGTTTTCATAGCTGACTTATTTGAATCGTTTGGCCCATCCTCATTTATCAGATGCATGTGTTGTATGTCCTATTAAACTCGAAACAGAAACTGCTCTTACTGTGTTCCAATCAAGCAAAATGTTTATATTTGAAATCATTATTAAAATTTTATTTATTTGAATTGTATATATATGCATCATCAAATAAAACAGACATAATTCACCTAAGACATATATTTGTGCATAGATGTAATGTGTATCACATAAGATAATATACTATTATAGCTATATACATATTTAATCATGCTCATAGGTAATGCTCATAAAGATGCTACAACATGATACATGTAGCAAAGACATTGACTATTTGTGATACACATTTGATCAGTAAACATATATAATTCAAATGAATATTTTCATGTAGTGATAATTATTGACAAACCCATGACCACGAAAACAAGAAAAATAATTATGAACAGATTTTTCTATAATTATGGCCCGTAGGGCCATCCCTATGATTGCTTTCCCACGGGTTCGATGTATGTTTATATGTTATAGTTATAAAATGCGCGTGCGGTTTATAACAGAATTCTAAGCCCTAGCAACGAGGGCGGCACGCCCGAGTGCGCGGGCTTAGAATTCTGTTATAAACCGCACGCGCATTTTATAACTGTTTTCTAGCCACCCACTTCAATTCAAACACTCGCCTTGCTACCTTCCAGCAACTAACGAAGGATAATGTTGATATGTATGACGTTCTTAGAAGTTCTTCTATACATTGAAACAAGTTAAAAGTCTGTACTGTTAAAAATACGGAAGTTATGAAGCTTAGCCAGAGTGTGGGCGTAGCCCGGGACGTTTCATGCATTCGCCTTGCTGTTCTTCTGCAACTAACGAAGCATGAATTTCACATCTGTAGCTTTCTTAACACTTCAACTCACCAGTAAAAGAAATTACAATCTTGAATCTTGTAAAATGCAAGAGTTATAGAGCTAAAAACAGTTGTTTCTGCAACGCCCCGCCCACACAATTTTCTAATTTACGCATGCGCTATACTATTACCTTGGTTACAGCGTCTGCGAAACTGGGAAGTTATAAACCGGTCTATAACTTCCTTATAGTTGAAATATAACACATAGCAACAACATAGTAACAGGCTAGAAATATAATTATATAATTTATATATAATTATGTTTGTGTCACCTACGCGAGTATGGGTTGTATACGTAGTTAAGGAAGTTACATCATTCCCGGGGGCTCGGTCAATTAATGGGCGTGGCGCGTAAAAGAACGCGCGATCAAGCTCTACACACCAGCAGAAAGAAAGCTCAGTGTTGAGCTTACGTAGAAACTGTAACTAATAGCTAGCTATTCTGCCTGAAATATATTCCTAAAGTTCCACAAGGTCCTTTGAAAGGTCAGGAGAGTAGATAATCAAAATAATAACTATAATAAGCTGTTGTCTTTCATGCTTGATAAAGTCAGCCACGATTACTGAATTCTGGACACCACAAAGCAGTCATAAGGATACTTTTATCTTCACTTAAATTTGTAAAGCAATCATAGGGATGTTTTTTTCTCTATATACACTTGTTTATACATATTATTATATAGAAAAAAAATGATGTCAATCATGATTATTAATGTCACTACATCTTTTCAGTACTTCATTGTCATCCTTTGCATTTATAAAGTAAACAGAATGTTCAATGGATAATTCTTGGGCCTTCATACAGTATCCCAGCAATGCAAATGATCCAATAAATCTTTTCCATGTACGTCGATTCTTATCTTGCCATTTATTTAGTACTGCTATTTTCTGTGACTCCAAATCTCCAGCATTTTCTTTGGTAATCATGTTACAATCTTCTAAAGGAAGTTGCAGATGTATACAGAATGATTGTACTTCTTTTACACCATTTAAATGAATCAGTAAATTTTCTTCCAATGGAATAATAACTCCTGTATGTGAAGAAACAATAGCACTAAGTCTTATTATAATTATATCATGTTTCTATACACAATAAATACTCAATACTGTTCAGTTCAGTTGTATACTAGTATGGAACGTTAAATAGACAATTAATCTTACCTGATTCACTGTCTGTTGTTAATTTAGTAACACTTTGAGTCACTTCCCTTTCATTTTCTACAAAGTTTAAGAATATTTGCATAGAATGTAATTATTACATATAGTCTGTACATTGTGTGTTTAATCGTGGAATAAATATATGTAAGATAAATGTAATGTCATATTATATACACTACAGATTGACACTAATAATTGTGATCTTGAAAATAGACACACAAAAATAATATTTTAACTTCAATTGTTTATCTTTCTGTCATTTTACATAGAAAATCAATAAAATCCTGTATCTAAGAAGATCGGCTCTTCCTGGATACTAAATTTCATTTTTTTCTGTACAAAATGAATGATTGAAGGTAAGTGTTTGGTGGGAATGTGTCTCTATCTGAAAATAGTTTATAATGTTTTTAAGTTTGTCAATCACATAGCATACATTTCAGTTAGCTGCTCTTCAATCTGAAACAAGGGCCATAAAGTAAAATTACAATAATAATTTTGAGAGGTTGTATCAAAGGAGCTGCCAGCATTTTTTATTCCATACCTTGTAAAGTGTTTCTAGGTAGTAGTACTGTAAAGAAATAATCATCATCAGTTCCTAATAACATGAATTTCATCTTGAGACGTTGAGGAGAGGAATCAGTTTGCCATAAGAAATTGAATGTACAATGTGGAATATGATAATTCTCTTCTGGATTGAAGAATTTTATGTCACTGGTACCAATCTAAATCAACAATATTAAATCAATGTATAGACATCAATATAAGTTATCACAGCACTAGGAGGGATTTATAGTAACGCTGAAGGTGAGGTTACTGTAAATGAGATACAGTATAGCGAGAAATGTTCGTGGACACTAAATTTTGTGCTTTTCAACAAATGTTTTATACCACATGTATACATGAGGTGAAGAATGGAGTGATATTTTTAACCTATAAACAAAGATGTACCAGATCCCTGTGGAGCTTTGTCAAAAGTAATGTCATCACCACAAATCAAAGAGGCAAACGGCAAAGAAGTAGAAAACTTGACTGACAGACGCCATTTTTAATATTTGCCACAGCAGGTCTTCAATGTTATCATATTCTCTTTGACAGGACAACTGTTCATCTAGAAGTGGGATCTAAATACTTTTATATATGTGATTCCCCCTTACACAACGATTAACTTACTGTAGCCATTTTGTTGTTAGCTAGTGGGTGTGGCTGTGGTTATATGCTTGCTCATGCAAATAACGAAAATTAAATCCCACGACAACCTTGACTTATTGTTTCCACAAATATTTACACCCACGAAAATTTCCCACTATACGACTAATGATAAAGTCCAAGATTGTGTAATGCTGAGTGGGTGAATTTCCTATAACAGAATCAAAACTAATTAGTTGCTTAAAATTCATTTTTGCTTTGCAAGCAATTTAATAAACCACAGTCCCACCAGACTAGTGGTTTCTTTGATACTCAACATTATACAAATAAATATGTACCTGAGGTGGTGTAATTTCAGAAATATCCCAATGACTGTTTGAACAACTCTCTGGTTCTAATTTCAGATATTTAGCATCTTCATGAAGTTGTACCTTGAAGTCATCATCATGATCATATCCCTTGTACTGTTGTTTAACATACTACAAAACATGAACAATTAAACATACTTATACTACAATAAATACATGTTGGATACTAAATACATCTGAATATAATTTGAGAAGCTAACTTTAATGAAATTGTGGGCATCTTTCGTTATTGTGAAAACCATATGCCAATCTTTAACAGAGTTTGATTTATAAAACACTTGAGAGAGATATCGTTGATTGGGAAGTATATCTGCTCCTGTCATGAGACATGAGAAATGATGTAAATCAATACTAGCAGAATTACGAAAGGGGATGAAAGAACCACCTTCCAATTTCTTAAATTCATATGGAGGATCATTGGAACATTCAGCAGTATAAAATCCAAAATGTGTAGCTTCATCTTCTGTCTGGATAATAGCAGCATGAGGAAGATGAAGAGTAACATTCTTATTGAGTCGTTCCTTGCAACTGACTTGATAAATACCACCCACCAGATAAAAATCTTGTGGTAGTTTGAAGTCACCAGCAACAATAGCTTTTATACATAGATTTGTTGGACGTCCAACTGGAAGAGCACTTTCAGGTATTTCCAAACGTAAGCCAGACCACTCTAAAGTAATTGCAGTGTCTCCAGTGACTGTAAAACATTTCTCATCAACCACTTGCATACCATCTTGAAACAAATATTGAGCAGAGATTCATATATTTACATGAATGTATATCTAAACATTTAAGGGGCACTTTCCTTCAAAACAACTTTAATCAAACACTTGTATTTAATCACTCATCATTTAATCACTCGTCATTTAATCACATTATAGGAAAGTGAATAAAATTTAGTATATATATATATGAAAATTAATAATAGCTTTTTCTGGATATCACATTTCATTTTTTCTTGTACAAAATGGTGGAATATTGTGAGATTTATGCTTGTTTCAAATTAATTTGGGGAAAGTGATACTTGACTTTTCAAAAATTGACTCATATAATTGTACACTGCTGTCAAATACTGCTTACCAGCTTCTGAACAGTAGATGGATCTTCCTTCACATTTTGCAAAGGTATGACACCACTCATTAGCTATGTGTAGTTCACACATGCTATCATTTGGAAAGCCATAGTTCATCTGATAATCTACATTAATTGTATGTACAATGATTATAACATACACATATTCCCATAGTAACAGAACATCATATGGTAAAGTTAGTTACTGATAGAAAAAATATGTCTAGCCAGGAGCTTATGAACAGCAGGTGTATCCAACTGTGGTCGAACAACGTCATGTCCAACTAGATTCCATGCATTTACTTATTATAGCACTCTCTAGTTCATTTAGTGCTGGCTTGCTGACCTGGGTAGCTATACAATTCTATCTGACATGATACATGAATACACAAGTGTAAATGTACTCCTAGTTTGCACCGCATCCTTTTTTAGGGGTCCAACATTTTCTTGGTGGAGCATGCCTGCCCCAGACAACCATTACATCAAGCACAGTATCCACACTTTACTTTGACCCCCCTCTTGGGTCAATTCCTGAAAAATCAATGTTAGATTCAATTAATACTTCTTTTGTGCCTATAGTCGACAGGTAATTATGTTTCTTGTAAGAAACTTTACAAAAAATGTCATTTGACAACAGAGTGATTACTAGTTCATAGCTAGTAGCTACAGAAGCTCTGGTTTAGCATATGGATGCATTATTTTTACCCTCGCTGCGAAGCGTAGGCGGAAGGGTATTGTAATCATATCGTGTGTCTGTCTGTCAGGGACATAACTGAGTGTTTAGTGATAGCAGGGCCAAGAAATTGAGATTTGTAAAGCAGGGGTGTGGATACAGCCCCCTCCCCAGAAACTAAGGGTTTTTCAGAGTTAAAAAGACCCAACTGAGGGGAAATTTTGGCTTGTGGCTTTATTTCTGTTATATTACACTGGAAAGAGTGCTCAAAAGCGGTGTACAACACTGATCATGAATTGAGATGACAGAATAAGTGTGGGTATTAAACAATTTAATAATAACAAAAATAAAAAATAAAAAAAAATTGTTTTGCTCGGGCTCCATCCCGGCCCGTGTGGGCCCAGGTTCAGTTATGCCACTGCGTACAAATTTCTGGAAAAAACTACGAACATTGGCTGTTCAAACGAGCTACTGGCAGACTCCAAATTATACAAGGATCAAAAATAACAACAGGCTTTTGCTAAAACCTTTTAGTTACAAAGTTATGACAATTTATATCACTCATGGTTATTGTTTCCAGGCTACACACATCTAAACATAACTGCTACTGTATTATGACTATTGCTGCATCAAATCAAACACAATTGCAGTAGTCCTGGCTAAAACTTTGAGCACTATATAGCTCCAAGCATTCTATAGTCTATTCACTCTGAAGAAGCACAGATACTGGCATTAATTGTGTATACTTCAAGCTATGAATTTGATTCAAACACCATTGGAATCCCTAACTTTTTGTCTTTAAAGTCTTACATCACTGCAGGAAACAGTTGCTCTGACATTCTCCATAGAGTTTTATGGGCATACCTACTACCACAGCAATTATATACGTAACGTAACTCGCCTACGTAATATAATTTTGTAATATTATTCACATTACTTTTGGGCTATATATTATGCAAAAACTTTATATATAAGTACTACATTACATGTTATGACTAAAATGCTCGAAATAAGACTATAGTATATTTGTTATAATATTACATAGAATTATTCATCACTGGAAACGCACAGAGTAACTTCTTATGATTTTTTTCCTGACTTAGGAGCAGAAGAGGCTTTGATCTTCTTGCACTGGCTTTCAAAATACTCACAAATATTAATTTATTTACTCATCAGATACGTATTTTTCCCTTGAAAAATAGTGCCAATGGACGTGGTAGCAAACTAATGATTCAAGCGTGACGTTTTTACCCACAAGCATGTCATGTACGGATTCTACGGCGAACTACTTCGTGTGCCTTCACATGATTCGCACACATATAAGCCTGTGGATTGTTGCAATTCAGCGTTTCACAGAGGATCTTTCTTTCCTTTTCAAAGTAAAACAGAGACTAATATCTAAGACTATATTATAGAGATAAAATACATTTATTTTTCATGTACTTTTTGTATTTAAAATATATTTTAAATTGAGTTCAAAGTATTATGTATTCAAAAAAATAGTGAAAATGGTGAAAATGAGCTCTGTGTTTTTATCGTTTATGCTATGATGAATTGCTCTCTAACATGTTATAAAAGACCACTACTATTTCTCCTAAGTAATGTTATGATTCGTCTTACTATTTATGATAAGAGCTGTGTGAGATGGAAGAGGATTGTGTTTGGCGATATTGTCGGCCATTTTTCCTTTCACTCTAGAAGACCCTCTCAGGCTAGAATTCCTATTTTTCTATGCCTGATGTTAATGAGTAGGGATGTGGATGGTCCTTACGAATGGAAATATCCTTGTGGCGTCTGCTCCAAACCTGTGAGTTCTAGACAACGAGGTTTTCAGTTTGATGTCTGCTGTTATTGGTTACATACAAAGTGCATTGGCTTGTCTAATGAAGATTATTCTGTGCTTCAGCAGTCTGATGAGTCTTGGAGCTCCAAGAAATGCCAGAGAGAAGCCATGCCTTCAACATTTCAAGCTCCAATTCCATATTCAACACCCTGATCTAAATCACTCTATTAGTCAAGCTTCTCTATCTAATTAACATCCAAGTTCAATCCCTGTGCTCTACACAAATTGCAGTACTAAGTATTCATTTCAGACTTCCTACTTGAACTCACAGTCCTGATATTGTAGCCATTTGTGAATCCTGGCCCAGAGAGAAGCCATGCCTTCAACATTTCAAGCTCCAATTCCATATTCCACACCCTGATCTAAATCACTCTATTAGTCAAACCTCTTTATCTAATTAACATCCAAGTTCAATCCCTGTGCTCTACACAAATGGCAGTACTAAGTATTCATTTCAGACTTCTTACTTGAACTCACAGTCCTGATATTGTAGCCATTTGTGAATCCTGGCTTGACATTTCTTTATGTGATGACGAGTTTTCATTTCTGGTTATTCCCTAATCAGACGAGATAGAGACAGACACGATGCTCTCTATATCAGCAATTCCATTCCCTTTTCTGTTGTGTTGAAACATTCATTAATCGAGTGTTTATTAGTTGAAGTAAAGCTTAATAGCTCGACCATTGTGTATGGTCTGTTCTATAGACCCCCATCTCTTGATCCTAATTCTCTGCTCATCCTCAAATCAATTTTGGAGAAATTTCTACCAAATCCCTTCTTCTTTTGGGAGATTTACTGAGTGAAACTGACCCCATTTTGCTACCACACCTTCACTCTATTCAGGATAAGCTAGGCCTCGAACAGGTGATTAATAGTCCAACTAGATCTACAATTAATACATCGACTCTTATTGATCACATTTACCTCTCTGAGCATTTTAAAGTCCAGTACTTTGAAGCCCTTACCGATAAGCTCAAATCTCCTAGAGACTTTTGGTTTAGTTATTATAAGTTATCCCCTAAAAATAATAGAATCCCTGTTGATCTTCACCATGAATTAGTCACTGCTGCTTCTTCTCTTGAGAAAGCAAACCTTCTTAATTGTTTCTTTTCATCTTGTTTCACTAATTGATCAGATTTGGATGATAGTTTTTGTGGTTCATCTGATCACTCTCTATCTAGTATCTCTTGTACTGAGGAAGAAGTCTTTAACATTCTCTCAACCTACAAAACAAATACTGCTTGTGGAACAGATGGCGTGTCAAGTCTGATATTACGTGGAACAACTGAGTCAATAACCCCTATAGTTACTACTTTTTTTTAATCAGTCTCTTCAGCATATGAAAGTCCCTACTGGTTGGAAACTTTCTAATGTAACACCTATTTCTAAAAATGGTGATCCCTCATCTGCATCTAACTATTATCCAATTTCACTTCTCTCTTTGGTCTCCAAGGTCCTTGAAAGGATAGTCCATAATAGAGTTTTCGACTTTTCTATCTTCTAATCACCTTCTCTCCAATTGCCAATTTGGTTTTAGACCTCGTTCTCCTACCCAGGAAGCCATTCTAACTGTGACGAATGACTGGCACAAGTTAACAGGAGAAGCATAAACAGGTTGCTGCGGCTTCTTTTGATGTTATGAAAGCATTTGACTCTGTCCCACATGCTAAACTCATCACTTCTCTTTCCAGTATTGGCATTTCTGGTCCTCTCCTTAAATGGTTTTGTGATTACTTAACTGATAGGTGTCGGAGAGTTGTTTTGGATGGTGTCTCATCAGGTGTTGTCCCAGTTACTTCTGGAGACCCACTCCTAGGTCCTCTTATTTTCAACATTTTTACGAATCCTATTTCTAATCTTTCACTCTCACAAAATGCTAAAATGATTTTATATGCTGATGACATTTTATTTTACAAACCAGTAAATTCATCGATGCAACTCTGTTAATTTGATAAATCATTGGATCAATTCTCAAGGACTTGTGCTTTACCACTCTAAGACCCAAACTTTTACCTATTATCGCTCTAAAAAACACCTTCCTATTCATCTTATTTTGAATAACCATTCTATCTCTCGAGTAAGTCTCTTGGTGTCATTATTTATCTAATTTAACTTGGTCAAAACATATCCATTCTACTTGTAAATCAACCAAACACCAACTAGGCATGATTTATCAGAAATTCCATCATGATCCATATCCTACTTTACGTCATTGTAATTCTAAAACTCTTTTAAAACCATTTGCTAGAACAGATTCATATACATTTTCTTTTTTTATTGATGTGGTTCAGATTTGAAATCTTTATCACAAAATGTTGTGGATTGCCGGTCATCTTTTTCATTTAAATCATGTGTAACTTCTTGTCTTTTGCATTTAAATGAAAATATTAATTGATATTTATTATGTGTGTGCCTAAATTACGTACTGCATTGTTTTGTCTTCAATTGTTTCTGTATCGATCTCCTTTGTTTTTGTTTTTTACTTATATATATAATTATATTTATTTTTTCTGATTGGACTTCCAATATCAGCCCTGGCTATCTGTCCAACTAAGTATGCATTTTGTTGCATTAAAGATTATGAAAATTAAAATAAATGATAATTATTATGATATTTTTGTGTATTATGTTTATAAATGATTATTGTTTGCTTCACATGTAATATTACTTTGCCACGTGGGTGAGGGTCCCGTCTCGATGGTGCTGATTATTATTATGTTTCAATAATTTATTACATTTATTATACTGAGATTATATTACAACTTACATAATTCCTAGTATAAGAAATGCAGTGTTAAAATCAAGAAAACAGTTTTTTGGCCTCAATCATGTGCATGAAATGAAATGAGTGGACTCCGGTGGAGCCAGTCATGGCAGAAAGCTTAGAGCCAGCTTGATTTTATAGCAGCCACTACTTCAATTGTACTTGATTTCAAGCTGTGGTTTGACAGTGATAGCCTTCAAACAAGATGAGTTGTGTTTCTATTTACTCTTTTGCTGCCAGAAGTCTTCTGAAAGTGGTGAGACGGCAATCGTGAGTTACAAACATTGTCATAACTTTAAAACAGAAAGGTTTTAGCCAAACCCTGTTGTTATTTTTGATCCTTGTATGATTTGAAGTTTGCCGGTAGCATTTTCAAAGTGCTGATGTTCATAGTTTTGCTGGAATTGTGGGAACAGACAAGCAGACAGAAAAAACGATTACAGTAACCCTCCGCTCTGCTTATGCGGGTGAGGGTTAATAATTATAATAGTCACATTATTTACTAACATTTACTTATAGATAAGAGGTGGTTTGAAAGCCATACATGTTTGCATATACTAATTGGGATTTTGGATAAGAATCTATGATCCTCAATGCAGTGTGTTAGTTATAAAATGATGAATTGGATATTTTGAAAAGCATTATCAACACTCTCTTTAATAGCTTGTTTATCAAATTAAAACAATGGTAGATCTCATTATAATAATATACCTGAATATGTGAAATTCCAGCAAATGAATGAGAACAATCCAACAGTAATCAACATAAGAATAAATTTTATTTTCCAACCTACACGATTATGAAAGTGATTATTATTAATGAAAATTAATAATTGGATATGTGTATAATAATATATGTGTCACGGATAAGATTTATTAAGTACTTACATTCAAATGCAGGGTTCTCACTTCAGTCAAGAAGGGTATTTATTATTCATAAACAAACAGTATTTCTTAACCACATCATAATTATTGTATATAATCATTTGAATAGTGTGAAGTCGCACATTGCTAGAAGCCATTTTGTAAAAGTCGTATGCATTTGATTCTGGATGTACATTGGGCACAAAAGACTGAAGCTATTCAGAAGATGCATGAAGAGACTGCCAAACAAGCATTACATATATACCAGGCGGTTGCAGCAGTCTTGTCCAGCCAATGGATTGTTCATTCAACAAGCCATTTAAGAGTGCAGTGGAGCGTCTGACCGCTCAGCATTTACAAGACAACTTGGACACTTATGTCAAAGGACAGATTAATGCTAGTGAAAGTCGTATTTTGTTCACAGAGTGGGTAGGTCAAGAATGGGAAGAAGTAGAAATGTGGCAGAGCTGTGTCAATTGATGGATCTGAGGATCATGAAATCAACATTCAAGGACTTGATGACTATGTAGTATAAGATAAAGATGAGGTTTGTACCGATGAAGATCATTTGCTGATGACGATTGTGAAGACCCATTTATTAGGTAACTAGTTATTATAGTAAAGTTTTACTTCCTTTGTGCATATTTTCTTTTTAATCCAGAATTAAAATGAATAGAATACTGTTACAGTTTCATGCAATAAAGTTAAAACAGATTATAATATAATTAAAAAAAAACTGTTTGAAGCTTGTTTGTGCAAGCATTGTTATATATGTTGAACTTTGATCTAAGTTGTGGTTTTTGATTATTGTATCTTGTGTAGGCCTGTTTAATCCAGTATAGTGTGCACATGTTTCTAGAACCTTCTATTGATTTTGTATATAAGTAAGCTGTATTTGTGAGTTCAATAGATAAAAAAAAAAGTTTGGAATAGTTGGAAGTAGTTTGGTATCAAGTTGGTTCCTATAGGATTTTGAAGATTAGCTTGTACAATAACATAAACAGAAAATGAATTAAAGAACATGCATGCAATGCATTATTACAGTATTTTCTACTCTACTGTTTTGTAAGATCAATGAGACTATTCCTCTAAATGAGAAGGTACATGGAACCTCAAAGCCTATACTTTTCTTTCTCTTCCGAGTAATACAACAAGTAATGATCCCTCTATGTTGTATGAAGTGCCAAATAAGTTTAAAATACTCCTGAGGTACATGGCTGACAATAATTTCTTCTTCACACTTACAGTGTATTTGTATGTGGATTATTTCTCTTTTGCTATAGAACTAGTTCTCCAACAGCTGGCTGCCAGATGGTCTTATACACATGGTGGCCATGAACAACACTTTCTGTAGTATAGCAAGCCATGTGTATATATAAGAAAAATTAAACCACAATCACTGGCGATAATGCTGTTTCTTAGGCACTTGTTGCTTAACAATTGCACACTTTGTTGCTGTCAGCTACTATAAGCATATATGCTTAACAGCCAGAACATACAGTATATTGTGTAGGTAAAGAATTAATGATTTATCATTGTGGAACACTATTGCTATATTTATTGAATTGTCTCCTTTCAAAAGATGATTTTCATGTTATATAGTATTTCATGTACTAACCGTTCTGAAGCATCTTGTTCTTTAGCTTAATCTGAGACTCTAATTCTCTCACTCTCTCATCCTTCTTCTCCAACTTAGTCTGTAATTCCATTTGTTGAGAATCTTGTAATCGTATAAATAACATTAGAAGGAAATATTGCAGAAGATATTCAATCACAAGTTACCTTGTCTTGTTTTCTTACAGGCTTGTGTTTCATGGTCTGGTATCATGTAGCTGAACTGAACTGCAAAATCTCTCTGATGCTTGATAACCTCTGAATCATGTGAGGAGGAGATCCTCAATTCCTCAGTTTTCTTAAGTTCATTCTCTCCTTCTTCAATTCCTAATTAATGATTATAGTTAATTGATTAATGGTTTAATTGACCATGCCCTCATGAATAATTAATTGAATAAACAATTTTGGCGCGCTTTCCAATCCTGCAGCCGCCTATGCTGATAATATTCAACTAACCTTCCTGAAGTATTAGTGTTTTATCACTAATGACTGATTTATCCTCATCTACAGGTTTTAATTTCCCTTCTTTTAATGGTTCTCTTTCTTGAGTATTTAGATAATCTGTATTCCCTTCTACTGTCTCCACATCTTCATCATCTAATGAATCATATAATAATCATACATAATAGATATGATATATGTATTAATATAAACCTGGTGAAAGGATAGTTGTGGGTTTGAGCTTTTCACTAAAATGTTTGAGCCGTTTCCTTGAAAACTCCAACACTTGTGACTTACTTAATGACATTTTCCTTTCAATCTCCAGTTCTATATATTATATATTAAAAGTATTATATTTATAAATATTAGATATTTAATTATAAGTTAAATATTTTAATCACATGTAATAAACTATATTAATTATCGGACCTTTATTTAGTGTATCAATTTGATCTATTAATGACATCTCTCTCATCTGAAATTGTTGTAATATTTCTGATTCCTTCTCAAATATCTTCTTTTCCGGTATTCTCTGTGTCTCCTGAAACAATCAACATAATAATTTCAAAAATTGCGAAATCTCTCTGATGCTTGATAACCTCTGAATCATGTGAGAAGATCCTCAATTCCTCAATTTTCTTAAGTTCAGTATCCTTTTTATCCAACTTTCTCTGTAGTTCCTCTACTTGAGAAGATTTATTAGTAATTGTTGTTTGTAGAGTCATAACTTCTACAAAATAAAACACACTATGAAGTTATGTTAACCACAAAGTAACACATGATTTACGTTCTTGTATTGATTCTAACACTTTCATTCTCTCCTTCTTCATTTCAGACATACTCTGCAGTTCTGCTTCTTTACTAGCAACTACCATCTGAAATGACTCATTTTCTGTTGTAATAATAGGATTATTTATCATTTTAAAATACTGATAATATTCAACTAACCTTCCTGAAGTATTAGTGTTTTATCACTAATGACTGATTTATCCTCATCTACAGGTTTTAATTTCTCTTCTTCTAATGGTTCTCTTTCTTGAGTATCTGTCTTCCCTTCTACTGTCTCCACATCTTCATCATCTAATGAATCGATGAATGTAAAACATTGTGGGGGCAAGCCTTCGCGAGTGAGCATGTATGTGCCACATGGGCATACAGCACGTGGACACAACGTTAGTTATGTTACCAGATCGTGCACGTGTGGGAACTGTCTTATTGAAGTGAACGATGGCTTCAGGCAAAAGTTATGATGTTAGTGAGCTGGAAGCAGGTGATAATACAACTGTTCATGGCCATATATTGGAGCTCTTGCCAATAAAGACAAGTAAAAATAAGCCTGATTGCTCATACTTTGCAGTCTCTGTTCACGCTCGTCAGCAGTCTCTGACAATCTTCGAAGTTTATCTCGTTCACGTCTGAGAGCAAGTCGCTGTTCACGCTCTTCTTCAGTCTCAGATAATCTTCTACGTTTTTCTCTTTCATGCCTTATGGCTAAGCCTTCTTTTGTCGACATGATACTTCACGTGGATCAACAAGTAGTACATGCCTATTAATAGAAGTAATAGCTATTTCACCCCGCCCGAGTCTAGATGGTCCCCGTGGGAGAAAAAGATGTACGTACACAAGCAAGCAAGCAAGATTCTCGACTAGTGTGGGGATCGCTCAGGCTCGCCCCAATAATCATTCATAATAGGTATGATATTATGTATTAATATAAACCTGGTGAAAGGATAGTTGTGAGTTTGAGTTTTTCACTAAAATGTTTGAGCTGTTCCCTTGAAAACTCCATCGCTTGTGACTTACTTAATGACATCTTCCTTTCAATCTCCAGTTCTATATATTATATATTAAAAGTATTATATTCATAAATATTAGATATTTAATTATAAGTTAAATATTCTAATCACATGCAATAAAATATATTAATTATTGGACCTTTATTTAGTGTATCAATTTGATCTATTAATAACATCTCTCTCATCTCAAATTGTTGTAATAATTCTGATTCTTTCTCAAATATCTTCTTTTCTGGTATTCTCTGTGTCTCCTGAAACAATCGACATAATAATTTCAAAAATGATTAATCAGTGATTTACTAACTAGTTGTTGTGGTGTAGTGAACGGTGATTTGATTAAACTAATCACATCAGTCACAGGTGTTCCCTCCTGTAGTCTATCATCAACAATATGATGAATTAAAACTTTCTGAATCTCATTCTTATTATTCATTAGTTGGTCATTATTCCAAACATGTTTCACTATCCACACTTCCTTAATATATTCTGTGTAATTACAATTAATCATTATCATAATATGTAAGTAAATATACAAGCACAAAAATACATATGTACATAAATACAAACCTACTACTGGTAACGAGAAAGTCAACAGAAGAGCATTTAAAGAATCTAGAGAGTGTACTGAGTAAATTAAAAGCAGCAGGGTTACGCTTGAAGCGGTCCAAATGTTTTTTTATGCACTCAAAAATTGAGTACTTAGGCCATATTATTGATGCAGATGGACTGCATCCAACTAAAAAAAAGGTTAGAGCAATCAAGGAAGCTCCCAGACCACAGAATATTACTGAGTTAAAATTGTTTTTAGGGATTATAAACTATTATAGTAAATTTCTGCCAAATATGTCTACAAGACTAGCGCCCCTCTATCAGTTATTACGAAAAAACTGCCGATGGTATTGGAGTAGCAATCAAGAGGAAGCATTTAAGGTTGCTAAAGAGGCACTACAGTCTGAGTCATTATTAGTACATGATGATCCTTCTAAGCCGATAGTCCTAACATGTGACGCATCGCCATACGGCATTGGTGCGGTGCTCTCCCATACAATGGAATTAAGATGGTACAGAAAGACCAATAGCCTACACCTCAAGAACACTCACATCAGCCGAGAAGAAATATTCAGAATTTGAAAAGGAAGGGCTTGCTATAGTATTTGGTACCAAGAAATTTCATAATTATCTCTTTATGGTAGATCTTTTTTATATAGAATCTGATCACCAACCTCTATCTTACCTTTTTAATGAAGCCAGAGTAATTCCACGAATGGCTTCTTCTCGTATTCAGAAATGGGCTCTCACCCTTACTGCATATCAATATTCAATCCGTTACAAGCAAGGAAAACTGTTAAGTAATGCAGATGCCTTGAGTCGCCTACCTAGAGCGATAACGGCAACTTCATCTGATTGTGTTCCAGGGGATCTTGTCCATTTTATGCACCATTTATATATCTACCACAGCCATTGGCTCAGGACACATCAAAGAGTGGACTAGGAAAGATCCGGTACTCTCGAGAGTATATCGGTATATTTCTGTTGGATGGCCAGATGCTGAAGTTGATGAAGCTCTGCGTCCTTATAAGTTTCGACGGAACGAGCTCAGTGTATTAGATGGATGTATTTTATGGGGTTCTCGAGTGATTGTACCACCACCTGGTCGACGAAGAATATTAGGTGAATTACACGATACTCATCCAGGGTGTGTAGTAAAATGAAAGCACTTGCTCGAAGTTACATCTGGTGGCCCAAAATGGATGCGGATATTGTGAAGATACTGTAAAATCATGTACTACCTGCCAAGAAAATCGACCATCACCTTCATTAGCCCCTTGAGAATGGCCAGCATAACCGTGGAGTCAATTACATCTTGATTTTGCTGGACCATACATGGGACACATGTTTCTTGTTCTTGTGGATGCCCATTCCAAGTGGTTAGATGTGCACATAATGTCAAATATTTCTTCCTCTCGAACTATTGAGAAGTTGAGAATGATTTTTGCCCCTCATGGATTACCCCACATAATAGTGACTGACAACGAACCGTCATTTAAAAGTGATGAATTTAAGAGATTTGTAGAAGGAAATGGAATCAAACATGTCACATCAGCTCCATACCATCCCTCCAAAAATGGCCTCGCGGAAAGGGCAGTGCAGACAGTCAATAGAGGACTTCAATATACTCAAGGTAGTTCCATGCAAGAAAAGTTATCAAAGTTTTTATTTAATTACCAGATTACACCAAATATCACTACAGGCATTGCACCATCAGAATTGTTAATGGGACGCCACCTAAGATCTTGTTTAGACTATATCCAGAGATACGAAAAAGGGTAGAAAGTCGACAAGTAAAGCAGAAGGAAGCTCATGACACAGCTAAGCCATTGAGGAAGTTTAATGTTGGTGATAAGGTGTTTGCTGAAAATTTCAGTGGAACTGGTACAAGATGGATGCCCGGAATTATAGTTAAAATAACTGGTCCCTTGTCCTATCTCATTGAGTTAGACATGGGAAAAACTGTTCATCGTCACATGGATAATGTCAAGAAAAGACATAACTCATTGGATTTGGATGAAACTATTTCAACTAGTTCTGAGCAACCCACAAATGTTGATATATCTCTAGCTGATACTACTGTTAATTTTGATCAACGGGTGGAACAATCTTCTCCAGTATCATCACCTACAGTTATACACCTGTTCCAACTGGACCACAGATTAGTACATCATCCGGTACTGAAGAAATTCGTCGTTCAACTCGACCTCATTGACCACCAGACCGATATAATCCAACAGTACTTAATAACAAGTGAATAAATGCATTTATTTTGTTTGTATAGTTTGAATTAAGGTTGGGGAAGTGTAGTATCTTTTCTTTTGATATCAATTATTATAATGTGGTTTTGTGTGTGTATTCAAGATCCTGTATTTCCTGTTTTGTTCAGTTGATTTGATTGCTCTGTAAATTGTTCAATATAGTAATTCTTGTGAAAGTAACTAAGATATTACATGTACATATGTACGTAAGTACGTATGTACATATATACGTACATACGTACATACATACATACATACATACATACACACTTATACACATGTAACAGAAAACAGTACATATGTACATAAATAGATACCTACATACATGCTATATGTAGGTACTAGTTTTGTTTTAGTTACTTGTAGTTTAGTTTGTCTTAGTTGCTCATTAATCACGTTACTTCTAGTTTAGTTATAGATAGTTTGACGTCACAAAATAATTTTTAGTGAGTTATAATTAGTTAACTGAAACGTTTAAGTTAGTTTTTGTTTTTCAATAATAGTTTTAGTTATATATAATTAGTTTCAATGGTGATCATATATATACATGATTAACTAAATTAACCATTGCATTTAACCACAATACTGTTTGTTTCTTTTAATTACCACTTCATTTCCCAAGTTTCTCCAAGTGTTGATTTTGCCAAGCAATACGCAGCACTAGCAAAACAATGTTTTGTACAAGGAATGTGATAAAAGCACTGCAAAAATTAAATTCATGATGATACTATGACATAATAAGCACTAAGTATTAAAAGGTACACTAGAATAGATTAAATTATGTGTTTTCATTTTTCCAAACCCTTTTATGGTCAGATACAATTACATGTACCATCATAGTATGCATTATACTAAATTATTTGCATGAAATATGAGTAGACAGCACCATAAAATTATAGTGCTTCAACTAATTGATTATAATTAGTACAAAGTAGCTATGGAATTAGATGTATGTATGGTTCTGAACAACCAACTAATTACTAAATGCTTAGCAACTATACTAACTAGTTATTTTAACAATTAATTTTTGTTTTTGCAAAGAGATAATGGTATCTGGTGATACAAACTTTATAAATGTTTTAGTTATTTTACCTTGCAAATGATTTAGTTTAGGTTAGTTAGAAGCATTTTAGTTAGTTTTCCTCAATCACTAACAAGATTTAGTTAGGAATACTAATACATACATACATAAATACACCAGTAAGAATGTAATCCAGTAGGAACACTGTAAAAATAGAATTGTTAAAATAACAAATATATTGGTTAATACAGTTGCAAGAAATTAACAATTACTTGGTTGTTCAGGATACATACATCTAACATCATAGCTACTTTGGTCTAATTATATTAAACTACGTAAAAGATATATGTACCTATTATAATCAATTATCATGCCTTATATCTCTCATTAGATGCACAAAGAAGGTTCGGGAACCTAAAATGGCTCAATTAAAATAAACATCCTATTTGTACATCTAATAGACAGCATAAGGATATCGATATTGCAATTATTCGATTATAATTACAGTATATGGATAATAACAAACACAACCAATTAAATTACAATTTAAATTATTCCTTGCAAATGTAGTAACCAATAAGTTTGTTATTTTAACAATTTTATTTTTGCAGTGAATGGGCCATTGTTTGACTTCAGGGTTTTGTAAGTAAGTTATTATCACATGTCAGGAGTCCAATAACACCAAAGTATCAAAGCATATGTGAATGTGTTAAAAGTTAAGATTGTTATATACTATTTATTACACTGCTTTTTATGAAGTAACTAATTGCTAAATCTATACCCTATTCACAATAGTATACAGACTCTGTAGGCCCACATGCTAAAAGAATAACCACAGACCATCAAATAAAACATGGAAATAAAAAACAAAAGTACTAGAGCTGAAGAGAGACCTATTATGGCTTTCTAGTTTTTTAAGCTTAGCACTTTAGCTTTATAAGATATAAGTGAGGTGAAGAAATGTCAGATACTCGTACCACTGAAGCTTCAGAGAAGTTACCTCCTGACAGAGAGAGGTCTGTCATTCAGTTGGGAGTCAGTCCCCAAGGGCGGCCTGTTCGTTCAGTTGAAGGCCTGAAGATCTGACAAACACTGTCTCTTTTTTCTAAACACATACTGTCACTACGGTGCAGTCCTCAGCTAGGAGACCCAAACTGTGTGCGGCTACGGCTAGGTCTCACATTAAGGCATTACTAGTAAGAGGCCAGTGCTCTGCCTAAAACTCACAAACATCTAATCCCACGTTCGGGCTCTAATCCCTTGAGCTGGGCAACAGAGGCCTGTGAGCAGTGCTACCATCTGACATTTCTTTATTTCTTTATTTCCTTATTTCTTTATTTCTTTGTTTCTTTATTTCTTTATTTACTTATTTAGTTAGCTAGGTTGTTTATTTAGAATATGCCTGGAAACAAAATAAATAACAATAGTTATATATATATATATGTATATGCATGTGTATAGATATGTACATACAAATATTTATCATACACACACACATACACACTACACATGCCTGGTCGAGGTGAACACTGTCGCTAGGTCTTTGGGTTAGGGCAGGCAGGATAGCTGAGATTATGTAGCATACACACATACCTACACACATAACTGCACATGCATGGTTGAAATAAACATTGTCTCTAGACGTACATGTACACATGTAGATTAGAACAGACAGGAGTAGCTGAAATGATATCACAGACACATACACATACATTTTGTAGATACATGTAACAGGGGGAATGGGATCACCCACAGACATCTAATCCCACGTTCGGGCTCTAATCCCTTGAGCTGGGCAACAGAGGCCAAGGGCGGCCTGTTCGTTCAGTTGAAGGCCTGAGGATCTGACAAACACTGTCTCTTTTTTCTAAACATACACACACACAATAGCATCTGTAATAGTAATGGCCTTGCAATAATTTTAATCATTAATTAAAAACGCTCACCTAAGATTAATTAGAGAGCACATGTGTATAAGCACATGTGTAGGTAAAGTTTTCAAGGGAGTAGGATCTTTTATAATTCAGTAAAAATGGGCCATTGTTTAACTTCAAAGTTTTGTAAGTAAGTTATTATTACATGTGTTTACTGGTGCCTTGGTAAACAGGACTCTATAAGCATTTCCAGATACGGATAGAGAGGGGAAGGTTGGGATCTCACCAAAGATGTCTTTTAACCCCCACTTCTGGTTCCCAAGGCCAGACTATCCCTGTCAGGAGTCCAATAACACCAAAGTATCAAGGCATATGTGAATGTGTTAAAAGTTAAGAATGTTAAATACTATTTATGACACTGCTTTATGTTAAGTAGCTAATTGCTAAATCTATACCATATTTTACTATAATCGAAAATGCATACAGACTCTGTAAGCCCACATGCTAAAAGAATAACCACAGACCACTAAATAAAACATGTAAATAGAAAACAAAAGCACTAGAGCTGAAGCGAGACCTATTATGCCTGTCTCGTTTTTAAGCTTAGTACTTTAGCTTTATAAGATATCAATGAAATGAAGTAAATGTCAGATACTCGTACCACTGAAGCTTCAGAGGAGAAGCTACCTCTCTTGAATGAATCATTTAAAAAAAAATCCACAAGTTTTATCTCAAAAAAGAAAGATCCTCAATGAGTCTTGTGAAATGTTCTACAAAGAGAGCCTAGACAGGTCCAAAACAGCTGACGTTCAAGTCACGTGCACAGCACATGACTTGAAAATTTGAAATAGGCGGAGCTTGAAAGTAATGGAGAATGCCTGGAGCCAGTGCTCAATGTTGTAGCAACTACTACTCCAATTGTGTTGCTTTGATGTTGTGCTTTGCTAGCAATAGCCATGATACAGGAGTAGTTATGTTTTGATGTGTCCAGATGCCCCCAAGAGTCTTCTCAAGTCTGGAAACAGTAACCGTGAGTTATAAAAATTGTAATAACTCTATAACAGAAGGGTTTTAGCAAAACGTTAACCCTCTTGTTATTTTTGATCCTTGTATAATTTGAAGTCTGCCAGTAGCTTGTTGGAGCCACCAATATTCGTAGTTTTCCCAAAATTTTGCGAACACACAGACAGACAGACACACAATATGATTACCATGCCCTTAAGCCTACGCTTCGCGACGAGGGTAATAATAATGTATCACATGATATTAATTATCATACCTAGTTCAACAATATTAGTAACATCACATCCTGTCACTGGACCATATTTTCCATATCCTGCATTCACTATAATCCACACTCTGTTATTAGATATTTCATATGTAGTTATTGAGTGTTTATATCTTTTAGTAACAGAGTCAGGTAGAGTAATCTGAAGAGATGAATATATTAACATATAGACAATATGATTACATGAGGAACACATTATTATATATTAGTACAAGAGCATGTTTCATTTAATATAATATATTATAAATGTAACGATAACACTTTTAACTCATATTTGTGATATATCAGTATTTAAATATTAATATTAATTTTGATGATATAATAAAACTGATACTAACAAAAATTAACCCTTAGAGGACTGAGCCTGTTTTTCAAAACTATTCCCATTTCCAACACTGGCGACTCTATTGCATATAATGTGGCCACCGTTCACTTTCTCTACCCCAAACTTGGCTCCTTTTCCGACATGGACTACTACTTCCACCAACTTGCTTACCGGAACTCGAAAGTCCCCAAGGATCAAATCAAATGCAGTGCTCTCCCTCTTTTGACTGGAACTGGGGCTAACAAAATGACCCCACTGCATGTTGGCACCAGCTACACCCACGATTTCAGGTTTCACAGCAAGGAAAATGCCTCAGGTACCCACCAGAGTGCGTGGGCGGAGTAAAAAAATGCAAAATTCGTCGGCAGCGAGGGGGCTATGCCCCCTTCAAACCCCTGCATTAACGGGGGGACACCCCCTTTAAAATTCCCCCCATGATTGTTATTTAGGCCAAAGGGGGGCCAAAAAATCATCAACTTTTTTACCCACGTTCATCAGCTTGTGCCTGACACAAATTACAACCATTTGGACAGCTTCGTGTAGCTAGGAACAGACGGCGAATCACGTAGGGGTGAAATGTCACATATATGTGACATCAGTCCTCTAAGGGTTAATACACAAGATAATAATGTATTATATGTGTCATGTGATGTACATTACCTTATACCAGATTAAACTGGATATGTTCAGTATCCAGCAGTCATTTAGTGGTTGGTCTTCATCCCACCCCCCCATAGATATCATATGAGAGGTAACTTCCTGATTTGGTGATATACTATTAATAATACAACTAGCGTGTTGACATCTTCTTTTAGGCCACTTCTTTGTAGTATCTGATTGTACTATTTTTTGAAAATCCTATGGTATTGTTAATATAAATAGGATTATTATTAATATTAATATATAATACATTATTAAACACTTAATAACTCACTATTGTATTCTGAGAATACTGAAATATATATACATCATTAATACGATAGCAACAATTCCTTTCATTAACAGTCTGTCCTCCAAACATTACACCCCTGTTACCAGGAAGTGCATTGATGGTGGAATAGGCACAAGGTGGTGGACGAGTAGTACCTTTTATGACAGGTACTATCCATTGACCTGAAGAAAATACATGATATTAATATATAATATGAGTCATGTAATACCTGGTGATGTAGAAATATTCATACAATGTATTTCATTTGTGTATGAAAGATTTGGTCTGTTAGAATCAGGAATATATTGAGCATATCTTTGTTTAGTGGGTGGTGTTGGTCCTATACCACCAGAAAGAAACAAGTGATCTCTTCCATTCATATTGAATGATATCATTCCACAGCCAATTTTTCTCATTGGTATATTATCCATAGTAGTAGTGATAATCTCATTCCAGTTTAATGTAAGAGTGTTTAGTTCATAGAGGCTGTTATGGTAACAGGCTAACGGCTTGCAGTTTCCTCCGAAATATAGTACGTTATTCTTTATGTTGGTACAAGCATATCTCATAACTCCAGCAGGTGGATTACTTGTGGTAGAATTTCTTTCCCATTCCAATGTTGGTAATTCCAATACATAAACTGAAGATGTTATTTTTTTTTTATCTTCACTGTCATGTACAAGAGGTAGATACTTCTGGTCTCCTCCCCAGCAATATAACTTGTCTCTTACTAGTATATTGGAATGTGCAGCCCTCCAATTCAATTGACCTGATAATAAACAATTAATACATGATTATAATAACATGACAAGTATATAACACTCATATTTAAGTATCCATGTTATTAATTCTCAAACTAGTACTTAACTATAATACACTATGTTATATGTATTTCAAAAGAGATATGAGTAACTTATTTATCCTATATGTCAGTGATTGTATCTAATTCACTCACCAGTAGACATTATCGAAGAGAGAGAGAATAGGGGATAGTTGCCGGTAGGACCTTTGCCGTCATCAGTTATTTCGCCAGTGGAACCTCACGTGAGTTTTATTTGCTGTGTGACGTCATCAATGGCGACGAAGAAGGTACCCTGTGAAAAAAAGGAAAGTTGGAGAGTTTTTATCTTTTTTGCGGATGATTTCAATCGTTTTTTATGACGATAAAGTGTTACTACCTAGTTGAAGTAAGTAAGAATTAAGAATAAACAACCATAGCTCTCAACCTCTTAGCATTGAAATGAGTGATAACACAATTCAAAATGAGTGAGAGTGCTATAGTTATGAGTGAGATGTGTCTTTACTCAATCTCACTACATAATAAATAACTAATAACTGTCATATAACTGATGTTTGTGCTTGCAAAGTTGTTGTATTCCATAGCTGCTCTTTTAGCAGTCTGTAAAAAAAGCTTTTCTGGAATTTGCTCTTATTAGTTGAAGCACCACCAAACTTCCTATTTACAGAATTGGAACCACAATCAAGCTTTGGTCTTTTTGTAGGTGCTTCTTCGTTTTGTCACTTGTATAATTAAACAAAATTGAGACACGCCCTTACGTACTCCGCTTCATTTAACTCTCAGTTTTGCAGCAGACACATATTGGAAATTATTATAACCACACCCAACTTGATCAAGCATATAATGTGTAAGGTGTGGCTCAGCATCACAGATGCAACCGAATGCAGCTTCTTTGCAATTTTCTGGACCTCCTGGAGCAATCTACACTCACCTCAACCTTGCTTACCAATTACTGCAAGCACAGCATCGTCTGCAAGCGAACGGTATTTTTCACTTATTCTCCCAACATCCCTTTCTCTCTCACTAGAACCAGCTAGAAAGCAAGTCTATACATCACACATACATCAACATCCCATTCTGATCTTTTACGTTTTTTCTTTTTTTTTAAGTACCCTAAGCTAACTTCAAAGTAACATCAAAGGGCGGACACTTGAATCAAAGCACCGCCCGACCACATGCAACAAAGCATGGGCATTTTTGACAATAGAATGCCGACATGCCTCCGCCACATTGGCATACTCTCGTAATCTACAGTAATTTGGGGTGTGGTACATCTAAGATCCCGTGAATTGCAGATTAAATTCAGTATTGTATTAAGTTGGATACACTTCCTCTCTGACACACCATGAGAAAGGTGGTAGTATATTGAGCTTCATATGTTATTAGTATAGATGGGTAACTATACCTATGCTGTTATAGTGATGATATAGGATTCTACTATACTCAGCTTTACTATACCAGTAATATAGAGCAGTTATTTGGAGTAGGAGTGGTTTTTCAAGCATGGGAAGAAGGTCACTTGAAAAGAAGAGAGAACAAGTGTATATAGAGAAAAAAACATCCCTATGATTGCTTTACAGATTTAAGATAAAAGTCTGCTTTGTGGTGTCCAGCATTCACTAATCATGGCTGACTTTATCATGCCTGAAACACAACAGCATACTATAGTTATTATTTCGATTATCTACTCTCTTTACCTTTTAAAGAATCTTGTAGAACTTTAGGAATATATTTCAGGTAGAATAGCTAGCTATTAGTTCCAGTTTCTACGTAGGCTTTCTATCTGCTGGTCTGTAGAGCTCGAGCGCGCGTTCTTTTACGCGCCACGCCCATTAATTGACTGACCCCCGGGAATGACGTAACTTTCTTAACTACGTATACAACCCATACTCACGCAAGTGACACAAGAATATATATATATGTATAAACATACATCGAACCCGTGGGAAAGCAATCATAGAGATGGCCCTACGGGCCATAAAAAAGAAAAAATCAGAAGCAAAAACGGTTACAAAAGGCAAAATGTGTAAGAAACGTTTGCTTTGATAGAAAAGGATCAGAAAGAAAAGCAGAAGAAAGGGAATCACAAGATATTTCTATGCTTGCTACTGATAGTAAAATAAATGATACTCATAAAACTACACCTGATAATCATGACATTGATCGTACAGCTAGATCATCTGAATCTGACCTTCAAGTAAGTAATGTGTTTAAATAATTTATTTACTTATACAAATTTTTACACGTTAATTTGCACAGGAGTTTGTGGTTCTATTTGTCTCTGTCTGATATGTTGGGCATTGGGATAAATATTCTATCTCTGTCTGATGTGTTGGGCTTTGTGACTGTAGTTAATGTAATTGTTACCCTTTTTAGATTATTTATATGTGTCTCTGTCTGATACGTTGGGCATTGGGATAAATATTCTATCTCTGTCTGATGTGTTGGGCTTTGTGACTGTACTTAATGTAATTGTTACCCTTTTTAGATTATTTATATGTGTCTCTGTCTGATACGTTGGGCATCTTCCATTGTGGACAGTACAAACACAACAAGTCACAACTACATTAAAATCGCTTTAATTAACTGAATGTCTAGGTTTGAATTTTTTATTTGTTCTAATTAACACTGAATGGTTGCAAAGGTATATATTTTTGCTGTTTAAAAATTAAAGTGAGTACATACTACATAATAAAAAAAATTGGCTGTTCCAATTAAAGCATACTAATTTAAAAACTCCACCCTCCATAAGAAAAGCTGATGAGGGCTGGTTTAAGAAGATATGAATTCCGTTTGTGTGTTATGCTTTAATGTCTCTGTTTTGGGCTTTCATTGTCTGAATGTCTTGTTATTGATTAATTTAAGTTTGTCATTTTCTCTTCCTTCATAGTATGAGATCAGGTCTGTTCATTCTCAACTAGATGATCAATTTAACTCGGAAGAGAGGTATAGTTTTCTGGAATTACTGTTTAGCATTATTTATTATTCACTTAGGATTGACAGTGATCAAAACTCAAAAATTGTGAATCAAATTATTGCTGAGATGAAACATACGAAATTCTCACCAGCACAGATTCGAAGTAATAATTATGTCAAATGGTCATATCAGGCCAAATTTTAATTTTATGTAGATGGATGCAAAATCTATCGACGATCTTTACAGCAAAATTCAAGTCTAAAAGATGACACAAGAACTAAAGTCAGAATCCGTTCACGACAACAAAGGGTAAGTGAACCTTTTATTGTGAGATTTACCTAATGTACAACAGTGCTAGTAGGGTTGGATCAGCAAATATATTACAAACAAAACAAAGGGCTTATTCACTATCCTACAAGAGCTTAATTAAGTTATAAGCTTGAAACATTGATCAAACTGACAAAAATGAGGTAGCATAGGTAGTATAGATATAGCCATAGCTAAAATACGCAAATGTATGTTGCACATGCAACTCTTATCATAATCTTGTAAATCATGTATTTTATATCTAATATAGGCTTATGTAAGGAGATGTCGTTACATAAAAAAAGAAGAGAAAGAGAAATGGAAGGATGTTTCAGCTGATATGATGTCAGAGGAAGAATTTGAAGACGACTCTTTCACTCAACATCTCCCAATTTGGCGTTCTGATATTCTTAACAGTATGATTGATGAGGCCGACAGGCAATATTTTCAAAAAGAATCAAAAACCCCTTCCAGACCTAGAAAACTAGGCAGTCCTTTAAATAGACCTGCACCTGCAGATTGGATGATGAAACCAGAGGATGTTGATCGTAGTGATAATGATTATACGGATGACAATCAGTAGGAAGACATTGTTTTGACTTAATGTGTTTTGTGATGATGAAATAATAATTTCTGGAAAACATTTAATAATCAAAATTTAATAATAATTATATTATTATAGTATAGTGGTAATATAGTTATAGATATAATTAACATATAGGATGACTATAGTATTATCCTATACTAAAACTATATCATAGTTTATAATCTATCCCTATATTGTTCCTGTAGTGATGGTATAAGATAAATATAATGAATAGAATAGTGAGTTCTATACTGTTATTATATTGATGATATAATTCAGGTATAGTATACAATATATTTAATACTTTTCACAGTGACAGGATGTTGTAAAATTACAACCTTATAAAACTAAAAGGGTTAACTGAGTGTGAAGACACGAAAGCGTGTGTTTTGCGTGAAATGCGTTTCTCTCACACGCAATGCGTCAGAGTTGAGAGCTCTGAAATAACATACATGTTGCTATGGCTCGATCAATGATCTCACCTGTTATATAACTCTCACATTTCTTTATAATAATTAATGAAGACTCAGAACAAATAGATTTTTTACTCATTGTTTGGTAGATCTGTTTTCTTTTTGCATGTGCAGTCTCACTGAAATAGTCGAAAACAAAACCTTGCCAACTTGAATGATTCTGACGTATTAATTTGCTTGTTGAAAACAAGGTTAATTTATGAAGAATTGTTTGGTTTGTTTCATTGTCACTGTAGTGCTGGGAATGAGAGTTTACTGGTTAGATAGAGTACTTGTTTATATTGATTATTTCTTGTACAGATCACAGAAATTCTTGATGCGGAAGTTACGTCATTCCTGGGGCTCGGTCAATTAATGGGCGTGGCACGTAATAGAACGCGGGCTCAGGCAGTCAGGCTCTAGAGCAGCAGAAAGAAAGCTGCTTGTAGTTTATTTAGAAACTGGAACTAATAGCTAGCTGTTCTACCTGAAATATACTATAGTAGTCTTGCAGCCCAGCCCCTCGTCATAAAAGGGAGGGTCTGGTTCAACTTCACATAACATACCCACGTGAGAAGACATAGTTTACTGTCAGTGGAGAAATAGATCGTGTTTCGAAAGCTAGTAATCCACGTTTACTCATAGTATTCACTTGATCAGTCATGAGAGCAAGCAATGGTGAATCAACTATCACAATAGAACTTTTTCCATCCTCTCAAATCCTATCAAACACCAGAGGTAGGAAACTGTAACACAGTGACTTTCTAAACCCTGTTGGAACTGCTGTAAAGACATCCCTTTGTTGTTTTACAAAGGCCTTCACTGCCTCTTCTTGTTCTGGCTTGACTGAATTATAGCCCAACAGCAATGCACATTCCTGTGTAATAGACTTTATACTGTTGCTAGGGCTCACAAAGTGTTATGCGTGGGTGCATGCTTTACGTAACTCAATAGAATATTCTGATTGGCTCTGTTGTTTTTGCAACAGTGTTACAAATGAGTTTATAATGTTGAACCAGACCCTCCCTTTTACGGCGAGGGACTGGGCTGCATGACTATAACTTAGCACTTTCAGTTTTATAAGGTTGTAATATTACAACTTCCTGTTCAGAGAGGAAGTACCACACCTACTTAATAGAATACTAATACGAGGGTATACCAATTAGTGGCGGCATGTCGGCATTCTATTGCTCAAAACGCCCACGCTTTGTTTGATGTTAGGGTAAAAAAAAAAAAGTAAAAGGAGAGTAGAATGGGATGTTGATGTATGTGTGATGTATAGACTTGGTTTCTAGCTGGTTCTAGCAAGAGAGAAAGGGATATTGGGAGAATAAGTGAGAAATACCGTTCGCTTGCAGACTTGTGCTTGCAGTAATTGGTAAGCAAGGTTGAGGTGACTGTTAGATTCCTCCAGTAGTTGGAGAAAGTTGCATGTTGCCTGTATTCAGTTGCAACGAAGATTTTGATTTTAATGAAATGCTGAGCCACATGTCGCAATCAGTATATTATATCCATGCTAGGTGTGGTTGGAATAAAATTAATTCATTATTTTTTCAAAACCCCCCGGGCTAAGAAACTGAAAGCAATTATAGGGATACTTATGAAACTTGCATTCTTAGTGATCACAAAAAGGTGACAAATCACCAGACTGTTAAGGCTAAGAAACTGTAAGTGCTGTAGCTATGGTAGGCTGTTGTGTTTCAGGCATGATAAAGTCAGCCATGATCACTGAATGCTGGACACCACAAAGCAGTCATAGGGATACTTTCTTCTCTATGATATATCTTGTTTTCAGGTCTTTAGACTTCTGCTTTTATTATTATGTTATAATAAAATAGTAGTACTGCTTTAATAATTTTTTATTACTATTCATGATCATTGTTCTGTCAGCAAATAGCTACTATAGATCTGTACACCATATAGGATTAATTGAAGCTATTTCACAACATGGGGTTGAAGAAATACGACTACTTTGACAGTGTACTGTATGTTGGGGTACATTTCTGGATTTCTGTTTGGTTAAAAATAATAATACATACTTCAGGAAGAATAATAATTATGAAACATTCAAGGTATTTTGAAATTTTGCAGGCCTTAACAGTCTGGTGATTTGTCACCTTTTTGTGATCACTAAGAATGCAAGTTTCATAAGTTATAACCCGTAGGGCCATCCCTATAATTGCTTTCCACGGGGTGTAATTTAATGTATATAATTATATATATTATATATATAATATAATTATATATATAATATAATAATAATAATTATATTTATAAATCTTGTGTCACTTGCGCGACTATGCGTTGTATACGTAGTTAAGGAAGTTGCGTCATTCTCAGGGGGCCGGCTCGGTCAATTAATGGGCGTGGCGCGTAAAGAACGCGCGTTTGAGCTACAGACAACTGTAAAATTTGCACATTACTGACCAACCACCTTCAGTAATGTATGGAATGCATTTGAATAGAATTAGAACAAGGCAAAGTCAAGTATCGTAGTATGAAAACATTATGGAATAGCCTTTAACTGATCGAGGAATGTCAAGCGTAATGACAAAAATATACAAATATATATTATATTCTTCAAATCCCATCACAGAGTCATTGGAACTACCAAATAATTCTGGATTTCCTTCTTTGTAGTGCTTTAGATTTGTTGGATTCAATTCTTGTAAGTCTCATAAAGTGAACTAATGGATAGAAGAGATTACTATAAGTGAACTAAGGGATAGAACAGATTACTATAAGTGAACTAAGGGATAGAACAGATTACTATAAGTGAACTAATGTATAGAACAGATTACTATAAGTGAATTAAGGGATAAAAGAGATTACTATAAATGAACTAAGGGATAGAACAGATTACTATAAGTGAACTAAGGGATAGAAGAGATTACTATAAGTGAACTAATGTATAGAACAGATTACTATAAGTGAACTAAGGGATAGAAGATATTACTATAAGTGAACTAAGGGATAGAAGAGATTACTATAAGTACTATTACTGTCTCAAAGGCACAGGTTTTTCTCAAGAGAGAAATCACCAGCGATAGCTCTTCCCACTCAGGCCAACAGAGGCCTATGGTCTACCACCCATCAGTAACAGTATCGCTGGGCAGTCTCATCAGAGTCACTTACTTATCTTTACTTATATAGCCCTTACTGCTGTATATATATACAATTATATAATTATTGCAGATCATGCGGCCACTGAGGCTCTCGTGTCTCTCAAAAGGCAGATCAAGCCATACCCTCCCCAACTCCCTCCTGGGGCTGATTTGATAACTTCACCATTGCAATCTCAGGCATGGCAGGCCTAGGTCTTATTACAGGACCACCCAGATTGCCTCCTTGTAGATTATGTCCTATCAGGAATCTGTGGTTTTCAGATTGGTTTTAACTATCCCTCCAGTTTCTGCCACACTACTCAACGCAATATATTCTCCTCTGGGAAGACATTCACAAGGAGAATTATTGACTTACTTCGTCTTCCAGCCATGCACCAATTTACAACCAATACTCCTATCTGAATCATCTCTAAGTCAGTTTGTCTCAGTCCTAGCTAACACTTCTTTTAAACACCAAACCATCAAATGCTACCTAGCTATCAGGTGTCAGGCACCTTCAGATTTCAGCAGTCCTGCAGGACGCATTTACACTGCCAATGCCCCATCTGCATGAAGCTAGTATTATGTGGAATTAAATGTCATGAGTCTGAACTGGGCTCAACCTCCAAGGTATGGCTCCCAATTACCCCACAAATCCTGTGATCACTTCAAGATTATTGGCTATCCAATAATCAGGGTAATGACACGCCTATGATTTTGCCAGCCTGCAGTCCTTGCTTTTCGGCTTCCTTCGAGGGTGAGATCTGCAAGTACAACTTTTGACCCAGGTTTCACTTATACCCTCTGGACATTGCAACAGATCATCAGTCCCATCCGAACATCCTGAGGATTTGTATTAAACAATCAAAGACAGATCCATTCAGAAAGTGTGTTCAGATTATTGTGGGAGCAATTGGTGACTCATTATGTCCAGTTGCAGCAGTACCTTGCCATCATGGGAAAGGATCCAGGTCCCTTATTTCATTTTTGCAATGAAAGTGCCCTCACCAGACAGATGTTTGTCAATTTTGAATCAGTTTGCAGAGCCTATCGACCATAAAATTAGAAATGTCCCATTAGAGTGGCCATAGTTTCTGAGTTGGAGCAGCCACCACTGCAGCAGCTCAAGGCATTGGTGATGCCTTGATAAAGACAATGGGTAGATGGGAGAACACTGCCTATACCACATATATTCAGACACCAGTCAACCAAATTGCGGCAGTATCCAGACATCTTCTCTAGCTATATACAATTAAGTTTCTTAGTTGTTACCACTCATTCCTATTGGATTTGTCATATGATTATCAGTGTATATGCTGCTTTGCACAAAGTATTATTTATCAATTCTTCTATGAATCACACCATATGTAATTCTTAGTGATTATTGTTACCCTTTCAATTTTCTCTACTTCTCTCCTTTGAGGATGTTCCCTTTGGGGGCCAATCCAAGGCCTTTGTGGAAGTCGTCCTTAAATGTTGATCCCCACTCTTTCTTCTAAGCAGAGGTTGGCTCCAACTCAACCCCAGCTACAGGGAGGCTCATGTCTAGGCCAAATAAGTACATTTAAGTCTGTCTCTCATCATTTAGGGTTTTAAATGCATTTTAATAGGAATTAAAGTGAGTTAATGTGTGGGAGGAGGCTTGCACATGTGCATATTGTAGTAGTTAGTTCATGTGAGCAAAAAGACCAAGTTCATTACCGACTTGTTTTCTCTCCCTCCACTTCCTCTTACATTCTTTTTTAAGTCCGCTCTCAAAGCGTGATATTAGTGAGCCTTTTTGGAGGTCATTCTTGAATGTTGACCCCTGTTCTTTCCTCCAAGCAGGGATTGGTCCCAGACTCAACCCCAGCTACAGGGAGGCTCATGTCTGGCCCAGATAAGTACATTCAAGTCTGTCCTTAGGGCATTACACTGGTTTTATACATGCATGTATAAGCACTACACTCTCTGAGATAAATATTGTAATAAATCCACTATATTATATAATTATATAATATATGTATATTTTATTTTTAAAATTTATCTTTGGTCTTGCCAAGCCCTCTATGGTATATCCACATATAACCATAGTGGTAGCTTGAGTCCTGGGCATTTCATCCTCATATATATTGTATTATTATTCATTCAATAATAATTAGATTTTCTCTCTCAGAAAAATGACCAGATAGCTAATTCACATTTGAAGTAATTAAAGTTGGCAGTACTTCAAAAACTTTGTCAGAATCTGTCGTTATAATTGCAACTACCAGGCTGTGCATGCTGCTAGACTTATCTAAATTGCTGTGACCATTATTAATTTTTGTTCTTTGGAGCCTTTGCCACTGTGGTATGGAGTGATTGAAATTCAACAAGGCATTAAACAATGAGTTACAAATCAAAAAATTAAGGTACTAGGTATGTAGTATTATTGACCTCATGAACAAATGAATATTGCATAGCAATCAGACATATAGATATATAGTTGATGGTCTTCAAAATGTATACTTAAGCTTGTTAAATGGAATTGTTCAGCATTCTTGTTAAGTGAGCCATATGCTATCTATTAGACATAGATGTTATGTTTGTTTGTTTTTTAATGTTTACAATTAGTTATTGTTTATCTTGCACAGGAATGAGCCATCCCTAATTTTACTGCTTGTGTTACATTGAAATCAACACTTGGTTATAATAATTATTTTGAAAATGAAGTGATTGAAGGAGGACACACTAATTTCACACAATGTACTCTTATATAAAAGTATATTAATGCTTAGTTAGGTAACTAAATATAAAAACAAAAATAACCATAATAGGGATTATCACTTCTAATTTTATATCTCTCTTTATCTCTAGTTGATCTTGTTTTATTAAATCCATTGATCTTGCCTGTTGTAACTGATCACGTTTCATTGATATCAACTGTTCTAGTTGTTCCTGTTTTGTTAATCTAGTTTCTTGTATTAATTGTTGTAATCTCTCTTCTATCTGTGAATGTGACTCTATACGTAATTGAGAGTCCATCTCATCCTGATCTTCAGTACATTTCTCTTTTACTTGTCCACTCTCATCTGTATATACGTATGTATGCAAGTATGCATGTATATATGTATGTATGCATCAGTGCCCTCTACAGAAAAAAAATAGCAGGGTGCTACCAGATAGTTAGCAGATTTATGAGTAAAACTTGATAATAACGTAAAGCAATAGAACAATCATCCTCATATCATAGACTCTTATTACTGTCTTCATCTTCCAACTTGCAAACATCTAAATGCTTGTAATCTTCTTTTAACACATTAATACACATACATGGTCAATGAACATGCCCAGTATATAGGAGTAATTAAAAATGTTTTCAATGAATAATAATTTGAAATTTAATGATTTTTAAAGCAGGGCGCATAGCACTGATAGCAGGGCGCTTGGAAAAATAGCGGGGGTGCAGAGCCCTGCTTCCCTGCTTTGTGGAGAGCACTGGGACACTATGCAAGTATGTATGTATGTATGTATGTAGGTATGTATGTATGTATATATGAATGTTTGTATATGAATGTATGAAATGTATGTATGTATATATGTAAGTATGTATACAAGCACCTTGTAACATAGATTGTACAACAAACTGTTTGTATTCATGAGTAGTTTTCTCTGATATTCCTATAATATTAAATTCTATAACTACTATATAGTAACTATCAGAACACTAATAGAATACTAATAGTATACTGTGTTAGAATAGTCAAGGGCGTCACTAGCAGTAGGCTAGGGTAGGCTTTAGCCTACCCTGAGATTTTGAACTTAGTTATTAATTACTTCTCAAAATATTGTATATAATAAAATTAAAATAAATTATATACTTACAGGATAAATAATAATGATAATTATGTTTGAAATATAATTGTTTTCCAGACAAATTTTGATTCTTTTCAGCATAGGCGGCTGCAGGTTTGGAAAGCTGCCCGGGCAAGAAAAAAAGGCGCGCGAAGCTCGCCGAAATTGTTTGTTTAATTAATTATTCATGAGGGCGTTGCCAATTAAAACCATTAATTAATTAACTATAACAAACAGAGTGTTTATTTTATTTCAATGAAAGTTCAATATTTTTATACAAGTCTAGAACTCTTATGCTTCTCTGCAAACTGTAAGACGAGGCTATATAGCGAATTCCAAACTTGACTGGACACATCTCTTACAATGTATAGTGCTAAGTTGGAAAGACGCTCTTGAGTCACCGTGGAACGAACATACGTTTTGTCTACGCAATGAAGAGAAAGATCGTTTGGCTGAAGCTAGCAATTTGGATGCACTCAAGATGCATCGGAAAACACTCTTTAACTTCCAAAAGCTCTTGGTACACATGATGTAAGAAAGTTGGTAGGTTTCTGTATCCCGCTTAGGAGTGCCATACTCCCTGGTTGGAAATGATATACCAGTTGGTTCTTGGAGGTGACTGAGATTCATGATGTGCTATATTAATTGGTGGTCTATCAGCAGTGTGCTGTGCGGGTTGGACAGTAGTCTCAGTAACATCAGTAGGTTGAGATGACGAGGAATCCTGAGAACACTGTCAGCTGTTAATGTATAGTTTTCATTCATTATTTATTATCACTATTCTAAACTATTAAGCTTACTGTTAGAAGTAGAACTAGCTCTAGAACTATTACTAGGATTATCCTGTTCCTCATTTCTAGACTGCTTTGAAATAAATTCCATCAAAAAACACTGGCGTTTAGAATGGTACAAATTGTACAATGCTTTACTTCTTGTTTTAGAAGCCAAGCTAATTAACTAAACAAACCACAAGCAAGCACGTGTATAAAACCACAAAAGCTTGTCTTGTGGAGTTGTGGTTTCCTGCAACAAAATAATCAAAACGTGGGCGTTTTAAATTTTAACCCTGGCACAGCCTGGGCTTGCCCGGGTCTGCAGCCGCCTATGTAAATACAGCTGAGATCACATCTACAGTGCCATATTAAACGAATAGGTTGGGTTAGTCAATTGTTACGAGTATTATTAATTGACCACACCCATTATGAATAATTAATTAGCTAAAAGTTTCAGTGCGCTGTACGTGCCATTTTCTTTAAGCCAACCCTATTCATTCTTCCTGGATACGCCCTTGAGTATAGTAATAGTATACTATTAGTACACTAATAGTATGCTAATAGCACCATGATGATAAAAAGGGTTACCTTTAAGATAGACTGCACCAACACATGATTCATAGTGAGGTGGTTGTTTCCCTTCAACCATGTCATAAACAATATCATGTGTCTGGTCAAGAATATCACTAAGTGATAGTTGTTCCTTTAGTTTCTCACACAGAGCATGAGTCCAGAGTCCTCCACTAACCTTATCTCCTTGTGATTTATAACCGGTAGATGTCGCATATGCAACAAGACATTTAACTGGAGCTCTGAGTTTAAATACTTTCTTTGGAGGTAATGATTGGCTAACTTGAGTAGACTCACTAGTTACAGTGGAACTAGAAATCAAACAACAATCAAAAAAGAAGAGATAACGTTTGTTTACATTTTTGAAATTGGAAAGCATATTTTCCTCAACGAAAAATCTTTCCTCACCATCTTTTTCCTTCATTGGTAATATAAAGGAACGCTCATGCTCATCAATTCCTCCATGACCAGCAAAATAGAAAGCTATATACTTGTAATTCGGAAATTTCTCTGAAGCTGCTACCTTTGCCAAGCAAGCTATATCAGCACAAGTGAGATCTCTCTCACGCCAGACAGCAAATTCTAAACCATTAAATGTAGAAGATATGTTTTCAACATCAACATTAGTCCCGGCTGGACCATAGATCCCAATGACGAAGATAATACCTTGAGCTTTTTGATTCTCCTTGTAGAGGTTTCTAAGCCTCCGTTTCATTTTCTCGAGATTATCTTTGCCGACATGGAATATACCTGTAGCATGTGTTCATTATATAAACCAATAATTATTATACTCATAATTGATGTAAAAATTAATTACCCTGTGGTGTCTTTTCAGTTGTTGCTGGCTGGTCTATAGTCACACTAGTAGTTTCTAATAAATACATACAGTGGCAAGTATATTGATACAATGTACAACATAAGATATTATCTTACTGAGATAGGTTTTACTAATCTCCTCTGATACTTCATTCTCTCTCAGCAGTGGACCTCTCAGAGTATCCACAAGTATTGACCAATATGCTTGACCTGACCCAATCCAGTACTCTAACATACTGTAGTAACACTCCTCTGATGATGAGTGACTCTTCTGAATTTGCTCCAGGACATCATCACTCATACCAATCAAGAGACCAATAACTTTCCATGACTCAGTGTGAAGAGTACATGTAATCTTCAGTACATTAGAGAGATCAGTCTCTATATACATGTATAGTTAAATTATTATATAATATAAGACATAATTATATTAGTGGTAATGAGTGATTACCTGTTAATGGTTTGTCTTCTTGAGTCACTCTGTGTATATGAATGGCCGAAGTAGACATTCCCTCATTATCTGTAGTGAATAAACCAATACTTTATATATAAGAATTGTTATAATAATTATTATAATAATTATTAGCATGTAAAAGTCTGAGGTATTATTGTATATATTCACGTATTCAATTATTGAGCATGCCCAGTTGGCTACACATGCATTGTAGAAAAATAAGTAACTTTGAGTTGTTGTATTTTAATCTTCCTTGATCTTTCCTAAATAAATGATATAAACAGTACAATTGGCGACGAGGATGACTGCTCATGTTGGTACTGATGAGTTTCAACTCGAAAATGAAGATATCGAAGCGTACCTGGAATGAGTTGACCTTTACTTCTTAGCAGGTGGTACTAAGGAAGCGGATAAGGTTCCATTATTCCTCACAGTAGTAGGTAAGAAAAACTACACCCTCTAAGGGACCTGGTAGCTCCGGTGAAACCAAGAGCTAGAAAAGTATTTAGCAACACTTTACGAAAAGCTCAGGAAATATTATCAGCCAAAGAAAGTAGTTATCACTGAGAGACTCCATTTTTACAGACGAAATCAGAGCAAGACCAAAAGTATCGCTGAATACCTAGCAGAGTTACAACACTTGGCAACACATTGTGAATTTGGAGAAGGTGCCCTGAGAGAGAGGCTAGTATGTCGATTAAGGAATGAGGCAACTCAAACTAAGTTATTAGCTGAAGACAAATTAACCCTTGAAACTGCCATAGAGCTAGCTTCAGCATTAGAAACAGCAGAAAGTCAGACGAAACAGTTGAGAATGAACACTGAGATTGCAGTACACAGAATCAAATTGACCATACCTACTAACAAAGCCATTTCTGATTATAAGTGTTATTGCTGTTCGAGCAATGCACACATGGGACAATCCAGCCCTATAAAGAGAGTGTTTGTAGAAACTGTCACAAAAGAGGACATTTGGCAAGAGCATGTCACTCGCAGTCGAGGACAAGTTACCAAGGAAATGCACAAAACTACTCTACCAGACACAAGAGTAAACCCAGTAATTATTTAGACGTGAGTACAGATGAAGAAGGTGAGGATATTAAGTTACCTATTTACCATATGGGAGGTCCAAATACAACACCTATCGTGGTAGTAGTGCAGTTTAATGGGAAACATCTTAAAATGGAAGTAGATATGGGAGCAGCCATCGCAGTAATATCTAAATGTACCTACGACAGATTGTTCCCAAATCTGGAGATAGTAAAACCATCAGTACGGCTGGAGACATATACTGGAGAAGCCAAGAAACTTGTAGGAAAAATTACAGCGGAAGCGAAATATGGAAAGCAGAGTCACACTCTGTCGTTAATGATAGTCAATGGAAACGGCCCAAGTTTACTAGGACGAGATTGGCTCCACTCTTCCACATTAGATTGGAAACACATAGCATCGATGAAAATAGACAACACTCACAAGGAACTGGATAAACTTCTGACAAGCTAATCTGAGGTATTCGAGGATAAACTTGGTCCAATTCGCCATTTTGAAGCCAAGCTACGAGTAAAGGAAGGAGCTACTCCTAAATTTCATAAACCGAGGAATGTTCCATTTGCAATGAAAGAAAAAATTAGTAAGGAATTGGACAGGTTAGAAGCAGAAGGAGTAATAGAAAAAGTTAATTACAGTGAGTGGGCAGCACCACTAGTACCGGTTCCGAAACCGGATGGACGAGTTACATGTAGATTGCGTGGTGGTTATGATAAACCCTGTTTTAGAAGTAGATCAATACCCATTACCACGTCCAGAGGACTTATTTGCGACTTTAAGTGGAGGTCAGAGATTTACGAAACTTGATTTAAAACAAGCTTTGCTGCACATGGTACTAGACAACGATTCCCGCAGATATGCGACAATAAACACACACCAAGGATTGTACCAGTTTACCAGAGTACCATTTGGAATTGCCCCAGCATCTGCAGTGTTCCAAAAAATGATGGATACTATACTTCAGGGTATGACAAAGGTGATTTGTTATATTGACGATGTGTTGGTAACAGGCAGTAATGGCCAGCAGCATTTAGCTAATCTTACATTAGTACTAAAGAGGATGAAACATCACGATATACGTTTGAAATGCTCAAAATGTCTGTTTCTTTAAGACTCCGTAGAGTACTTGGGACATGTAATAGATAGAAATGGATTACACACATCATCAGATAAGGTGGAAGCTGTTCTCAAAGCACCATGACCAAAGAATGTAAGGGAGTTACAAGCCTTCCTAGGATCAATCCACTATTATGTAAAGTTTTGACGTTACTCCATCCATTGAGTGAGTTATTGAAGAACGATATGAGATGGAATTGGACTGAGGAATGTGAGAAGGCGTTCGAGGAAGCCAAACAGAATTTAATGGAAACACCAGTGTTAGCTCACTACAATCCTGATCGTCCCCTGAGGTTAGCTGCTGATGCCTCAGCATACGGAATAGGTGCAGTGACCTCACATGTATTACCTGATGGAACGGAGCACCCAATCGCCTATGCCTCTCGTATGTTAACCAAAAGTGAACAGAACCATGCACAGTTAATAAGGAGGCTCGTTAATATTTGGTATAAACAAGTTCCACTCATACCTATATGGACGCAAATTAATTTTATATACTGATCACAAGCCACTGACAACAATTTTGGGACCAAAGCAAGGGATACCCCAACTTGCTGCATCTTGACTCCAAAGATGGGCACTTATACTCGTGGGATATGACTATAAGATTGATTACAAATTTACAACAGCACATGCAAATGTTGATAAGCTTTCTTGTCTACCGATAGTGCCTTCTAAACAAACTACTGTTGTTAACGAAACTACTATGCTGAACATTCAACAAATTGAGACTTTGCCTTTAACAGTGACTCAGCTAAGGAACTCTACTAGATATGATAGAGTGTTATGTAAAGTTTTGCAGTATAGAAAGACTACTTGGCCTACTGAATCGCCATTTGATAACCTTAGACCGTACTGGAACTGTAACTGTCTGTTATGGGGAAACAGAGTAGTAGTCCCCCTCAAATTAAGGAACAAAGTTCTAAAAGAACTTCACTGCTCACATTGTGGAGTTGTTCGTAAGTCGTAAGTCAATTGCTCGAAGTTACGTATGGTGGCCTAGTTTGGATCAAGAGATAGAGAGAACTGTTAAATCATGTAGTCAATGATAATCACTCGAAGCAGCACCCCCTGAAGCCCCCTGCACCCATGGATTTGGCCATGCCAACCGTGGGATAGAATACATGTAGACTTTGCAGGAGCATTCTTAAACAAGAATTTTTTTGTAGTCATTGATGCACACTCCAAGTGGCCAGAGGTCATTGAGCTACATAGTACAACTACGCAGACTACAATCACTGAGTTAAGGAGATTATTTTCTATGTATGGTATTCCACGACAACTGGTATCTGACAATGGTCCACAGTTTACCTCAACAGATTTTATAAAAGGAAATGGGATGAAACACATCCGTTTGGCACCTTACCACTCTTCAACAAATGGACAAGCAGAATGTTTTATTAGAACATTCAAAAGATCAGTTAAAGCTGGACAAGAGTCTGGATTATCAGTTAAGCACCGAGTTTGGAAATTGCCGTACACAAAGGTCATCTGAAGATACTAACAGGACTGAGTCAACACCTACTTGCCGATACCCCCAACGAGTCCGAAAGAGACCCCTCCGTTTTCAATAATAAGCAAGGGAGGAGATGTAGTGTATGCATATATTCATGTAATCAATTATTGAGCATGCTTAGTTGGCTGCACATGCATTGTAAGTAACTTTGAGTTGTATTCTAATTTTCTAAATAAACGATATAAACAGTACAATTATAATATTTGTTATTAGCCCGTATATAGCATATATAGTATAGGCTCCATAATGAAATATAAACAATCCCAAACTAAGGTTGCTATGGTAACATACATTTACAACATTTGTACATAGAATGTGTATAATTATAATTATAATGCTAAACACTTACCAAGATGCTTCTTCACAATCTCTTGTGCAACTTCTTTTTCTTCCAGTAATGGACTTCTCAGAGCAACTAATAGTTTCTTCCAAGATGCTTCACCATTTTTAATCCAATATTTCATTATTTCATAATGACGCTGAACTATTGAGAGATTGTTCTGAGATATTGTGGACAGTACAGTACGATCTAAACCAAGTGCTATGCCAAGTTCTTCACACTTTACTTGAACATCAGCAGTAGCTTCAAGTACTTCACAAAGATTATTAACTGCATGAAGATGAAACACAGCCTGGTATACATTCTGTGGTGAACTATATTACATGCATGTTCGATGGTTATTTGAACTCATGTGACAGTTCTTTTAGTCTGTTATTCCATAGTTAACATAGCAACTCACTTGATAGTCGTTTCTTGAGAGTTTCAGATTCTTCATGTTGACTTAATAATTTCAATATCTTCTTCTGTTCTTCTAATTTTGATCCTAACTCTTTTTTCTCCAAGTCATGCTGTTCTGACATCTTTTTCTGTTCTTCTAATTTTGATTCTAATGTTTTCTTCTCCCAGTCATGTTGCAAGTTTTCTAACATCTTCTGTTCTTCTAATTTTGATTCTAACTCTTTCTTCTCCAAATCAAACATCCTCTTTTGTTCTTCTAATTTTGATTCTAACTCTTTCTTTTCCAAGTCATGTTGCTCTAACATCTTCTTCTGTTCCTCTGATTTTGATTTTAACTCTTTTTTCTCCAAGTCACATTGTTCTAACATCTTCCTCTTTTCTTTTAATTTTGATTCTAAGTCTTTCTTCTCTTGTTTTGACATCTTTTTCTGTTCTTCTAATTTTGATTCTAACTCTTTCTTCTCCAAATCAAACATCCTCTTTTGTTCTTCTAATTTTGATTCTAATTCTTTCTGCTCCAAGTCATGTTTTTCTAACATCTTCTTCTGTTCTTTTATTGTTGATTTAAACTTCTGTAGTTGAAGTACTAAAATACTATAATTTTAGTTCACGTATTGATATAATATTTTTATGGCCATCCGTATGATTGCTTTCCACGGGGCTTAATGTATATATATTTTCTTGTGTCACTTGGGCGAGTATATGTAGTTAAGGAAGTTACGTCATTCCAGGGGGCTCGGTCAATTAATGGGCGTGGCACATAATAGAACGTGTGCTCGAGCTCTACAGACCCGCGAGGCAGCGAAGCTGCTTATGGAGAAACTGGAACTAATAGCTAGCTATTCTACCTGAAATATATTTCTAAAGTTCTACAAGGTCCTTTAAAAGGTAAGGAGAGTAGATAATCAAAATAATAACTATAATAGGCTGTTGTGTTTCAGGCATGATAAAGTCAGCCATGATTACCAAATGCTAGACACCACAAAGCAGTCATAGGGATATTTTTTTCCTCTATATATCTTGATTAACATAAAAAAATAACAGCAATAATAATGGAGAACAAACATAAGACGTCAAGATAATGATTTTCAGCAAACCAAGTAAATAATAATGTAATAATAAAGTAACAATACGATAGAGTAATACCTAATACAAAATTACAGTAGACAGTAAGATAATAACCATCAGACATTGATATCCATTCAGAATAGCAGGCACTTCTCAGTATTGCTGAGAGGTCTCTTGTAACTATATAGTTATTATTATTACTAAGTGAATGCAGGCATTAAAAGGCGAGCATAAGCTTATAACACAATATATCTCAGGATCTTCAGCTTGTGTTGGTATTCTTGTTTCTCTCCTTCTTCCAGATCCACTTCTCTCTGCTTCCAGTCTTGTCTCTCGATGAACTGGGGTCTCTACTGGTCTTTGCCTACTCACTCTCATTCTGTCAGCTTTCTTGACCTCCTTGATCTTAATCGATCACCTTCATGTCGCGCTTGGTGTCGCTCTGGGATCTCCCTAGTCCTCCTACATGAAGCGCTAACTCAATCTATCTTGATGTCATATTCCACGTGTTTGTTGAATAATTTTTGTATTGAATATATCGGTATATGTAAATAAATAATATAGAATAATAATATGGAAATTAATATTAATTTACGGTATGTGCGACAAACAGACAAACGCCACTCTAGACATTAGATTAGGCTCGCTTACGCTCTCTAATAATGCTCAAACAGAGTGGAAGGGTGTGGGCACTTACTACAGAACTTGCAAATGCTTGTCTTGCTGTTTTTTGCCACTAACGATAAATGAATTTGATATTTGTGGCTTTCTCAGAATGTCTTACACCTAAATAAGCGCCGAGCTCAAAGGTTTACACACAATACACCTGACTAAATCAATTTAAAATGTGGGTGTTGACCTGGAGTTGATTGCCTTCCTGTAGAATGATTTTGCTACAATAGCCTCATGCAATTACGTATCTGTATTTGGTGAAGGAAATCTCTTTGTTGTCCAGCGATGGTGGTCAAAATCCTTTTTTGTGTTGTGCTGTTTCTATAGTCTAAAATAGTTGGAAACCTCAGCCCATGGGATCTATGCAATTTATCAACTCGCAAGAGGTTATTACAATTTTACATATTATAACTGATGGTTAACACTACTCTTGGTAACAGTGGTTTACTGAATGTTCTTGCTTTGTAAGGAGCTATACCATTCTATTAGTAGGTATCTGATCCTAAAGATAAAGAATTCTTTCAGGAGAAGGGATTATAAACTCTGGCTTGATAACAGGTGGAAAGATGCACAGGATAAATGGGCAGTAAAGCGTGATTGTATTATAGATTCAGCTGAAGCAGTTCTTGGTAAAGCAAAGAAATACAAGTTAGAGTGAGTGCTATTAAGCTCGATCCATTTATTGAAGAGAAACAAGTGACTTTTAGAATAATAGATGCAAGCCCTGAAAATAATACGAAATTAATGAAGGGTCACTCAACATTCCAAAGAGAATTAGAAAACCAAAGAATGATTGGTTTATTGATAAAACTAAGTAGATAGAAGAACTGGAGTGTGGTAGTAAAGGAGAATAATATGAGAGAAGATCTTAATTGATAATTATAATATATACATATATCATAATTATAAATTAATACGATAATTATTATTTTAATAGATGTTTTGCAGGACAAAGCCTGTTCTGAAACAGATGACTCTAATGATCCCAGTGATGAAGAAGTATAGTACTTAATACAAGATTACAGTAGTCGTTATTCATAATACTACTTATTTGGGTTATGAGCCAGAGATTTGGCTCCCTTGTGATGATAATGATGATGATGTTCATGATAGCAAAGATGATCACTTGAAGCAAAAATTGGATAATCAATTATTTGGCAATTTGTACTCTTTCTTTTGGTTTGGAAGTCTTTGTTTAGAATTTCTAGTGCTGCTATTGCTATTTAATCGAAATTTATCCTATAGTTCTCATATGGTTACTAGATTGCTCTTTCACTGCCCACCATTGTTGAATTTTGCTTCTAAACTTCCTACTAGTGTAGCAGAATGTGAAAGCTTTTTACAGTTGAATAGGTTATTTGCACAAAATGTCACTCTGCATATGATTTTGAAGACTGTATCCTCAGGACAAGCCCTGGAAAGGAAGAGTTGAAAAGTTGCCATCATGTTAGCTATCCAAACACCCACAGCTTTCAAAACATATAGTTCTTCTTAAAAAAAGTATGGCAGCCAGGCAGTGGTGTCAAGCTCTTTCCTATTAAAACATATGCATATATGTCGTAAATTGTTGCAAAAGTCTCTGAGTTATATAATACAAGTACGGAGGGTTTACTGCTGCACAATGGCATTTATGGTTAACAATAATTATACTCTCCTATTGTTCTTTGTGATTGTCTTCGTAGTGCTGGTTGCTGTTTGTTCAGGCTTATGGTGTTGACTCGTTCACTCCATATATGCGTTTGCACTTAGATTTAGCAAAGTGCTTTCTGCGGAGAGGAGGAAGCATTTGATGTATGGTAGTGGGAAGAAGGGGCTACACATCTGATCTTGTTCAAGGAGGATTGGAGATTCCTTACCTTCTTATTTTCAATGCAGGTACTCCGCAATTTCAACTAGCCATTTAGCTCCAAGTTCTTTCAATATTGGCATCCCTAGGTTAATGGGGTTGATCTTGATGGCATCAATATCATCTTCCTCATGAACTTGCTCCAACACCTTCCCGGAGTACCAAAGCTGGAACCTTTTTCTTAAAAAGTCTTGGTGGGCTTGTTCACAGAGATATCTAGTGGTTGCAGGAGATCTGTAGTGTTAGCAGGTAATAGGCACACATGGATGTTGTTGTCTCCCAAATGTTTGTCGATCTTTTCTGTGATTTGACCTTTCAAACTTTCCATTATCACTAGAGCTGATGCTTCTCCTTTATTCAAAATTTCCCTTGTCCTTTCCACATAAGGCAAAATAATGTTGTCCACGTACTGTATCATGGTTTCTTCATTTGACCAGTGTTTCTGGGAGTGTGTAATGTGCCATTCGGGTGGGAATTTGAATTTTGGATGACAGCGACATGTTTTGCTTGCATAAATGAGCTGTAGAGGAAGAAAATCCCCTATAAGATTGCCGCAAAAAACAGCTGTTATTTGCCGCTTGTCATTTACTACTGTTAACTCCACTCTATTGACACCACGTTCATCCATCGTCCAAGAGGTTGATCGCTCTATTTTAACTCCAGTATGGTTCCAGTTCAATATAAGGTCAGGTGGTATTTACTCCACAAAGACTGTAGTAACCACCTCATTCAGGAAAGACTCTTTGAACTTTTCAAAATTGGAGATGGTGAACTAACTTTCTTTTGGCTGTGGTTGCCTTTCGTTTTACAAATTTCATTCAGCTCAAAAGCAGTACAGGTCCACCAAATTCAGCTAGCCTATTTCTGTCACAGGAAAGCAAAATCTCCCTAGCAGCTGCAATAGCTATCCTAGCTAAGACAACTGCACCCCCTTCTCTTACTTTTTAAAGATACATCTGGACTTTGGTGTCAAGATCTTTACCAAGTAGCAGTGACCTCCCTCTCTTCTTCACAGGCAAAGAACTCAAATCATCTTCATCGTGTCGTTTTCTCTTTCGATCAACTTCCATCTTGTATGCATCTCGAATTGATCAAACAGTTGATTCACTCAACTGTACACCACGTGTCCTAGAACAATATCTAGTAGCTGCTGTTACACCATTTAGCTGCGCATATCATCCAATCTCAGCTTACTTTTCAGGGGTATATCTATAACAATAGAATAGTGGAGTGTTTGATTTAAACTATTTACTTTACACAATTGACATCCAATAAATTTCCTTAGTATTTAGCAATCACTGTACTGCCTGTACCTTTTGTATGGGCCACGTTTCTTCTTTAAGCTTCTCTGTGCTGTTAACTCTGCCTCCACCTTGCAATTAGCTTGAGCGATTGCTCGATGTGAAAGTTCAGTTGAGAGATAGCCTTTGGGATCTGGAAGACAATCTCTATGTTTTAAATACTTCAACATAGACATTTTCACCCAGAGTCAAAGACAATCACGGGCAACACGAGAATAAGCGTGGACTTTAGGCATGAACATTCACTGCTTATTATTCAATGTTCTAATAATACGTCATAGAAATTATTTCGTGTATTTAATTTTCGTTCTTTTGTCCACCCACAAATTATTTTTAACAATGAAAATTACCCAAATTACAGTAATGAAAAATCTATTGAGGGTCAAATAATGAAAAGTTTTATTACACATTAAGTTCTCAAACTACCGTATAGCCGGAAATATTGGTGGAACAAAACATTGGCGGTTTTGCCTTGAAACAGGGGAAATTAAAAGTTCACAGAGTTAATTTTGATGGTTTATTACTAAAGTATATGTGTGCGTGGGGTTTATTGAACACGTGTACGTACATACATGTATGCAAGCACTTTTGATACATCCAGCTGTATACGTGGCCATCATGTCTACAAGAATGTATGGACGCCAACACTAGGGGATGAACTGGAGTGCAGAAGAGAAGGAGACAATGATTTTGATCGATATGCTGTAGCTGTGCTAAGGAAAGGTGTTGTTGTTGGGCACTACCTCGACTTCCGCTAACTTCTACGTACGTTATGGCACTGCTGGACCTTCTTGTTGACTTCCTTGAGCTTCTTTGCAGATAGCAGAGTACAGTCGTTCTCTTCAGGCAGTATCGTTTCTCTCGCTCTACTCTTCAACATGCCGACGATCGCATGCGGTTTTGTACCGTATTTTTTAATTTTACGGATTTAATATTGACGATTTTAAGTTTACACCGCCAAACCGCCAAAGTTTTTTCTCCGCCAATAATTCCGGCTGTACGGTATCTTCCCTGAATCAAACAGATGCAGAAATATTATCATGCTTGCCTCACTTTAACTCAATCTAATTCTTTACTGAAAATGCCAGTTAGAAGTTGTGCATCTTCACCTTCAGGGTATAGCTCTTTTGCTCAACCAGATTATGTTCGTGTTCTACCACCCCTCAAGGAAATGTTTTTAGCTATGCATCTCTTATATAGGAATTGCAAAATGTGTACAAACACCTTTATTCGTTGAGCACAGACATGTATGTTTCTCCCTTATATACAGTTTGTGGTCGCATCAGTATTCAGTACCATTCTTGGGTCAATGTTGAATGCAAGGTCATGTCAGTCAGTATCTGTAATAACTGCACTATGGCCCCGAGTTCATGAGACTCTGGCCTGTCCAGATAGAGTTGTTGGAATTGTGAAATATTATATAAGTCACACTTTGCAGTTAAATACTATGAGAGAAGTCAAGCATGTGATGGCGCATGTTGCATGGAAAGAGCCGCACTATCACTGACATTACTTTAGTAAATCAGCAATTCCTGTTACGAATTGATAATGTATGCGCATCATTAGTGCAATACAAAATTAGTGTGTGAAGAGGTATTTATAGCATCTCCTGTGCCCATTAAATATAATTTTTGATTGGTACCATTATGATTGTAGTAGTTACTGAACCTGTGTTTCGTAAATATAATTATGAACACATGCAGGAAAAACAAGAACAAGTACTCAGATGCATCAATTTATATCTGTGCGATTAATAGCAGAATATGTACTTATTAGTATACCAGTCACTCAGTGAACCCATTATAAAATGTAGATCAGCATGATTTCTGTTGATATATAGCAAACGCTGAAAGATATAAATTGATGCATCTGAATACTTGTTCTTTTTTTCCTGCATGTGTTCATAATTATGTTTACAAAACACAAGTTCAGTAACTACTACGATCATAATGGTACCAGATTTTAGTATAGACAGACAAATGTCTAGTTGGGTACGCCCATCTTGGAGATTTGCATAAAGTTTGTTACAATACCAGGTAGTGTGAACTGGCTCTTCAGAAATCGTTAAGACTTTTATTTACACTTAGATCCATTGGCTACAAAGAATCTGTGCAATTGACTGGGATAGAAACAGATAGATGTGGGTGTGCTCTAGCATTTTATATATAGCTTCAGTTTCTGTCCTTTGAACATGCCAAGTAAAGCCAAAGATGGGTGCATATCTGGAAAATTACATTCTTTTCATTTTGCCTGTACATATGAAATTATAATTATTAACTGGAGATATTCCTTAGTTTTGTCTTCATTGGACCAATAATTATGGCTACAAGCAACATGCCAACTATTTGGAAAGTTGATTGTGATAAACAAGCAGCTGTTCTGCCTTGATAAATTAGCTGAAAAGGCAGCACTTCTCCACTTAAAGTACCACATATATGACAACAGCTATCTGGCATTTGCTGTCAAGCCCAATTATCTCTATTTGTTTGGCACCTTTATTTATCTATAGTCCACAATGAAGTGGGTTTCTACAATATTGATACCAGTGTGGTTCCTATTAAAAATCATTTGCTAAGAGATGTCTTCCATTGTAACAACTGTCTCTATATCAGTTAAGAAGTGCTTTTTTAGTTCTTCAAAATGCGTCCTGGCATTTTTGCTGTGGAACTACCTCATCATTTTATGAACTGCATTCTATATAGTAGAGAGTTGGGCTAATTCTTAACAATGATAATGGACCACTGTGGTATCTTTTAATAAACGAGCCAATTACACACTTAAATAAGGTTTACAAACAGAGAGAAAGTAACAACACAACAAATTTCTAACATCAGTTCACTCGCATACATCGAGGTACTGAGCATGCTCAGTAGTAAGTATACAGTCATTACAGAAATAGGCAATAATTAATTATTCATACACATTTCAATACTACAACCACCAACCTCTACCTGGCAGCAAGTGTAAATCATGCTTTTTTTACTATTGCATTTACAGCTGCTATAGTAATAGTTACAATATCTCCCTCGTCACGAACACAATATAATTAAGCCTTCACCTCACTGTCAAGTTTATCTCCTATTAATAATGGTTGACCTCATTTAGCTACTGGTAACACCCAGACATCAGGTACAGTTCCGTTCCAAATCTTTCTTGTTTGAGCTTACCCGATAACGAACTGTACTCACATTTAGTTCTTTCTCCATTGCTTTACTAAATCTTTTAGCAGCAGTACAGTCTCCAACTCAATGGGATACCTGGCAATTGTTGTCTTTCTTTCTTTCAGGAGTAACATAATGATAGCTATCTTTCCTTCTTGCTTCACTATTCACTTTATCAAGAACTCCAGAAACGTACTTATTGACTTCATTTATGGTTTCACCTATAGTTACATTGATAGAGGTCCTCTCAGATTGGATAATTGTCTTTCAAAGTAAAAGAAGCTCGACATTTTGGAACACATGCTTCCACCAAAAATATTCGTGAGGTGCTAAAATATGCAGATGGCAGGACTAAAGGTGAAATTTTTGCAATAGTAGCACAGATGCGGAAATTTACCCAAAATTTGCACCTCGCAAAAGCAACCTGCTATACCGTACATGTATCGATAATAATGAGTATAAGCGATATCATAGTTCAGTGCATAGGAGCAGTGAGAAGAGTGGTCTTAATTAAAAATATACTGAGTGTGTACCAAGAGTAAATTTATTATTAGTGGTTATAAAACATCACAACTATTTACAACAAATAGAAACAATTATTAACAATATAATTATTACAAATTTTAAAACTACATGTATATGTAATACAACCATACAATCATTACAATCTTGAGGGCTTAGAATGAATGAGGTTCTGGGCAGTAATATTTGCACACTTCAAAGCGTGCAAGCATGTTTGGTCCTAGATCAATTATTTATTCATGACAGGTGTGTGTGGTCACTTATCGTTTATGCTCTTAATTAACTTTTATTAAGTGAGTATGATGTTCTAGTAAAGATGTCGGGAGAAATTACATTTATATATACTTTAAAATTCATTGGATATTGCTGTTAAATGTTAAATCAAATTCGGATCTGGATTGTGGACAAGCATTGGTCAATCTTTTGTTAATTGTTTCCTATGTCACTCATTCCTACAACCAGACCTGCAACCAATACCATTAATACAAACCAAGGTTTCATCCCACCCCTAACTTGAATTTCTCCTCCCCCTAGATTTCAGACTACAACATGCAATAACATCTCAGCCACAAGCATTCTGGGTACTCAGAAGCTACCAAAGGGAGTAAATTAGAAAAAAAAAAAATTCCTGGGAAGCACACCCCCAGGAGCAGTGTGCTTCACATGTTTGATTCTTTCCCCTCCCTAACAAAAAAAAATCCTGTATGAAACCCTACAAACACTACTACAGTATACATACATGTAACTATTAAAACAATTCATTAATACAATCTACATGTAGATGTGTGTATAATCAATAAAACAATACTATCTTTCCTTACCACGTTTATTAATTTCATCTCTCATGTATTCACGTTGATTCATCTGTAAGGAAATAACAAATCTCAATACTAGTAATAGAATCAGACTATGAAATGGACTAATAAAACTTAATCATTATACAAATAGGAGTAGATTTAGATCACATTATTAGGAATGTATAAATATTGTACTCGTATAATATAGTATAGTGTAACGATGTACATGATGATGAAAATGATATATACCATAGCATCTTTTAACACTTTTAAACATATGGTTCTTTTGTATTCCTTTGCTACATCTAGAGCTGTCTTTCCCCTCTGTAAACAATGACATGTAATGAAACAATTATTACAAATGTGATTACAATTATCTATAATCATACAGCATCTTTTAGGTACATACTTACTTATGTATAAAAATATAATTACGACTATAATTCAACAATAAATTCCTAAATACAATAAATGCACTCACAGTGCAGAACCCTTGCCACAAGTGTGAAGAAAATAATTGTAGACAATACTTGACTGTAACAATAATTATTACAATAATTATACCGAGATTATGTGTTATAAATGTGTGTGTTATACCAAGTCTTACCAAGAGTATATGTACATAATTCCTAGTATATATAAGAAGCGTAATGATGAAATAAGTAGAAACAAGAAAACAGTTTTGTAGCTTCAATCACATGCATGAAATTAATGGGTGGAGCTAGAAATTGACTGTGATGGCAGCCCCTACTTCAATTGTACTTGATTTCAAAGATGTGATTTGACGGCAATAGCCTTTAAACAAGATGAATTGTGTTTCCATGTACTACCAGAAGTCTTCTGAAAGTGGTGAAACAGTAATTGTGAGTTCTAAAAATTGTCATAACTTATAACCAAAAGGTTTTAGAATAAGCATGTCTTTTATTTTGATCCTTGATAATTTAAAGTCTGTTAGTAGCTCAATTGAAGTTCCAATGTTGTTAATTGTATTTAGAAAGAGTACAGTAAAGTCATGTAAAGTAAGTCTGCAGTGTGCTTGTTTATGCCGCTCCATTCTGTAGTAAATTACTACTGTACATACGTTACGTTGTGCTATGTGTATATCAGTATGATACATAACATATACTAATTATTTAAAAATGCATTAACGAATGTTGCCGATTTGCCACGTAAATACAAATACTCGATAATATTATTGAATACAAAAGAAACTAACATGTACACCTTATGAATAAGACATTTACTAAGTAGTGAAAAATCTAGTTACAGGCAAAACCATAGATAAGGAATGGAAAGGGTTGGAAACGAATGCAATATAAAAGAATAATAATCAATTCTTTTATATTGCATTACTGGAGAGTTATGCAAATCATATCCTAAGTAAATTTTATACTTCTCACACTGTTAGACCATACAAGGTATTTATATATTACAACACAGATCTGTATAGTAGATTAGCCCTAATTATTTATAATCACAGAATTCCATTATTAGTAATGAAGAATATGTATTATCACCAGAATTAGCATAATGAATACTATAGTAGAGTGTGTTGTTAGAACTAACATTGTTCCATGAAGTTAGACTGGATCCATGACGTAATAGTATATTTAGCATATCTTCATTATGAGAAATTACAGCCACATGAAGAGGCGTATCTCCAGCCTATATATATATATAATAAATAATATATATAAGTAAATCTTTAATTTTTGTGCAATTAATTCCTATTACCTATTAGAAATGCATGACTCAATTAATAATAATAATTATATTAAACAATTTAGTGTCTTGATAGGATACTACATTTAACATCATGATGATTAAGTAGGGAGGAATGTAACATAATTATAAGATCTAAACTATTGAGAATTCAAACAAGATTATGTAAATAACAATGGTATGGTGTAAGGCTGGGCGATATTTGGAAAATCCAACATATCGTTGATAATAGAGCTCCAATCATTCGCGATATTCACTTTTTATGGCCCGTAGGGTCATCCCTATAATTGCTTTCCACGGGGTTTAATGTATATGTTTGTGTCACTTGCGCGACTATGCGTTGTATACATAGTTAAGGAAGTTGCGTCATTCTTGGGGGCTTGGTCAATTAATGGGTATGGCGCATAAAAGAACGCGCGTTTGAGCTACAGAGCAGCCAGGAAGCTTCAGAAAGGATGTAAAACTGCTAATAACTGTTGTATATAGCAGAGAAACAGTATAAATATTATGCAAGAATCTTTAACAAGCCAGTTCATCAAAGATCTGTGTATTTAGACTGCAATCAGGCTTACACTTACGGCCCCAGCTTTCGAGTAACAGAAAGGTAGAGACACTAGCGCCATCAGCAATGTTTAATACATAGTCATCACAAAGCAAATATAGGGATGTTTTTTTCTCTATATACACTTGTTTCACTGTCAATAGTTTGCATGTGGGTTTGCGCATGCACATACCATTATTGACCTCATGTTGAATTAAAAATGTCTGTCTCAATGGAAATTGATGTCATAGAGGAGATAACACCACCTGTAACCTTTGTACCGTTGGAGTGAGCTACTAGTTTAGTCTGGAAATTTTTTGGGTTTGAAACTAGTACTGATGGAAGGACAGACAAGAAGAAACGAACTGAAGTGGTTGTAAGTTGTGTAAAAAAGAATTAAAGTATACTGGTGGCACTTCCAACCTGCATTTTCATCTCGAAAATCATCAACAAGAGTATGAAACAGAAAGGTCTAAAGTATCTAAATCCTCTAGCTCTGGTTTACACACAACTAGCACTTGTGGTGCCATTACCTCGTAGTTCAGAACACTACAAAAATTTAACAAAATCTGTTTGCTACTTTATCTGTAAAGACACTCAACCTTTTGATACAGTGAAAGATCAAGGTTTTAGAAAAATGTTACATACATTCGAACCAAGATACGTACCTCCAGATAGAACAACAATTGCTTCAAGCTACATTCCTAAAATGTATAATAGCACCAAGGAGGAGGTGAGAAAACAGTTGGTGAGCAATGGCAAGCTAAGCTTCCATTATGGCAGCAGTTTAGTGCTGCTCCTGGAAATCTCTTGGCATGACAGTATTTGTATTCTTCTGACATGACATGTATTAAGGGAGGAAGATAAACTGAGATCGAAATGATATTGACAAGTATGTATATCACAAGTGAATAGTATTTTTAAAAGTTCCTTAGTTACTCTCATAACTTCGCCCAAAAATCTATCATTTTGCTCATTAAAAAAATTACCTATAATAATAAAACCTTATTGATACAGGGTCATCTCTGCTGAGATCACAGACAAGGATAAAGATTTTAAGCTGCACAACTTAGTCAAGTCGTGCATGATTCATGATCCATGTGGTGTCCAAAATCCGAATTCTGTGTGCATGGATAATGGACAATGCAAAAAACATTTTCCAAAAGAATATCGTGATGAGACAGTAGAGAATGCGAATATCTACCCTGCTTATATAGGAGAAGATAATGGCAGAGTTGTTCAAGTAGGAAGTTCAAGTAGGTGGCAGATAACAGGTATGTTGTAGCATACAATAGCTTTCTACTCAGAAAGTACAGAACACACATTAATGTTGAAGCCTGTGCTTCTATCCAGAGTGTCAAATACCACTTGTATACAGGCTAAATCACGATTGTACCAACATGGAGTTGGTGGTAGGCAGACAGCAGTACCACCCTAATGAAACAGAAAGTGAGGCCACATGATGAAATCACCACATATCTAAATTGCAGGTATGTCTCAGCACCTGAAGTCCTCTGGTGTTTGTATGATTACAGGATGCACAAACAGTCACACACTGTTTACAAGTTAGCCATCCACTTACCACAGCAGTAGAGACTGTACTTCAAAGGAGGCAGAAACAATTGAAAGAAAATCAACCAGAAGCGCACACTTGACTTGGTTCAAGCTCAATATTGAAGATCCCAGTGCACACCAGTTCCTGTACACTGAAATTCCACAGCATTAAGTCTTCAACAACAGGGATAAGAGGTGGGTGAAGAGATAAAGAGGTGGTGATAGGATAATTAGTAGAATATACTCAGTCAGTCCAGTTGATCCAGAGAAGTTCTTCCTGAGAATGCTGCTTTTGTATGCGCCTGGAGCTACAAGCTATGACGGTCTGAAGACAGTCTCAGGTGAAGTTGTTTCTACGTTTTGTGAGGCTTGCATTTAGCGCTGACAAAAGCTTCTCCATTTCAAATGCTTAAACAGCTTTGGAGCATGTGTATCACAATCTGTGCATGCCGTCAGCTCTCTAATGCAGCTTTGGATTACTCACACTGAAGCAATGATAGAGGATTCTGCAAGGAATCACTCAAATGAGTTTATTGTTAATGAAGCCCTTAATGACATTGATAAACTACTGCAAGAGAAAGGATCTAGCTGTGCTATTCTTGGTCTTCCTCTCCCCCAAGGAGAATATATGGGTGATGATGAGGTTGATGATCTCAGTGAAGAGCAGCAATGTTTTGCATTGGAATATACCTCTTCATAAGTGAATCTTACATTGTGCATTATGGAGGTACATGTATCTCGACAATATCAGCAACTCCTGTATCAATGTCAGACTTTAGCGTATCATTGTCAAGCTGAATGAGCCATCTTGCAAACTCATGCTCACCTGGATGGGTGCACATGTTCTGTATTAGTTGGTGTTGTCTGAATAATGGGCAAAGAGGTGATTTTTTTAGGCAGGTATCTAACACTACTGATGGTGGGACTTGAGGGCAGAACTTGTCTGAAATCACCACCAAGAATTACCTCCAATGCAAGACTTACCTCCTGTGATATCTTGCAAGCATTGGTCAACTGCATAGAGTGCATGTGACAGAATCATTTTGGTAGCTCGATCGAAGTCCCAGTGTTGTCCAGAAATTTTGTTCATACACAGACAGACAGACAGACAGACAGAACACCAGATTACAGTAACCCTCCGCTTCATCTACGTGAGCGAGGGTGAATTATATAGATAGAACCGGGTCATAAAAAGCTGAATGAATATAATTATAAGTACAAGATATTCTGAAAGGTTGTATAATTACAACATTACAATACTGTATACATGTATTCTAATACATGTATGTAATATAGTATTAACAAGTACTATTATATATACATGTATGAAGATGTAAAAGTACACGTACACTACTACATAGTGTATACATGTTTAAAAAAGTACTATGTACACACAATTATACATACTACATCACTGGTACTACAGCACTATACTATATACAGGATTTCATTTAGGAGGGTGGGGGAGTGGGGGATTCACCCTGCCCTGCTAGAGTCTTGGCCCTCCCTTTGGAATTTGTTTCCAAATATGTATACCACAATAACCCTGCATATTACCCACCTAAAGTCTGTCAAATTCAAACTTTGCCTGAATAAAATGAAGCCCCCCCCCCCCCCCCTGTAAATGAAGGCCTGATATATTATACATATATATATAGTATGAACTGTTTTCATAACACAAAAAACTGAATATCAATCTATTAACATGTGAGATCATATCAACCACTAGTTTACTAGACATATAAATTTGTAATGCTCAAACATTAAACGAATAATTGAATACCAAAAAACACATTCGAATACCAAAATAATGAATATCTGAATATTTCAATATTCATTTCAACACTAGTATCAACTACTAGTTTATTAGACATATAAATTTATAATCATATGATCACTAATATACATGTTTGTAATACATGTACATGTGTTTAGTAATACTAATAACTGTTGTCATGATGGGGTTAAAAGTATAAATATTATCTAATGATTGGGGTGAGCTTAAGTGATCATCAGTCACACACTATGGAGATGGTACTTAAATCACTGTATATGTATGTGTATGTGTTGTACATAATACCACATGCTTTGTTTGGCTGTGTAAGTAATACTACATCTTCCATTTAGCTGTGTAAGTCATACCACATATTCTACATAGGTGTATAAGTCAGAACAATTTTCTGACAGTTGTCGCCATCAGACTCGTCCCATAATGTTACACCATTCTTCTAGTATAAGACTATATACAGATAGTCTCCTCCCTAGACTACTATGCCCCTGGATGAAAAACAATTTACTAACTTCAGCCAATATTCTTGGCACAGTGATGTCATAATCAGGTGACTGTCATCTGATTCACTACAGCTACTTGTATCACAAATATTAGGTTACATCTGTGGTGAAGCACAGACTCTAGATGGTAGTTAGTCTTGTCTCAAGATTGCCACACACCACAGCGAAAAAGTCTGATAACTTGGGCCAACATTCCTAGTGACTGTGACCTGATTCATTCTATCCACACAAATTCCAAACTTTGTTACTTATGTGGTGGAACTCAGATGATGGTAGAAGGTTTGTATCTACGACACGTGATCAATTAATACACTGCACAATCTGATTGGACATTACAAGATTTAGATAATAAACGTCACTGTGCTGGGAATGATTGCCAAAGTTTTTCACACCCCACAGTGAAAAACAGTCAGGTAACAGTCTAGGGAAGAGACTAATTTACAGAAATCTTACAATAACATGTGTACATCATTCTTTATACAATTGATCAAACTTTCAAATACTATATGCACATGCAAAACAAACCTCAGAGATTTGATATAAACTGTACTATATAATTTAAATAATAGTTGACAGCAGTGGGTTGTGGATTGGGTGATATACATATACCTCTTCAAAAGTGATTCCTTATGTACTACTGTGAGATACATGTAGCTAGTCACTAAATTTGGGTCCCATTGTTCCCAAATTAATATATTACATGACATGTAATAATTATATTAATTTGAAAACAATTGAACAAACTGTAGGGCCATCCATATAATTGCTTTCCCATGGGTTCGATGTATGATTATATATATATATATATATATTTTGTGGCCACTTACTCTATTATGCGTTATATACGTAGTTAAGGAAGTTACGTCATTCCGGAGGGCTTGGTCAATTAATGAGCGTGGCACGTAAAAGAACGTGCGCTCAAGCTCTATAGACCAGCAGAAAGAAAGCTGTGCAGCTTATGTAGAAACTGGCACTAATAGCTAGCTATTCTACCTGAAATATATTCCTAAAGTTCTACAAGGTCCTTTAAAATGTAAACAGAGTAGATAATCAAATAATAACTATAATAGGCTAATGTGTTTCAGGCATGATAAAATTAGACATGAGTACTGAATGCTGGACACCACAAAGTAGTCATAGGTATACGTTTTTCTTGTTGTGTAATGTATGATCACCAAAATGGATACCTCCTGGTCAAACATTTCGATATCACATAGTGGGAATTATTTGCGATGAGAAAATTTGGCAAATCTCTAAAACCTGCATATCGACAAGGTTAAATTTAGAGAATTTAAAATAAATATTGTTCACTCCTATCATTAATTAAACGCAGTAGGCCTATATTCTACAGATTCAGAGAAACCTAACTGGATGCTTTTAAAACTCTCAGAAATATTACTATACCTTGTTAATAACTTCAGAGTAAATTGAAAACAATTGTCTTACGTACCTCTACTGATGCGCGAGAACAGACGATTTGAATCTGGGTGTCACACAACTTTCAAAAGTAGTGCTTGCCCTGACTTACCTGGTTGGTAAAACTAGCTTTCACTTATACTGTAGCTGAATGAGTCTTCTAGCTGCTGTAGAAATGTAGATATGCGGTCACATTCATATGGGGGTTCTATGTGTGAACCATAATTTGCCTGTATTTAGAATTTTTGGAATTTACCAATTCACCAATATTTTCTATTTGACAATAAGTCCTACTATACAGTATATGGTATGTTTAGGAACTCATTAGTCAAAACCTTTCTACAAAGTTATGGAATCAACGCCACAATATTGAATTTAACATCTATAATAATACACTCACATTATTTGTATGTTCTTCATCTTATCATACTGAACTACATTTAACATATGTTTAACACTTGGGGAATCGGACATACAACAAGCTAAGCTGAGTTCTCCGGTTACAATACATAACCGAAAAAGAGGTTGGTAATATCGCAAGGGCCACTCCCCTATGTCGTTGACTATTACATGTATGTACACCAGCAAAGCATGTTTTAGAGTACCCCTAGCCACTTTAGCATCACTAGGATGAGGGTACCGTGCTTGGACCAGCAGAGTCAGTACCCATAGCAAATTAGCATCACTAGGATGAGGGTACAATGCTGCTAAACTCAGAGGTATATAGCATGACCCCACTCAGTCACACCCCCTAGCCATGTCCAATAAATGGATGCACTAGGCATCCCCAGCAAGCCCACACCCACATTTAGATAGGGGAGTGTATGTCAGCACCCGACATCCTCCAGTAGTGCATTTTTGCACTACACTCCCCAATCAGGACGTACGTCCATAGTTTACCGTTGAGACCCACTCGACCCAACAACTAGTATGTGAGGTAGACTTACAGCTCAACTTGCAAGTAAATAATACTATAGGAAAAACAAATTGAAATGTTTTAAATTGTATACATCAAACATGAACATAAACATAGGACATTTCTGAAAACAAAGGTTAGTATCCTTATTATAATTGTGTCCGGGACCAGTAGACTATATTTGTGTTGGTCGTGAGCAGATCCTCCGCGATATTTATGTGTGCATACTCACCGCTGCCCCCCGGCGAGTACTGATGGAATGAACATGAGACACTCTCTCGGGGTTCTAATGTATGTAGCATAGGCCGCTGATTTCCACCTGCCTAGTGTCTTCATGAGGGAGTCACTCAAGCCAACTCCTGCAGCCGTCGTAGCTGCCCTGATCTTGAAGCTGTGGCCAGTGTAGAAAGAGGTGTCAACCCCTGCTACCTGCAGCACCTGCCGGACTGCTGCGACAAAGTGAGTACAGGACAGTGGTGTGCCGTCCCTAAATATAAACAGTGGGTCAGGGGTTTCTTGCCGAATGGCGAAGTATGCCAACACTGAAGTCACTGGACACAGCACGTCCTCAGTTCTGCCCAGGTACAAGGTGACCCCAGCCCCAAAAGGGTCCGTTTTGCTCTGTCGGAGATGTAATGCCAAACATTGGGGGTTCACATACGAGTCCACCTGGATATCAGTGGGAGACAGCATGGTAGGAGAATAAGCTCCCAAACATGGGCAAGTGAACTCTCCACATTGCAGGAACCCGAAGAAGGCCAGACAACACGCTGCCCATAACATCACCCTGTCGTGGTCCATGGGATCCTGTCCATGGGATCCTGTGACCACACTCTGTGAATGATGCGTAGGATGATGGGAAGGCGCTTTGGTCTGGAATGGGCAGGTAAGCCTCTCCTTATACCCTTGAGGACATATTCCAACGGGGGACTGATGACAAAGAAGGGTCAGGAAGAATTTGCAGAAACCGGATTGTGCTCAAATATATGCTACGAACCGACATAGGGTCCCTTCCTGCAAGGGAAGGGGTTGGAGGTTGAACTGAGTGCAGAAATTTAGGTAGCGGCGTTGACCTGACCTATATGCAGTGATGGTTGCTGAGGAGATGCCTCGAGTAAAGAACGTTGAAATAGCCAGGCCCGAGAGCCCCAATTGGGTGTCTGTTTCACCAGCAGGTCCACCAGTGACTGTGGGATCCTGGTCTGGGGGGTCTGTGGGAGAAGAGAGGACAAATGCAGTATTGAGAACACCTGGTACATGTTAGGTCGAGTGCTGAAAGTTAAAATGGGCCAAGTAAAAAAAGAAGCACTTCTGAGGTGCAATACTGATGGGTCCCTGCCGGAGCGCCGCCTCAAAATGTCTACCACTGCTATATTGTCTGAATGAAAACGGACATGCAAGCCCCGCCAAGTGGCCCCACAGAGCAGCTGACAGCACCACTGGTACCAGCTCCTTGACAGAAATGTCAATTATGCTCTACTCTGGGGGCCACTGCAGTTGGAACCACCCCATCCCCTGGACCAGAGCCCCCCAACCCCATGATCCAGATGCGTCTGAATATACATGGACTGAGGGAGATGGCAGTGGGAGCAGTGATGTACCATTCCAATCTTGTAGGAAGCACTTCCACCACTGTAGGTCGGCTCTGGCCAAAGCATTCAAGTGAATGAAATGATGGGGGGCGGGCATTGACTGTGGTCAGTAGTGTAAAAAACTGCCGTAAGAATGTCCTGCCTGGCCTAACAACTGTAGCTGCATGTGATAGATGGCCGATGAGGGATTCTAAGTCTTTCTTAGTGCAAGACCTTCTAGGAAACCACCTATCCACCAGTGCCTGTAGCCGACTGAGTTTATCCGTGGGCAGCCTCAACTCATACGCCTGTGTATCGATCAAGATACCAAGGAATGTCACGCAAGTTGCTGGGCCCTCAGTTTTATGAGTGGCCACTGGGATGCCCAGGTGTTGAAAGACATTGGTGACCAGTGAGAGGGTTGCAGTTGCCTCAGATGTAGCGGGGGCCCCCAAAAATAAAAAGTCATCAAGGTAGTGGAGTTGGTAGCAGACTCCTTGGCAATGGAGCACCCATGCGATTGCATCAGCAACAGCAGAGAATAGCTTGGGCGCAGACCGGAGGCCGAATGGGAGGGCCCAATCGATATACGTCCTGCCTTGCCATGAAATTCCTAGCAGAGACTGATCGTGGGGATGGACAGGAACCATTCGATAAGCATCTTTCAAGTCCATTTTGACCAACTGTGTGGAGCGTCCTAACTGTGGAATGTGCTCGACTGCATCATCTACTGATGCATAAGCCAAAGAGCACAGCTCTGGTGGGATGCCATCGTTGACACTGTTGCCGTGGGGAAATGACAGGTCTACAATCATCCTCCACCAGTTGACTTGGTGTGACTTGGGCACCAGGCCAAGTGGGCTCACGTGAACGCATGGGGTGAGAGGATCAGCTATTGGGCTCACCAGTCGTCCAGCTGACACCTCTGTTGCCATGTGGTTTTCAACAACAGATGGGTTTTGCAAGGGAAGATGGGTGGTTGCGTGAGGCTGACTGCAATCGTGTAGACGAGCGGTCGAATCCAATGTGGAAGCCATTGGATAGACCTGTACAGATGTAGGATGCAAATGTCTGATCAGGATGAGATGACAGGTACGATATCAGTAAGTCCACATGATGGGATTAGGGCAACAGGGCCAGAACAATGAAGGGGTAGGGCCTGATGTGCAGCCAATAGCAGGAGATCCTGCATGTACCTGTAGCGGCCTGCCCTGCCACAATATTCATGTGAGACCAAGGACACTGTACCAACACTGTTGGAGGACCTGGGAAACAGACAGAAAGGAACAGTTCATCCATGTTGGTACAATGTACCATAACCCTTATGCCACAACCACCATAAAAGTTGGGCGGGGAGCACAACCTACCCAGTATTACCGTTGGGGCTCCCACGGCTGTGATGTTGGTGCGCCCATTCAATTTATCTCCCATGAAAACCCCAACAGTAGTAAAGCATTCCATGGACTTCCCCTGACAGACTTACAGTTAACAACTGATATGGTAAATAGAAAACATAATAGGTGATATAACCGACCAAAGACATAATGGAATAAATAACAATAACTGACAAGAGGCATAATCAACAAAAATTACAATTATTGATAAACTATGGAAACACAAAAAAAACGACAATTTCTCTACGAATAACATCGTAAGGTCATCACAACAAACTGCAATGTGCGTCTATGGCTGGGCACCTGAATCTCCAGGTTTAGGGAACAATGGCTTAGGCTTCCTCCCTGCAAGCTTATATGGCGAACCCTCAGGGGTATCCAGGCAGTCCCTTGCTCTATGCCGGAGTTGGCAGGTAGCACATATGTGTTTGTAGGTGCATGTTCCGGGGTAGATACATGCCCATTTGTTCCAGGACACACAAATGTACTGCAGTGACTCTGGTCTTCGGGGTGGACGGGACTGGCGCAGTCTGACTGGTCCAGCCCCGAATGGTTGTGGCGGTGATGTGGGTTGCTGGAGTGACTGCCAGGTGCACTGACTCGGAGTGTGATCCAACCCAGTGCAGAGAGTGCAGAATGACCCTGTCCCTGACCTCTGACAAAGGATGGTTGACGAGTGGATGCCAGGGTGGAGAGTATTCCAGGGAAGAGAAGGGTTGATAGCCACCTGCTGCCGAAAGACACGATCGTAGTCGAGCCACCCATTGCCACCATGTTGCAGAGATTCCTGGATGAGGAGCCGGGCATAGGTCAGTTGGTCGCGGGTAGCCTGATCAGTTGTACTGATGGCTGTATAGGCCAAAAAACAATGCAGCCAAGAAGACAATGAGGTAATATCTCGCAGGTGGGGTTTAGGCCCCCCAGAAAATGACTGGAAGGGGCCCTGAACAGAATTCAGCTATTGTAGGAGTGCAATGTTGTCTCCCAGGAGGTCCCGCATTTCGACAAATTGTCCCGCTTGAATGCGTGGGACAAGCTTGTGCGTGACAGGCTCCACAGCTGGTGAAACGATTAGGCCGGCCTGGGTTGGAGCTAACAATGGTAGTCCTGCTGGGAACCTGGAGAAAGATGAGATGGGAGGCAAGTGATCCGCGAGGATAAGAGCTGGGGCTCCAGAGGACCAAGTTGATACCAGCGAAGAGATGGCTGAAGTGGAAGGTGCGGTGCTAGCTCTCAGTGGTACAGAACATAATGCTGTGGATGACGGTAGGCTACCAAGGCCATGGTAGGTGGTAGTCTGAAGGCCTGCAATAAAGGAAAAGCAACACAATAGATGTTGAGACTCCAAGATGTTGGAAGGAGAGCGCCTCTATATGGTTGGCCTATAGCTAGATGTAGGGACATAGGCAACGTCAGCCCCTATACATGTTCTCATGTGTCCCCAGAGCCCCACCACAACACTGAACACTGCCAAAGAGGGCCCTCAGCAGTGCTGCCAATAAATGGTGGGGTATACATATTAACATGGGCTGGGAGCAGGCACCATGCAGTGTCTCCAGGCGCTGGGGTTTGGGTGTGACATAGGGGCTTCAATATAGGTCTAGGGACCAGGGGATGCAATTGAACAACAACAACAACAACACAAATCTAGGGAATTTGTGGACGTAATGCTTTTGTCAACTGGAGACACTGTTGGGAACCCCCCAGCCCACCTACAATTAACTCAATGGCATACCTGAGGATGATGTTCCCTGTTCTTGTAGCGAGGGTTGACTTGAGGATGATGTTCCCTGATCTTGGGGTGAGGGTTGGAGTGCCCGAGAGTCCAGCTCCTGGTGGACCTCCGATCTAATGGCGGCGAGGAACTGATCGAGGGACAACGATGACAGAGAGAACGTCCCTGCTGGGTTAGATAACTCGGTTGTTGGGGCCTCAGATGTGGTTGGCACTGGAGGGCTGTTGAGCAATGCCACCCGAGGTGACCTGCGGGTGACTGAAGTCCTTGGGCCTCTGCCTTGTGACTTTCTCACGGTCTTTGGCATGCTTTAGAAAGGGAAAGCTGGTGAATGGAGAGAGTAGACTCGATAAACTTTACTCGCACAAGGCAATTGCTTGGTCCTGTGCGCATGCGGCCGAAGGAGCAGCCCCTCCCCCAACTGTTAACTATCTTTAAACCTGTTGTCTAAACATCATAATAATAATTATACTCACTACATCTGTATGATCTACTTGAGCACCATTATCCAGTAGTAATTGCATAACTTCGGATGATTCACAATAAAATAGAGGTGTCCTACCATCCTACAGAATATGTATGTATATGACAATTTAAATAATTCATTACAATTTACAATTCTGACTTATAATAATAAAATACCATCAGTACAAATTTTTGTTATACGTACGTAGCTAAGAAATGTGGTAGTGTACACTTTGCCAGCAAAGATATAACAAAAGTAGTCCATATTTAAGATGGTGATCTAATTTCACAGCTCTTTGTGATTTGGTTGGATAACTCCAAGACTTTAGCTGAAAAAAAGCACTTCTGAAGACCTGTTTATGTAGCTGAAATATTTTTGTACAATAATAAAGTTATGATTATCATCACAGAACTAGAGTGTCACCTTTTAAATGAATGTGCCTAATTTAACTAACCATAGGTCTGAGGGTGGAGTGCTTATAAATCAGATAGAGCCCAATGGGGCGTACTATAGTTGTTTTATATCACGTGCGTAGGTATTTGCTAAAATACATTGAATGTTGTTAGGATACTTGATTATGTCATACTGTCCAACATTGAAATTTGTTGAAAATAGTGTTTGTTATTTTTTCAAGAGCTGGGCATGTTACTCAATTTGCATTTAGAAAAATAGATTCACGACACTTGATTATAGAAGAGGTCCTTAATTCAGAGGGATGGTTTGAAAAAATTGGCAATCCCTAAATTACAAGACACAATCAGAGACATTAACTGACAGTTTGTTCGTGTAATATTTTGCTACTATATATAGAAATAAAGTTGATTCTAAAAAATATAAAACCACACCCAGTACTAACAATGATACTGTCTAGAATAATGTTATAATGATAACATAATCCCACAATGGTTACACAAAGAAACAACCCATTAAATCGTAGTGTTAACAGTTTTTGTAGGATGGACAGATCAGTAAAATTACAAATTACATAGTACTTATAATTTGTACAAAAAGACTTTTAAGAAAAGTAACAGAGATACAGTAGACAACAAAAAATGTTTACGCTTTGTCTTTGTACTCTGACCATAGTACGGAACGGATCGTTTTGTACTTTTATTGTTGTGTTAAAACAGCATTTAAACATTTAACAAGCAATAAGACTACAAGAATTACATTATTCATATGTGCCTAGCATGCTAGCTAAAGGTGTCTGTGACAATGTACGTGTATATAATTATTCTAACACGTAGTTTGGTGGACTCAGACATGGGATAATAATAGACAGTTAAGTAGTCATATGAACATCTTAGAGTAGTGTCAAAAACATGCAGGAAAGTTTCTCAAAGTGTGTAGATTTTGCGTTTGTGTTTATTAATGTAACAGTAATAGTAATACATGTATATTACATCGTACATTGTATTGTTATTGACCCCATATCTGTGGCAATGGTGGTACACTAATAGCCGACACATGTGGTTTAGTAGTTACAGTATTGTTTATATAAATGCACGTGCTCAATACATAATATATATTATATCATTACTGTAGTTGTACATGTACTTGTATTATAGGAAGCCATAAGATGAAAGCTACCGCGATCAGTGTATATTACGTAGACCCCAACTTCCTGTTAAATATACATATTCCACCGGACATGACACTATAAGATTAAAGCAACTGACAGTGATATATATATATTCCACCGGATGTTTTTTAACAACATAGTAACAGAACAAAACAAAACAATAGTTTTTAATAATAGTTGATCTTCCTCTTCCATCTTAATAACACCTACGTGTCAGACACTAGTTCCAATAGCTTTACAAAGCTCACGAAACACGACCTCGCAAACACCTTGAACCGGGAGTCTCTTCTGTACAATACATTGGGAGTATCACAGCTGTAATATCTCATATATCGAAGAATGAAGAATACCTGAAAGCAATTTGTGAATGTTTCTTGGAGGATATTGGTAACCATCGACGCGGCGAACCTCAACTATGAAAGTTGAAAACCATCCATCTGTTTCTTCCTTTTGTATGTACGCAAAATGATTCTTTTTGGTTAAAGAAAGCTTTAGACACTTGTTTCGAACGTCTTGAATTTCCGGATCTCCCTTCTCTTTCACTAGTTCGATTACTTCGATATCCAAATTCGAACAGTCTCACACGCTAAAATATTGTGACGTAATGGTAGTTACTAGGAGATAAACCGCAACAGTCATGACGCAATAGATATTGCTAGGATACCAAAATAATTGCATAGTAACTGCGTGAGTGGCGTCTTTCATCTTATGGCTTCCTATCAATACAAGCCATATAGAACATGACCTCACCTCGTGGCGTATCAGGTATACACTCAAATGATATTCGTGTATATCTGATACATCCCTCGCGGTCATGTTCTATCTATTACATGTATCACAGTATATACATTTAATATGTACTATATTAAATTGTACTACAGTACACATGAGATGCAACTTAAGAGACAAATGTGTTTCACACGTAGTGTAAACACGTGCGTCATAAATTGGAATGCGTTCGTAGTTAAACCCACACGTGTTCATAGTTAAATGCGCACGCGTTGGCAGGCACACGTGCATACGCGTATGAATAATATCCAGTTGTCTGAGATGGCAAACAAATTTATGTAAGCCTTGGTTATTACCAAGAAGTGTATACAAGTCTTTTTAATAAATAAAAAAACGTCGAGTGAGCAGGAGAAAAGACAAAACTTCCACATGAGATTTCATTTGAACGCCCTGCCCACTGGCAGAAATAATTAATGATTGAGCCACGCCCGCGAAAGGCTTGCGTTTGTATGCATACGCGTTTTCATAGCGCACGCGTTTGTATCTCCTGTCAAACGTGTTCAACAATAAATGTGTACATGTTCGACAAAAAATTGTACGCCAATAATGCGCATGCGTTCTACACGAGTCTGCCTCTTAAGTTGCATCTGATATGTACTGTATGTGCATGTAATATAGTCAAGAAATATATACACTATAGTATATACTATAATTATAAATGTATTAATTATAATACATCTATATATAAATGTACTACATATACGTACATATTATTGAATACACAATTATACATACTATATCACTGGTATGTATACATGTACATGTGCTTCAGGTATTATAATAATTATCAACATGTATTATAGTAAAACGTACAGGTACTGTACATGTACATATATTATAGATATTGTATGAACATGCAGTCACGTACTATATACTGTTTAACTTCAAATTTTTGAGGACAATAAATATAGTGATTTTCGTGATTGCTGATATACTATGAACTTTTTAATCATACTTTTTTTTTCACCTCGAATATTTGTTTGCTGGAACATGCCAGAAACGTATCATCAAGAAGAATAAATGTCAATTTACAGCAATTTTAAAGCTCAACAGAAGACGATTCCTCTACCTTCGCCACATGGAAGTCTTTCAAAGGTTGAAGCCTCGTCTACTATTGAAGTGCCAAACAGAGAACTTAAGCAGCTGATAGAAAATGAGAGTAAGGACAGTAAGAATAGAGGCTTGTACATGTATACTCCAAATGATAAAGATACAGTTGGAAACTATACTATACATGTATATACAGAATGGAATATCAGCTTTGTTAATTCAAAAATGAGTTTCCAGACTTGAAGTGGTCCACAGTGCATGAGTGCAAATAGGCCATCTTGAAAGAAATGGAGCATTAAAACCTGTCAGGAAAGTTACAAGCCTATAGTTCCATTGCATGGTGAGAGAAGGAGAAAAATGTCAACTTTGAGTGATGAGATAACTGAAGAATTGAAAGTCTACAAACTTGCTGTTACGGAATATGGAGGTGTGACCTAATACGGTGGCAGCTGGAACAGGTATCCTGAAACAGAATGATCCAGGTTCATTGGAATACGAAACTGAGAAGAGCAAGCAGAAAGCAACTACCAAAGTAAAATCAACAGTTCCCAATTTTGTAGAAGTAAAGCAGCAGTTTTTGCCACATCTCAGCTGTGTTACATTTCAAAAAATTCAAGATGCTCTCAATTAACTGGAGCCAAACTGAAATAAATTATATCCCAGTCTCTCAGTAGACGATAGCTAAAGAAGTCTCAAAAAGGGTAAAAGTAGCAGGTGTTGACGACAAAAGACAAATAACCGCAGTATTTGGCAGGACATTTTATGGTGACTTTCACTTTACAGCCCAAACTACATACCAAGTTTTGGAGTTCCTAGAGAATCTCTATTACATCATAGTTCCTTTGAACTGCATAGAACAACTTTAACCAATATTGTTTCCCAAATGTTTTGAATTAAAAAAAAGTTAAAATCACGAAACATTTGGCACTCAAATAATTAGAGCTATACGATAGTACGTATACAAGTGTACGTATTAATTTACAGTCAATAAAGCAAATGTTTAGATGTAGTAGTAGTATCTATGTACAGTGCATGTCAGTTGCAACTCAAGCCATACTCTCGTGGTACTCGTATTGCACATGCGCTTACTCCTATTATACATGCATACTCCTTTTACACTCGCGCAAGTGCATGCATGTGTACTTGTAAGTGATTAACGTTACTTGTTATGTGACACTGCTGGGCATCATGTTACACCTATATTGCTTGGGTGGTTAGGAATAAGAAATGGAGGAACGGAAATGGGAAACGAGGAAACACGGGTTGACCACATAGTGATTGAACCTTAAAAATGATAAGAATACTGCCTCGCTGGGGTCGGTAGCTAGAAGGCTTTAGCCACCTTTATGGAGGGCTCGTACTGTGCACTTGTCCCTATCACCTTAATTGTAACAATCCACTAAAGCTAATTTAATGACATTTATTATGTGCTTATCACATGATTTTAACAAAATTCATAGTTCATTTGATCTGTAATCCGTGATGTGCAGTCCGTGTTTTCTATCTACCCTTACTTGTATGTACTTGGGGTAGAATGAATGTACATGCACATTGGCTGTTGTAGGTGTGGCATTTTTTAGTGTAAAATTGAGTTCTCCTGGTAGTTCCTTTGTTTTCTCTTTCTGAAATTGTGTTTCTATCCTTGAAACTTCAGGTAATTCACTTATGTAATTACGTTAATTAACATATTATATAATTATGTATTTATAATATATATATATATATACATATATATAATATATAGAGGAGGTGTGGCAGTTTCCGGACGGGAGTAGTTATCGAACACTTCAGATTTGTGTACCACTTTCTCTGCATTTCTAGCTTTCACATTTAAGCAGCACATACCTATATCTATATGGAATGCATACTGCACATTTGGTGTTTTTCTCAATTATTTAAATAAAAATACATACTATGAAGCAACTTCGTGTATACTCTACCGTTCATTGGTTCAATTTTTTCCCAACACCTGTAAAAAATTTTGAATTTTCAAAACAATATTACACACCATCAATAAATACATTCCCTAATTTTATAAACAATCAATAAATCTACAACTCAAAAATTTATTCAAAAGCAGTTGAATAGTGTGATGGACTCAATCACATATGTTCACTAATAACCATTAAAGTATTCATCACATTTTCTCACTTATCTGTAACTTATTACATTCTCCTAATTTATATGTTGTTTAGGTGTAACTTTATTTTATTAGTTTTAATTTGTGTGTATTTTCACATTAAGAAGTGTAAATTTTGTTTAGTATAAATATGAGTTTATTATGAGTATGCGTGTGTGAATATTGAAAAAGTGCTTGTTAAACCATTTGTTGGTTGATTGAACCTAGTCGAGTAGAATCCCTCACATTTGGTGGCAGTGGTGGGATAGAGATAGATACAATTTATCAATTCATTGTTGCAGAAGTAACGACCAGCCTACGACAATCGTTGATGGTTAATGACTACTCATTCTGGGAGGCATTATCAAGAAAAAAGTAACATGGAGCAACTTGGTGATTTGGTGAAAACTACTGATGGAGGATCGGCAGAAAAGAGAAGAGCAGATTGCAATAGAGAAAGAGCAGATCATACAGGATAGACAGAGGAGAGAAGAACAGATAGCATTCGAGAAGGAGCAGATCTTGGAGGAGCGACAGAAGAGTGAAGAGTAGATGGCACTCGAGAACAGTTGATGAACAAACAGATGGAAGTTCTGAAGATGCTGGTGGAAGGAACACAGTGGAGAGAAGACATCACAGCGTCCCAGAGAGAAGGATGCTACTTTCACAAGGCTGACAGACCAAGACGACATTGAAGCCTACCTTACAACATTTCAACGAATCATGGTCATATATCAGATTCCAGGAGAGTGTTGGGTGGTGAAGTTAGCACCACATTTGATGGGAAAGGCAAAGCAGGCATACGCATCTATGCGACCAGAGGAGGTAGGAAAGTATAAAGATGTTAAACAGGCAATTCTGAGCAGATATGATATCAGTGAGGATACATATAAGCAGCAATTTCGATCAGCAAGGAGAAAGGAGCATGAAACGTATAGAATTGCGTACTGCTGTATTGGATGAGGAAATGGAGTGAAGGGTGCAATTCAGTGGAGGAGTTGCGAGAACTTATAGTAGTGGAGCAGTTACTAGATATGTTACCAGTTGATATTCGTATTTGGGTACATGAGAGGAAACCCAAGAGTAGTGCACAAGCAGGGAAGCTCGCAGATAACTATATCCAGGCAAGGAGATGTTCGAAAAAGATGCTGAGTTGAAAAGGAGAAAGACAAGCTGTAGGGATCAGGAGGTATCATCAATGTGGACAGACAGGGCATATAGCAAAAAAAATTGCAGAAGTAAATTTAGGCCGCACAGAAGGAGCAGCAGTAGAAAATGGAAGGATTGAGGTGTTTTAACTGTAAGCAGAGAGGACATATAGCAAAGAATTGTCCTCATCAAGTTATGTACTGCAAAGTCATGTTCAATATATGAAGAGAGAGGAGTGTGGTATACTACAACCAAGGATTGTGGAAGGTCGGGAGGTTGCAGATATACTTTTAGATACTGGATGTTCCAGAACACTTGTGAGGAGAGATCTGGTCAATGAGGAGAAGATGCTGGAAGGAGAAGAAGTGAAAATTCTATGTACACATGGAATGCAGTAGTGTACCCGTTAGCAGAAGTGGAGATAAAAATTCATGGAGAGACTATACAGGTAAAAGCAGCAGTATCAGATAACCTACCGATGGGAGTGCTGTTGGGGACATGCAGATGTACCAGAGTTGAATGATCTTTTGGAGAAGAGATTACAGAAGAATAGAGGAGAGAATGGATCAAAAAATGAAGAAGAAGCCCTAGTGATAGTGACACGAGCGAAATTTAGAGACCAACAGTTAGAAGCAGACATTCAGGAGCAGAAAGAAATGCAGTCAGGATTATTTGGAGGAACCTGTTGATAATGATAGAGAGGATACCAGAGGAGAAAGCAATGAATGGACATTGGGAGAAGACTTTGCTGAAGATTTGCTTAGTGTGAGTAAGGAGAACAAAGGACTAACGAAAAAAGAAAAAAGATTACAGCGCTTAGAGCACGCACCGAACAAGAGTCTTGAAGAATTTATGGACTTAGATGTAACAGCAGCAGAGCTGAAAAAGATGCAAGAAGACGATACAACACTTGAGGAAATCAGAAAAGCAGCAGGTGGTGAAGCCAATTCAGCAGTAATGGGATTTTTACAGCGAGATGGACTACTTTACAGACAGTGGACACCCACAAACAGAAAAGATGAGATGGTAATTGAACAATTAGTCATACCTGTGAAGTACGGTAAAACAATCCTGGATTTAGAGCATCAAATACCAATGGCTGGACAGATAAAACAGCTTGTTGAATACTTCAGAGATTTTACTGGCAGACAGTCTTCAAAGATGTAGCCGAGTATTGTCGTTTTTGTGAAATCTGCCCGAAATCGTCACGTAAGAAGCCTAGACATGCCCCACTCGTACCACTTCCAATTATAGGAGTCCCATTTCAGAGGATAGTAATGGATATCATTGGTCCCCTACCTCGGAGTAGGTCAGGAAATCGGTATGTGCTGGTTATCTGTGACTATGCAACTCGATTTCCAGAAGCAATACCTTTACGTAATATTGATGTGGAGAATATAGCTGAAGAACTGATTCAACTATTTGCCCGAGTAGGAGTACCAGAAGAGATACTTACTGACCAAGAAGAGTAACTTCACATCACAGCTATTAAAGGAAATATATCAACTATTAAAAATATCATCAATTCGAACAAGCCCATATCACCCACAGACAGACGGTCTTGTGGAGCGTTTCAACCAGCCGCTGAAAACTATGTTACGGACGTTTGTTGCAGAAGAAGGGAAAGACTGGGACAAATTAATACCATATTTGCTGTTTGCATATCGGGAAGTACCTCAAGCAACTACTGGGTTTTCACCTTTTGAACTCTTATATGGTAGAGACGTAAGAGGTCCTCTGGATGTGCTTCGTGAATCCTGGGAATCTCATTAAAGAAGCCATGACAGCATTGTGTCCTATGTATTGACTATGCAAGAGAAAATAGAAAAAATGTCTGAGATAGTACAGGAGAACATATCTAAGGCACAGCGATACCAAAAGAAGTGGTATGACAAAAATGCTCGAGAACGTGAATTTAAAGAGGGAGACTTAGTACTCGTGCTCTTACCTACATCGACAAACAAGTTACTGGCTCGTTGGAAAGGACCCTATACAATCTTGAAACAAATAGGTAAGGTGAACTACATGGAAGATATGCATGATCACAGAAAAATAAAAATTAATGTACATTCCATATTAACATGCTTCGTCAGTGGTATGTACCAGAATCTACAGGGTATTATGCAGAAGAAGTGGATGAGATTGACTCTGACAATGTTCCTGTGTGGAAAGAACATATGAATGAGACTCTCGATGATGTAGTGCTTGGAGATAAATTAACTGACACTCAACAGAGTGATTTAAAAGAAATGTTGGAGGAATATTTAAATGTTATGAGAAATGAGCGTGGTAAAACAAATTTAGCAGAACACAACATTGTGACTAGTGAAGCTCGTCCAGTTCGTTTACCACCATATCGACTACCACATGCATACAGAGAAACTATTCAGCAGGAGTTAAAAGATATGCTGGATCATGGAATTATTGAACCCTCATCTAGTGAGTGGAGTTCACCCATTGTATTAGTGAAAAAGAAGGATGGTTCTTTAACGTTTGTGTGTTGACTACAAACGTCTAAACGCAGTTTCAGAAGTCGATGCCTATTCTATGCCTAGGATCGATGATCTCATTGATAATTTAGGAGGAGCTAAATTCATTTCTACATTAGATCTGACTAGAGGATACTGGCAAGTACCAGTTTCTAAGGAATTTCAACCTATAACAGCATTTGTAACACCTTTTGGACTATATCAATTTTACCTTGATGCCATTTGGTTTACAGGGTGCCCCAGCAACATTCCAAAGACTAATGGACAGAGTTATTCAAGGATTGGGAGAATATTCTGCAGCATTATTTAGATGACTTGATTGTGTTTAGTCACTCATGGACAGAGCACTTGTCTCACTTACGGTCAGTCTGTGAAAGACTTAGAGCAGCAGGAATAACAGCAAAAGCAAAGAAGTGCCAATTGGGAATGTCTCAATGTGTCTACCTAGGACATATTTTTGGAAATGGCCAAGTAAGTCCTGAAACATCAAAGTTGGAAGCTGTATGTTCACTAAAACAAAGAAACAAGTAAGAGTATTTCTGGGTCTTACAGGATATTACTGGCAATTTATACCAAATGTTTCATCCATTGCGGCACCCCTAACTGACCTGACTAAGAATACTGAACCAAACATGGTTAAGTGGACTGAAGGGTGTAGAAGAGCTTTCCAAAAACTAAAAGAGTGTTTGTGTAAGGCACCAATTCTGTACAGCCCAAATTTTACAAAGCCATTCATTCTCCAAACTGATGCTTCAGACTGAGGAACAGGTGCAGTGTTAAGCCAAAAGAATGATGAAGGACACGATCACCCTGTCGCCTACTATAGCCGGAAATTCCTACCTAGAGAAGAGCGGTACTCTACCATTGAAAAGGAATGTCTAGCAATCAAATTAGCAGCCGAAGCATTTTGTGTATACTTACTGGGTTGACCGTTCGAAATACAAACTGACCAGAGATCATTAGTTTGGTTGGACCGGCTAAAGGATAGTAATTCTCGTCTGACTCGATGGAGTTTGGCTCTTCAGCCATTCCAATTTGCAGTCACTCATCGATCTGGGAAAGCAAACGGGAATGCTAATGCTCTCTCTCATGCTGCAACAACTACAGTGTTGCCTGAGAAGGGGGGAGGAATGTGATGGACTCAATCACATATGTTCACTAATAACCATTGAAGTATTCATCACATTTTCTCACTTATCTGTAACTTATTACATTCTCCTAATTTACATGTTGTTTAGGTGTTACTTTATTTTATTAGTTTTAATTTGTGTTAAAATGAGGTATTTTCACATTAAGAAGTGTAAATTCTGTTTGGTATAAATATGAGTTTATTATGAGTATGATGTGTGTCTGAATATTAAAAAAGTGATATTGTTAAACCATTTGTTGGTTGATTGAACCTAGTCAAGTAGAATCCCTCACAGATAGAAACAATGAAAAGTTAACGTCAGTCTTGAGGTAGTTCAAGGACAAATTTTTACCACTATTTCGCCGGCCAAATAGGCGGGAAATTCAAAATTGTCTAGAAGCAATATATCCAGATTGTAGCTTTAGCACTAAGTAATAATTTTAAGCTAAAAAGCAACGAAAAGTGAAATAGTAACAACAACAATTTACAACAAGAATTGTAAGTCTCAAAATATAAAACTGGGAATAAAATATCATTTATTATTCACAGCCATAAAAATATAAGCATTCCTAAATTATATAATAATTTTTTTTGTATAGAATATGGCTGTAAGGTGGAAGGAGGAAGACTTAATAAAAGAAGTACAGGACAGACAATCATTGGTACAAATAGCAGCTGAGAAGTATGGCATCCCAAAGAGCACATTGTATGATTACCTTACGCACAAGGTAGAAATTGGCACAAGACCAAGGCCAGATCCTGTAGAAAAGTAGAATGGGTCATTAAGATGAGCGAAATTAGATATGGCCAAACACGTGTACAAGTTTGCGAAATTGTTAAAAAAATGTTAGATAAAGCGGGAAAAAAGAGCCCCTTTCCAGATACCAGACCAGGGCAAGAATGGTGGGAAGCATTTATGAAATGTCGCTATCTATGTGAACATCCCAACAACTTCAGGCCATTCCTGAAGTGTTGGATCATTGGTAATGAAATTTTGAGAAATTTTTATTGCTACACAATTTGCACAGTTTGCACAATTGTCCTTCACACATTTGGAATTGTGATGAGTCTGGCTTCTCTTTATGTCCTAAATCTGAAAGAGTGCTAGCATCTCAAGGAGTTAGATACGTCCACCAGGTTAGCAGTAGCAGCAGGCTTCAAATAACAACAATGGTGTGTGCAAGTGCTGCTGGATCAACTATTCCACCAATGCATATTTTTGGAGGAGAAAGATTCTCATACAATCCTCTCAAATGCGGTAGAAGGGGTATACTTTGGGAAATCCATTGATGGCTGGATCACCAATAATTTTGTTCGCCACATATCTCCTGAGCGTCTTGTATGTTTGATAGTAGATGGTCACTCATCCCATATACTTCCAAATTTTTTGAAGCATGGTATTCTACTGTATTGTCTTCCACCACATTCATACCATGCCACACAGCCACTTGATGTCAGGTTGTTTTCCCAATTAAAGAAAAGCTGGCAACATACCGTAGCTGAATTCCAGTATGAAACAGGAGAATGTATAAGTAAGCTATAGTATTTCGTGTCACATACATGAAAAGTGTGAAACCTGGGACTATTATAAATGCCTCCAGGGCCTCACGAATTTACCTGCCCAATAGATCAGTCATTGATGACAAGAAACTGAAACCTTCACAACCATATCAAGGGATGTCTAAAAATGATACATACAAGAAAAGATCCAAAGAAGGGTATGATATTGATAGTGATCTACTGTATAATACATGGTCTAAATTAACAAAAGCTGTTTGTGACACACCTACAGTAACGACTACAGATTCAGCATTAGACAGAATTCAACCTCTTGGTGACATCACCAACACAATCGTAAGTGTTTTATTGAAACTGCCTGAACCAAAACAGACAAAAAAGTTACAAGAGGAACCACAATGCTTCCAAAACACTTACCTAGTCAAGAAATGATTCAGCTCCTGGAAGAAAAAAAGGGAGAAAAAGTTAAAAGAGGAAGAAGGAAAAAGGCAAACTAAGCAGAGAGAGAGCAGAAAAAAAAAGAAGAGAGAAAAGAGCGTGAAAAACAAAAGGCAAGAACAGCAAGTATAAGACTAGGGAAGAAGGAGAAGAAAACAGGAGAATATAGATGTTTGCAGTGCGATGTACTTTATGATGATAATAAGTCAGATAAGATATGGATTGAATGCATGGAATACATGAGGTGGGCACATATCATATGCACAGATTTTGACTGTGATAAACCAGATCAAGAGTATAAATGTCATGTATAACCACTTCACTTAAAATTGCATTTATTCATCACTTTCCTCTCACTTTATATTATTCTTGTATCCTTACCTTACCTCATTTTATATCATCTTTATTGTCTAATTTTGTATTCAGCATTTAATACAGGCCCACCAACAATATTAAAATATAACAATATAAACCTGATATGATTAGGCACTTATCTTCCTCCTATCACTTTTGCACTAAAGTTGAAGCTTTACTACTAAACTTTGATATTGTGGTCTTCAATGAAGTTTAATTATAGAAATAGCACATAATTTTTTTAATGTCTGGTAATTACCTCAAGCATTCGGAAATTGCTTCGTTCACCACACACTACTTTAGTAGTCATTGTTTCTTTGTCGAAACAAGTTCAGCCTTGTCAGTATTACATGAGATAAACTTTGAATAAGCCTCCAAAAATTCACATGTGATCCATGTAGAAATGAAGAATGTTACGAGCAGCAAGGGTCCACCTCTTAAGTGTCCAGAGAATGCTACACCCCCTCTATATCATAATATAATATACTAAGAAGTGAATAATGCTACGTTTATAAATTGAAACAAGGCAACGAGTTGTTACTTGGTGGCAACGCCTCAAAGATGAAGGAGTCCAAATATCTAATACATCTTTATCTCTCTTGGTAGCAAAGTTCAAGAACACTGGTTTAATTAAGCATAAATATCAAGCTCCAAAACCTACCATTTTGACAAGCAACATTATGAGTTTATTGACAAAGTAATGTGTAAAAATGATGAATTAACAACGCACAACCCCTGGCTGAAGAAACTCAAAGAAAATTATCCTTCTTTACAATTGTCTTTGTGAACTGTGAGACAAGCTGGTGAGGATTTTGGTTGGGTATCTACAATGCCTCAATATTGCCAATTAATCAGGGAAGCTAATAAAAAAAAACATCTCAAGAGGTGTGAAGAGATGAGAGACTCAAAAGAAACTTCACTGTCACAATTTGGTAAATGGATGACAACTCTGCTTCAGCTGACTCTCCAAGCTTTATGGCCTTTAGAGGCAGCAGTGGAGTAGGAAGCAATTTTCAATTGGGGGGGGGGGGGGGGGGGGGGGGGCATGCACAATAACCCATGCTATTACACGCCTAATCATTCAATTAATTCAATTGTACTTTACAAAACCTTCCAAAAATCCTTTTCTTCTTTCAATGAATTCCTGGGCAACTTCTGTAAGGTTAAGATTATCTGTTTTTTCTCGATGAACACAAAGAATTAAACAATGGTTCAAACGCTGCTGAGTCATTGAATTGCGAAGGTAAGTTTTCTGATTGCAGCTGAACTCATTAACACTTCATGCTTGGTATATGTGATATGCATGCATGCTTTTAACTTTTAACAGTATGACTATCCCATTGTACATGTATGTGTATATGCCAATAATAGGGGGGGCCAGTGGCCCCCCAGCCCCTCCTGTTCCTACTCCTCTGGGCAGGATACAACTCCATGAAGCGTACTACAGCATATTTTGTACCTTCTATAACGTATTAATATACACATGCAAATATTAATTTATTATTACAATTACGATTATTTATTAATCAAGACTAACCTTCACTGGTTCTGGAACATATTTGGTTAAGGTCATATCAGTCAATTCAAAGCACAAAATAAGAGATGATTTCAGTTGTAAGGCAAAATAACGGTGGAAAAGGAGCTGACATTTCTGTGAGGATGTTCAGAGAAAGCACACAAGATTTACCGTACCCCATCCAATTACGTCACAAATGTCAACGCCCACATAATTTCGAACTCAACCACTTGCATGAGGATTAAGAGCGCTCACGAGTGCAAGTAACGGTGCTTGCAATTACAAGTAAGGTTACTTGCGAGTGCAAACAAGCAACTTGCGTGGCTCTCGCGAGTTTGGATTAAGTTGCAACTGACAAATAAGTACTGCAGGATGGCTCGGAAACAAATTAATGGCCATAATACTTTTCAATTGGTATTATATTTGATACTTTTATAAACTAAATGTACTTTAGATAGTCTAGCTTGTCCCTAGACTGCCACGCCCCACAACAAAAACAGTCTGGCAACTTTGGCCAACATTCCTGGCACAGTGCATGATGTTCTAATCAGGTGACTGTCACATGATTCACTCAACCTACTTGTAACTATACAACAAATATTTGAATCAATGCGTTATTTGTGTGGTAAGTCATACTCTCCTGATGATAGTAGAAGATTGGTATCTGGGATGATCCACAGCCTTTGTTACAGCTTCTTTTATTACAGGAGTTTGATATGACATTTTTAATAAAAAAATCATGTGATTAATTAAATAAATAAACTGAGGAATCTGATTGGCAATGTCACTACATGTGCCAGCAATGTTGGCCAAATTACCAGGTTATTATTTTTGTCACCATGGAGGGGCAATCTGAGGGAGGAGACTAATTTACAGAGATCTTATAATAACACGTACAGTATATACAATATTCTCTATACAATTGAACAAACTTTCAAGTAATAATTTTAAGACCAGAGCGTCTGTGAGCTGATTGACTGACTGAATTAATAGTTAAAACTTGTTAAGAATGTTTGCTATTAAATGATTGTATTCAAATGTATATTAGAACCATTATATTACATGTGTATAACAATTAATATATAATTACTTACACAATCTTGTATGTTGGAATCAGCACCACTTTTTACTAGTATATCCAGTATCCTGACTTTTCCACAATGAGCTGCTTGATGTATAAAACTCCACCCCTGTATAATGAAACAATACCAATACATGATGACTTGAGCCTGATGAAAAGAAAGAAAGAAAGACAGGCACCTGAGGCAAATGAAAAAATGAAAAATGATTTCCTCAGGTGGGATATACATGTACATGTATATACATGTAATAAACACTATACAGTTTCACTGGTAAAATTAATATGATTATATCAATTGATACTATAATATACAAATACTTATCACATATGTATTATAAAATCATGTCATATCAATACTCAAAGTTTAAGAAATCCAGTTTAAAATTAGCAGATAAAAGATTCATAGAAATGAGAAAATATCAAAACTGGGCATTATCTGCATATCTACATTATATTCTTGTATTATACACATAGTTATATCACAGGAGAGGTACACAGATGAGGAAGAGTAATGTAGAAATCGCCAGCGAAGCACATTCCAAAAATTTTCTTCTAATTAATTATTCATGATGGGATGATCACTTAATATGCTTCATAATCAATTTACACAGGTTAATGATACAATAGTAAGTATAGTATGGTATTTAAATAGTGGGAGAGTTTAGATGTGTGAGTGATTTATCTTTTAGAGTTTTAGAATAAGACTCTAGCTAACTTGTAAATCATTAATTAACTACATGTACATGTATACTATTAGTAAATGAAAATTTAGATAAACCAACTAGATAAGTTGCATTATATATAGTTAGGTAAGGTGGACTTGCATATTCACGAGTGACAACATTTTACTTTTCCCTAAAAAACTCCACTTACAGAAGAACGTCTTAGTTACATTTGATAGTCTTACTGACCTCTAAACACAGAACTGATCTTGTTTTGATAGCGCTCTCTGCTCAGTTTTCACAACAATTCCATGCTGTTTTTTATGGCCCGCAGGGCCATCCCTATGATTGCTTTCCCACGGGTTCGATGTATGTTTATATATATATATATATACATATGTTTGTGGCCACTGACGTGATTACACTGTATGTGTTGTATACTTAGTGAAGGAAATTACGTCATTCCGGGGGGCTCGGTCAATTAATGGGCGTGGCATGTAAAAGAACACGTGCTCAAGCTCTACAGACCAGCAGAAAGAAAGTTGTGTATCTTACGTAGAAACTGGAACTAATAGCTAGCTATTCTACCTGAAATATATTCCTAAAATTCTACAAGGTCCTTTAAAAGGTAAACAGAGTAGATAATCAAAATAATAACTATAATATAGCTGATGTGTTTCAGGCATGATAAAGTTAGCCACTGATGATGAGTACTGAATGCTGGACATCACAAAGCAATCATAGGAATACTTTTTTCTCTATATATCTTGTTTTCAGCTAGAGGTAATTTATTTGGTGAATCTATGATAGCCACCGACATGAAACTTGTTTTACTCTCATAACGTGCCTAACAACAGTCTTCTTTTTTAATTATAGCTTCTAGGATCTCTGAAACAAGCAATCCACTATGTAAAATGTACTGTGACTCAAAAACAAACAGTTATAAAAAAACAAGATATATAGAAAAAAAAGTATCCCTATGACTGCTTTGTGGTATTCAGCATTCAGTACTCATGGCTGACTTTATCATGCCTGAAACACATCAGCCTATTATAGTTATCATTTTGTTATCTATTCTATTAATTGACTGGTATATGGTAGTGAAAAGCATGTATGTATGTATGCCTGTGGAATGAATCATTGGGAAGGAGAAATGAAAATAGTAAATATTAAACATTGTTGAGAAACTTCATAAGAAATTTTTATATAAATAATGAAGAGAGTGTTCAGAATAATGAAATATTCCTTGTCAGTATATCCACAATCAAATTACCACAAATAACATTTCATAAAAATATCTAGTATATACCATCATAATAGAATGGATATTCAATAATAATTATTAATCATAATAACTATCAAATATTACAATTAAAAATCATAAAACATAACTATTAATTAATTTACATGTATAGGATGACACTTACCTCATAAAATTCATTTGTCCATTTCAAATCTGTATTGGAATCTCTTAAGAGTGATTCCATTTCCTTTTCATCTGCAAACTCAATTGCATGAAATATTCTCGCATTCTGTATAAATAGAGAGTGGAGCATTAATACATTATCCTGATATACATTAACATCAACTGTTTCATAATGAAGGAAGAAAAAGCTGATATCAAGCTTTATTACTATAAGAAAAGCAGAAAGGTAAATGATTATAGACTTGTTAGGCGACATACATGTATATCTCTTAGAAATCTCTGGCTTTGATTGTCTATCATTTAGAATTTACTAGGCATACAGTTACATGATTTTCAGCAAATAGTTCATTGATATTTACAAAAAAAAAGATTGAATTTGAAAATAAAAGAGGTGTTAATTAAAGGACATGTACATGTACATACATAAAAGTGGTTTATTACAATTATAGATACATGTATACAATGTACATGTATGTCACAATGTACAAGCTGTGTACTCACTTGATAATAAATTATAGTTATGATACACACATGTAAGTATAATTATTATACAGTTTATATAAACCAATAATACACTGTAATTACAATGGTTACATGAATACGACTGACTTGGGTAAAATTAATATTTTCATCTACAAAGGTCATAATTATATTTACAGTCTGAGTATAAGACACAAGACCAAAGGAGTGTGTTTCATGTATGTGAGTGTATACATGTATGGTTAGAACAATGTTGTTTAAATATTGTGGTGTTGGACATCTATTAGAGCACATATTCCTTTCTTTTAGATATATTTATATTTAAGTTAATGATATTCATTGTCAAATACTATCAGCGGGTTGGGGTTGGTTACTGGTTGGGTGTGGTTGGAACTTAGTTTCTTTGGTTTATGCTTCATGTAAGCCTTCATGAAATAATTAGAGTATATATAGTATTACACTTAGCTAGTATACTTCTATCCTAGGGATAGGATCTCTTGTCATAGGGGTTTGGTTTCTATCATGTGTATAGTATAGTATAGTACCATATACATGTATTTTGTGTGTATATGTTCTAATTATTTCATGTGCTTACGTGAAGCACTAGCCATTCCTTTTGTCCAACATCATATTTGACATATCTCTAAAGCCATAATCATATTCTACATGTACATTTATAACCAGAGAATGTGAGCTGTATGATAAGATGTCCAATGAAAGTGAAAACTGTCAACCGATGTGTTGGTTTCATAAAAGCTGATATGTAACATGCAAAAGTTTAGTACGGAAACACAAAGTCATTAAATAACACTTTGGTAATTGATTAAAAACATTAATTAATCTATATGTGGCAAACACAAAAAGGAAATTGTTCCCAAACATGATGGGACAAGAGGTTTTCTGTATGTACATATACACATAATTATGTTTTTCCATGGCCAGAGAATCCATACATTGGATGATTGCACATTCGGTCCTTATGCTTGTGTCAAGGAAATTATTAAATACTAGAAGTTAAGTCAATTGATAAATATCAGAGAGTACGGTAGTACTCTCTATGTAGGGATGGCACAGAAAATAAATGGCCGCCTATACATTTCAATTGCAAGTGATAAGCTGAAATCTCTGGTAATATATACAGGTAAGTTTTAATACACACATACTTATTCATATCTAGTGTTTTTATGATTACCAACACATTCTAGATGGCCAAAAATTGTCGTTAAGATAGAGAACTGGCGAGTGACAAAACTGGCAAAATTTTCATCATATTATTAATATTATTATTTTCCAGACAAATCATTATTTTGTTTGTTGAACTATCAAAATGATTCATTAGCACTTTGAAAATACTACCAAACAAATCATACAATGATCAAAAGTAACAACAAGAATAATAAAAAACATTTTCAATAAAAATGAAAGAAGATGTAGGGATGTCAAAACCCAAAAAGCAAGCAAACAAGGTTGGGAAGCTAACTTAGGACCCAAAATTAAACAAACCACTTCCATATAACCCTACATAAGTGCTTACACCTCTGTACAAAGAGCTGTAATTATGTAGGGTTATATGGAAGTGGTTTGTTTAATTTTGGGTCCTAAGTTAGCTTCCCAACCTTGTTTGCTTGCTTTTTGGGTTTTGACATCCCTACATCTTCTTTCATTTTTATTGAAAATGTTTTTTATTATTCTTGTTTTCATTGATTTTTTTCTAAACGATGTGAATGTTTTTTTTGTAGATTGCAGAAATACTATATATCATTATGAAATCATGCAATCAAAAATGCATTAAAATTTGTTCATCAATGAAGGTCAGTCTTTTGTTTATGTATTGATTATCATTCTCTTTCACTTACAGATGATGTATATTCTCTATTCACTTACATCACTGTCTGCAGTCCTACAAGAAGTAGTGTCAGTCACTGTGTCAACCATTCAGTATTCCAATGCTTATCATAGTATACAATATTATTATACAATTGCTTTAATATTAATAATTATTATATTCATTATTAGTATTTGCTCACAAACTCACAAATGTTATTACAATGCCAAACACTTCCACCTTTTCAGCTTCCATGTTAAGAGTATACAAATGCGCATGCGTAATTAAATTCCACTTAGGAAAATGGCGTCCAATTCCAGATCAAATCTTTGTAGTCGTTGAGACTGTCTTCTTTCATAGTATCTGAAGATATCATCTCGATACTTTACGACCAGAATTTTACTATAAATGCGACGGGAATGGTGCTAGAATCATCGTGATAGGTCAACAAACAAAAAAATGATTTGTCTGGAAAATAATATGATGAAGATTTTGCCAGTTTTGCCACTCGCCGGTTCTCTACCTTAACAATAATCTTCGGCCATCTAGAAGGTATTGGTAGTCATAAAAACACTAGATATAAACAGGCATGTGTGTATAGAAACTTATGTGTATATATTACCAGAGATTTCAGCTCATCACTTGCAATTGAAATGCATGGGCGGCCATTTTTTTTCCGTGCCATCCCTACATAGAGAGTACTACCGTACTCTCTGATAGGCTTTGCTAAAACCTTTCTGTTTTAAATTTTTTTAACTCATGATCACCGTTTCACAACTTTCAGAAGATGTCTGGTAGCAAAAGAGTTCGAATCATAGCTTGAAGTCAAGTACATGTACATATGTAAAATTAAACAAACCACTTCCATATAACCCTACATAAGTACTTACGCCACTTTGAAGCAAAATACTTATGTAGGGTTATATGGAAGTGGTTTGTTTAATTTTGGGTCCCACCTAACCTTGTTTGTATGCTTTTTGGGTTTTGACATCCCTACATCTTCTTTCATTTTTATTGGAAATGTTTTTTATTATTCTTGTTAAATATAATAAGCAGGGCCAAGAAAAAGGTTTGAATGATCGAACCTTTGTTCTTTTACTGTGCAAATGGAAATGCTATTAAAAGTTCCTTAGGTAAAATGGAAGTTACAGTCTAAATAAATATACTATTTAACTAAACACATATGTACATGTACTTGACTTCAAGCTATGATTCGAATTCTTTTGCTACCAGACATCTTCTGAAAGTTGTGAAACGGTGATCATGAGTTTAAAAAATTTAAAACAGAAAGGTTTTAGCAAAGCCTATTGTTACTTTTGATCATTGTATGATTTGTTTGGTAGTATTTTCAAAGTGCTAATGTTCATAGGTTTGTTGGTGTTTTATGAACAGACAAACAGAAAGACATAGTAACACTACACTCTGCCTATGCGGGCGAGGGTTAATTAATACAGAGTTTTAACTAAATGTATATTTGTACACTGTCACAATCTACAGACTCATTGTCCCCTAAAAGTACAATATCATGTTTATCTTATTAATATTACAATGTTATTTCTGTTAAACACATACAATTCTTATTGTTGTAACAGAGTCGCTATTATATTTCAATTGTCTATAAATAAATCTGATTTCTTTGAATAATAGTTAGTTGTTGCTCGAATCAGTTTATAGTGAACCCGTGACATTGGGGGCCTGTCCGGCTTTGGAGACCTTGTAAAGATATACTTAGTTAGAGTTACCTGTGTGGAGGTACTTGTTTCCTGTACATATGGTATAGAGCAACGACTTGAGCTAATGGAGAAGTTATTAGAGATTGGCAGCAAGTTCGGATTAGAAGGGAAGGATCTTATGAAATTCGTTGAAGAGTAACAAACATATGAGAGAGAGGACCGTAGAAAAGAGCGTGAAATTCGTAAATTGGAAGTTGAGAGAGAGATAGAGGTGAAACAGCTAGAAGAGAAGCGAGCACAGAGGAGACATGAACAGGAATTATCTGACTCACAAAAGAGACACAAGATAGAGCTTCGAACACTAGAGTTACAAAGTGCCAGTACTGTACATCGAGACAGTGTTGACAGAGCAAAAGCCCCTAAGTTACAGTCTTTCGTTGACGGGAAGGACGAACTAGATAGTTATCTCTTGAGGTTCGAGAGATTCGCTACTACTAATAATTGGGACAGAGCAAGCTGGGCTGTATCACTTAGTGCCCTTTTTAACAGGAAAAGCACTGGATGTATATTCCAGAATGTCAGATGATGCAGCAATAGACTATGACCAACTAAAGACAGCACTACTGAAATGATATGATTTCACAGAAGATGGTTATAGAGCTAAATTTAGACGAGCACAATCAGAGTCAGGAGAGAGCCCTGACCAATTATCGTGCGATTGGGTAGCTATCTACAAAAGTGGATTACTTTGTCTAACACTGAGACACTGGATGGAGTTTGTGATTTTTATCGTTAGAGAGCAATACACTTACGTGAAAGAGTGCCTCAGAATCTTCAAGAATTGGCAAAAATTGCAGATCAGTTCTTAGTAGCCCATGGGAAACAGCTGTATACCACTTTCCAATCAGGAAAAGATGAGAAGCCCATATTAAAGGAAGGAGGAAGATGTGACTATGATCCACATATGTTACAATGTTTCATTTGTAGAGGTTATGGTCATAGAGCAGCAGATTGTAGACTTCAAATGAGAGCCCCAAGAAAGAGGTGTTATAGATGTCAACGACAAGGACACGAAGCTAAAGATTGTTGGTCATCCACTCCAACTGCAAACACATTCACATAAAAGGCAGCTGGTGCAGTATATAAAGCAACCCCAGAGGAGGTGTTGCAAGAAGATGACTTCTGCCACAGCAATGAGAAGATTGAAGTCAATCGACATCCAACACAAACCCTCAAGGTAGAGGCAACGGAAGAAGAGATACAGTTATGCATAGAAGATGACAGACTCTTGTTGGCCTGTGGGAAGACCCTCCCTATTGTAATCAATGCCTGCATCCAACCTCTATCAGATCATAAAAAGGAAATGCCAGTAGTGACCGAAGCATGCGCTATGAATAGGGCACAGGCAAAGAAAACGAATGGAGATATCATTCTAAATAAGGACTTGTCAGAATGCAGCGAAGATATATCACTTCAGTAGTATTGGAAGTTAAGTGATGCCGTGATAGGAGGACAGCAGAAGGTATCTTTCCAGATAAAATCTAACGTCCTTCATCGTTTGTTTACTCATCCCAAGATAAACCATGGAGAGTCTCTTCGTCAAGTTGTAGTACCGACTCCTTTACGTCTCCGGGTAATGGAAACTGCTCACACTTGTAGACTATGCAACTAGGTATCATGAAGCCATTCCCTTGGAGTCCATCAGCACAGAAGCCGTAGCAGAAGCTCTGGTTGATATATACAGCCATTTGGGTGTTCCAGAAGAGGTCCTGAGTGACATGGGTACTCATATATACAGCCATTTGGGTGTTCCAGAAGAGGTCCTGAGTGACATGGGTACTCAGTTTGTGTCAGAATGTATGAAGGAGGTGTCCAGGTTGCTAAGAATCAGACAACTCACAACAACCCCATATCATCCCATGTGTAATGGCCTGGTTGAAAAGTTCAACGGTACCTGAAAAGACCATGTTACGGAGATTGTGCACTGAACAACCTAAACAGTGGCATCGATACATTAATGCATTGTTATTCGCTTATCGGGAGGTCCCTCAGGAGTCTACTCATTTTTCTCCCTTCGAGCTGTTATATGGGAGGACTGTAGATGCACATCTTAAAGGAGTTGTGGACAAAGGATGTAAAGGAATCAGAAGTCAAGAACAGTTACCAATATGTTTTTGAGCTGAGAGAGAGACTGGACCAGACACTGAAAATCGATTGTGAAGAATTACATAAATCGCAAGGGAAATACAAGCACTATTATGACAGGAGGACCAAAATTAGGAAGTTTCAAGAAGGGGATTTGGTTCTGGTGTTACCTACAGATAGCAATAAATTACTGATGCAATGGAAGGGTCCTTTCCATATCGACAGTGTTGTGAGTGTCAATGACTACAGAGTCAGGATCAAAGGAAAGTGTAAGACCTACCATTGTAATCTACTTTAAGAAATATGTCGCTCGTGACGAGACAGATAATAAAGAAGCGTGATGTGAGCGGCTCTGTCCTGGAGGTGACTGGCGCAGCAATTATAGAAATCTCCGAGAGTACCGGTGATGATGCAGTGGATGACGATAATCTATTAGAACTTGGTGTTTGCCAGTCCAAGGAGTCAATAGCAGATGTGAGATATGGACAACAGCTCACTCTTGATCAGCAGCAAGAACTGCAATCTGTCATCTGAATACAATTTACCAGGAACCACAGATCTCATCAAACACCATGTCAATGTCACTTGCAGTGACCCTGTCCGATCTAAACCGTACCCCATACCATACAGGTTGAGGGAAATGCTCAAGAATGATATACAAGACATGCTGAGAATGGGGGTCATCAGAAGGTCGACATCACCATATGCATCCTCAGTAGTAATCGTACGTTTTTAGGACTGACAGGGTTCTACTGAAGCTCCCTTCCAAACTATGCAGCTATAGAGAAGAACTACATGTACTCAACAATAGAGAAGGAGTGTCTGGCCGTTGTATGGGGCGTCAGGAGATTTATGCTGTATTTGTATGGACAGGAATTTGTGCTACAAACAGATCACGAGCCATTGCTGTACATCAACAAAGCAAAACTTCTAAACGGTCGAATCATGAGATGGGCGATGTACCTCCAAAACTATAGAATCAAAATTGAGTCTATTAAATAAAAATTTAAGCAAGAGTGAACTAATTTAACATGTTTACGAGCACTAGATTGAAGTATGATTATTCATCTACAGACTTATTGTCCCCTATTGTTGTAACAGAGTCGCTATTATATTTCAATTGTCTATAAATAAATCTGATTTCTTTGACTATAAGTTAGTTGTTGCTCGAATCAGTTTATAGTGAACCCGTGACATACACAATAGGGTCCCAAATGACTAGTCAACTAGAACTGTCAATAAAGGTCTCGTACATTAACTAGTCATAATTATATTCCACGTCAGGTTTTTATACAGAATTATTTTAGGATTGAAACAATTGAACATGCAAAGCTTGGTGTATGTGGCAGTCTCTCTCTCAGCTCAAAAACATATTGGTAACTGTTCTTGACTTCTGATTCCTTTACATCCTTTGTCCACAACTCCTTTAAGATGTGCATCTACAGTCCTCCCATATAACAGCTCGAAGGGAGAAAAATGAGTAGACTCCTGAGGGACCTCCCGATAAGCGAATAACAATGCATTAATGTATCGATGCCACTGTTTAGGTTGTTCAGTGCACAATCTCCGTAACATGGTCTTTCAGGTACCGTTGAACTTTTCAACCAGGCCATTACACATGGGATGATATGGGGTTGTTGTGAGTTGTCTGATTCTTAGCAACCTGGACACCTCCTTCATACATTCTGACACAAACTGAGTACCCATGTCACTCAGGACCTCTTCTGGAACACCCAAATGGCTGTATATATGAGTACCCATGTCACTCAGGACCTCTTCTGGAACACCCAAATGGCTGTATATATCAACCCACATGTGTGTATTTATGATTTATATGCCTATAGCTGAGATGTTGTTGCACGTTGAAGTACATGTAAATCTAGTCTGAAATGTAAGGGAGGAAACTATATTTACATGTACATGTAGTAAAGAGGGGAAATTCATCCCGGCCACACTGTATGAAACTATGTACATGTATGTGCATTTTGCTTTTTATTTTTCCATAAATTATAAGGAATCATAAAATAAATATTTATATAGATGGTAATATGGAGTGCCGTTGGAATAAAAATAGTATTTAAAATCTAGGCGTTATGTGGTGAATATATAAGTCAAAGTATTTATAAATGCGTCGACGTATTTATAAATACTGCAACACATTTATAAATACTGCAAAGTATTTATTAATACTTAGATGTATTTGCATATACATTGACGTATTTACAAATACTGCAATATATTTATCAACACTGCAATACAGTACATGTGTTATAAATGTACATGCACTATGCTATTTTCAGGAAGAATTACAATGCAGCTGTTTGCTTTAACAGAGGCTAATGAAGAACATACATGTAGAGCTCTCCAAACAATGTTAAATATATCACTGGAAAGGTTAGTCATATTCTGATGTATCAAAAAGGTGATTACCTTACTCATACATTTTGTGTTGTGTAGTTGTATATATTATACTTCTACCATGCTTGTAGTTAATTGACCAATGAAATTGCTCAAAATGAGGTTAATAAATCTCATATCAAACCTCCTGGAGAGGTTCAATATTATATTGAAACCTCCCGGGATTATTTTCCCGGGATTATTTTCCCAGGATTGTATAATAATTTTGTCAGAGTTGTCATTGATTTATTATATATAATGGTTTATAAATTACACATTAAGAGATTATTACCTTCGCCGTGAAGCGTAGACAGAAGGGTATGACTATATACAACTGTAGCTATAATTATTAGCTGTAATTCATAGTGATGCTTGTTCTTTTTGAAAATCTGACACCAATTTGTATGCTTGTGATTGAGGTCTTTCAGAGCTCTAGTGTTTCCTCTCGTATGAGATCGATTCAAAAATAGTTAAGTGGGGCTGTTCTTGCATCGCGAACTTCTTGATAGCGATCGCAATCGATCGATTGCTGTTGGAAGACCACACCTTATACTGGAGTGGAGGAGGAGCCGGAAGTCTGCCACATGTAGAGCTCTTTCTGTTATTTGCGATTGAATGTAGATCAGTTACTTGTCTAAAGAGTCACAGAAACCCACACTATATATATCCATAGGTTAGTGAAATTATGTATACTGTTGCCACACGCAAAGATTTGCTTAGTTACTGTATTTGCAAATGAAATGCGTTGCTATAGCATGGTAGAAGTGCGTTATACACCTCGGTACGGCCTTCAGCCCTCGGTTTGATAAATCTAGTAGAGACCTTAACCTCGGTGTATAACCTATACTTATATGTGATATAATTGTCCAATATATCAATACATTATATTTTGATCCATATCACTGATATTCTGAGATGAGCAAATATAAAGTATTCATATTAATTAAATGGAACAAAACTACAATATCTATATCAAAAACAACTAACATGAGAATATTTCCTGTCCAGAAATGTGTCCACAGACGTTTTCAGTGCATCTTGATCATTCCTTGTATAGGCCCCAATAAGGTCATCATGCTATATAAGTACAAAGTATGTCAAAATGAATTAACATAATAAAATTAAAAACACTACATATAATTAATATAATACTAAACACAATCGTTATTCAGAATTGGTCTAGTTACCAAATTAACTTTTAAATGAATGCACTAAAGTGCAGAACCCTCGCTAAAAAGATGCTACTATGAATGTATGCTTCTCAGCATAAACAATCAACAATGAAACAGGGAGTCATGGGCGTTCCTCATCAACTCAGATTCATATCTCCTCAGAACTGGTGACAAGACTTCACAGATAGCTGCAGAAACACTTGTTACGACGAGGCCCAAGAAACAAAGCGTCTAAGATACAAAACTTTCTGGAATCTTCGACAAAATGCGTATGCATGCTCGATCTCCGCCTACGTTTGGATTAACCAATTTAATTAATAACGTACCATTACTCCATCATGAGTAAAGCCATATAAGGTTTTTTACCAATGCTTTGCTAATAGATTGATTCCAATTGACTACCACCAGCATTTTTTAACTTTCCTCTTACAGCCTTATTGATTAGAATTTAGCATTTATTTTCAATGTGAAGCGAGATAAGCAAAGTATACTGTTATAAACCTACTATAATAATACCAAAACATAGTGAGGCTATAAGTATTATTTCACTAAAAAGAAATCATGGTTCATCACCATATAAATATTAATTTTGAACATTCGTTTATTGTAGTTTAAAGGCAGTAGCTTCTGTACTGACAATGAAATGATTATATTTTAATTAGCAAATTACTTACACTAAACAAACCAATGTACAAATAACATAAACATTATTTTACTTGGCTACATACATGTATCACCTTAACTGATAATGTGAAGTGTCGCTTTGTACATATGCATGTTCAATAGCTAGATTTTATCAGTTGTTATTAAATTTATAGTGGGAGAAAGTACTGACATGTAAACTGGGGAATCCTGTTTTGAAAGCTGTTGGACATCATATCAGTCATTCTCCACTATTAATTTACTTAGTCATTGTGAACAACAACCAATGAATTCAGTTATAAGGTCAGTTTGATGAGTAGATCATTTCATTTATTAACAAGCAAAATCACTACCCAGGGTTTCATACAGGACTTTTTGTTAGAAGGGGAAAGAATCGATCATGCGAAGCACATTGCACCTGGGGGGTGTGAAGGTATGCTTCTCCAAGAGATTTAAAATTTTGGTCCTCTGAGATTGGATTCTAGGGCTCCAGAAGGCTTGTAGCTGAGATGTTGTTGCATGTTGAAATAAATTCCATTTGAAATCTAGGAGGGGGAACTCAGGTTAGGGTATATCCCCTTCTCCCACCCCCTTCCATTGTATGAAAGGTGTCCCCTACGATTGAGGATCAGTTTGCTGGTTTCACAGGGAGAACTTGACTTTCTGAGTTAACAACACCCTCACTCTGTAATCTTTTAGAATATCATAATCACTAAAGGATTCTGAATGCTTCTCTGAGAATTATGTATCCACTAGCATTTACTACACACTTGAGTAATGTTCTCAATCATATGGGTAACATCCTCAATCCTGGTGTTTAGCATGACAAGGGTTAAATCTGAACAATGAACAGTACGCCACATACATAGAAACAACAAACATTCTATTTTTAATCAGTATTTTGAAACTTTATACAAGTACATTTAACAATGAGACATGTAAACTATACAAGAATTATACTTGAAGGCAAACATAGGTAGTTAAATTTGCTAGGGGGTACCACATACCCTATGACGTCAGGCAAGCAAGTGTTTAAATGAAATGGTTTCAACAGTCAACTGCATGCTATGAAATCATTACCCAGATCAATTTCCCACGAAGTCAACTGGGTATCACACATATTTAAATATTGGTGTTGTTTTAGTTTGATAATAGCGACCACTTTTAGCTATAGTTTTATTTCGTCTGGTTCCACCTTTGAATTTAGTTATAGTTTAATTTGCTAAAAGTATATGGGCTTACTAAAAGAGATTTAGTATTAGTTAACTACCTAAAGGTGTCTACTGTTGACCAAGTTACATTTTAGTTAGTTATTCTTAGGGCTGGGAATTGACTGAGATTCTAAAATCGATTACTGTAATCCTTGAATAGTTAGTGTGCCCTTAATTAAGCAAATTGTGCATGTACTGTAAATTTAGCTAATTTTAATTGGCATATGCACTAGAGAAGCAGCTGCACGTGATGAAAATGACAATTTTAAGATACTTCTCTGAGTGTACTGGAGAGGTACAACCCCTTGATATCATTTATGTCCAACATTGCCATCAAAATCTCATGAATATCATTATGTGGTTCATTTAGGGTAGGGTTAGGGTTCCCTTGTGGTTAGGGTTCAATCAGTATCAAAGTGATCTTAGTCTTTTATGGCAATACTGGACATCACTCCTTGATATCTCAGTCAATCAGTATTATAAAGCAGAGCAGAGGAAATGTAATTAAAGTAATTGAAAAGAGCTTAAAGGAAGATATCGTTCATTTATCTGTCATGAAGCCCGGCTTATAAAAGTGTAAGAAAAACTGAATAAAATACTGATACTATAGTAGATGGACTTAAAAAGCTGGAATTTTTTTATTCTTATACCTAAACTACTTTTACTATACACTAATGGTTTTCCCTAAATTTTAAAACTGTTGAAATATACATTTCATGTGAAACGCTAACTTTTAAGGCAGCTAAAAAAGAGAGTTTACAGTATCACTAACTTCAAATCAATTAATAATGGATTAAAATCAGGGGAAGTAATTAAGTCATTTAATGCAGGAAACTCCTCCCATTTGATGATCAAAAAGGCTTCCTGTCACTTCCATACAGTACATCATTTGTTGTCACATGCTTGAAATGTCTGTCTTTTCAAATGATTAACATAATCCATATCACAGACTTACATGTACAATCAATAACCAGAAGAATTTTCAATATCGATTGATTAATCAATTAATCAGTCCATCCCTAATTATAATTATTAAAATAGACTTGCAATTTAGTTATAGTTTTTTTAATTAACTAAAAGCCTAACTAAAAGAGGTTTAACTATAGTTAACTAAAAACAACACTATTTAAAATAGGGATGGGCGGTAAACTGGTAGTTGCCAATATTCTTTCCTATATCACAGTATGGTATCAATTTTACATACCGAAATACAAGGTTAATTAAATGATTTACATGTCACCACAATACCTTTGAACACACAGCCTGCTGAAATAGTGGTTTAGCAGTGTTTGTTAGGCTTTTCTAGGAAGTAATTGAGTTGGAAAAGAATGGTATACCTATTTCTTCACCAAAAGGTGCTATATTTGTGTGCTGATGAGTATTACTGTTGTTCTGGTCGTGTGAATCAATTGATTATGAACAACTTTTTGTTTACATTGTACTACAGTATGTCAAAAAAGTGAATTTTGAGGATACATGGAGATCTAGTGTTGTAGTAGTCTGAACGAATTGTTGGTGGTGTTTCAGGCACTGTTTGATGCCTATAGAATTTTCATGGGTGTGATCAACTGTAGAACACATGGTTAATCGGTATTTAGTTATATTGCAATAATTTTTATATCATATGGATACTGTCTACCCCTACAAATAAAAGATTTTCCCTGATTGTTCTTTTTTTTATTTCTTGGTAGTTTTGTACAGTGTACACCTATGTACATGTAGTTGATGATGGTGAAAGAAACCAATGCTTGAATTCTTGATTGTTTGTGCCCTAGCTAGTTTACTGTTAATCTGAGTAACAACAAATTCTATTGAGGTAAAATAATCTGATCAATTTTAATTAGATGGTAGCTAATTTAAAAGGTCCGACATGAAGTGTACACATAACTCCTAACTGAGTTTATACACTGGTGCATACACTTCCTAATGGAGCACTTTATTTTGAGAGAGCCTAGTCACAGAAACGCAGCCACTTTAATTAATAGGTGTGGCTAGAAAATATCATCAACTTTGTTCAGATTTTAACCCTAACGACAAGAAACTCTATGGTCCGGCCATGCCTACGCTACAAACACTATATTGTACCTGTTGGCTGCATTCCTGTGACTAGCCATTATCCTTTATTTTAAAAGTATTATGTCAAATTTACACATCAAACACAAAGGAAAAAATATCCTCTTAGTGGACAAGAAAATGCTGTTAAAATTTGTTTAATAACATTTTGACTATGCAACACACTTATTATTCCACTCACCAGCTTTTGCTTTTCATCCCAAGACATATCACACTCTCTAATACAGGAAAATTTGACTCTTGTGAAGTCAGCAACTCAACTGAAGTTAACCCCACAAATATAAGTCTAAACCCTTCCCGTTGTTTAAAGTTAACCACAGAACTGTACTAATTATTAAAATATATTATTATGTTGCTAATTTACCCATAATTAGAATTATAATTGCAGCTTTATAAAGTATATTACCAAGGTTTATAGGTATATTCAAACTTTAGCTTCAATAGCTGCCCTCTTCATTATATGCTAAACAGATAATTATAATGGATGTCTCATCACCTTCCTTTCACAAAACTATAAGTGAGCAAGACATGGTGAATCTTCGAAACTACTAAAAACAGAAGATATCCCAAATTATCATAATTTGTGTCAAATATATATATGGAAGAGCAAAGGAGAGCTAAAAACAGACATGAGCTTTGAAAGTTCCAATGAATGGACACCTTCCAAATGCATACTGACTGAAATGGAAAGATTAATGTGTCTTGGACAGTTGGACTTGAAAACATGGTAAACTTGTAGCTAGCTATGGAAAATGATAAGCATAAAATACTTAAGTTTTCATCAGAACAGATTTCCGCTTTTTCATCAACTGCACATTTCTGTCCATTACTCTTCATCTCTAATACTCTTTGGCTCTGTAAATTTTACTTTTTCATACATATGCATGCACAGATGAGACATTAATATTAGCACACACGTATTTAGTACTCTGTCTTGATACTTACATACCTCAACTGCAATGTGCTTGATACAGATTACAAATGACTGTAAAAGAAACATTTGCCCCATTAATGGATAGAACAGTAGTGTATTCTGAATTCGAAATCTCATTCTGTGGTGGTTGTTTTGACTGAGCTTCATGGACTGGAAACAAACAAAACTAAATTGGTGCCAACTATTGAGTATGATTCCTTTTCCTTAGAAGTATTCGCTAGCCTTGGCCAGTTATGCCAGCATAATTTTGAGCATAATAGATGAAGTTAAAGGTTAAGCTTGATGCATAATGAATGGTACATAATGAATTAATTTTTAAGCATGATATTTGGAGCATTTCAAAATAGCATAATAGCTGACATTTTGAGCATAATTGGCCAAGGCCTAACATTCGCACAACTGGAGACGGTAACCAATACTAGATCATTGTCTTCATCGTTTCAGACCTAAAAATTATTCAATTATGTTTTGTCAGGAGATTATGATCGGTTCACAATGAACTTTCATCACTAACTCTCATCCCATGGAAAGGAGATGCACATATTCTTTGAATGTATCTGGCACATAAATTATTTTTTGAATTTATCCGGCACATGTTCTGGCTGAGTGAGTACCACACTTCGATATATGAAGAGAGGTGATTAAATAAACATCTCTGTATTCCTCTTTTTTACCCTCAGACATTTTTTGTAAGATGAACGACTACTTCCAACTCTATCCCTATTTATTATAGTGGTAGTCCTTTTCATTTAAAAGACAAGAAACATTCTCAACCTATCAAATATTAAGTTCAATTCATCAGCTTCCATTTATATGGAAAGATTCTCCAAACTCACAGAGACAGTCAAAACTAGTGTTGTTTTAGTATGACAGTAATGACCACTTTCAGTTATAGTTTTACTTTTAGGCTTACTAACTAAAAGTGGCCATTAGGCCATTTTTCATTTTAGTTTCTTATAGTTATTGCAGTAGACTTGTAACTTAGTTATACTTTAGTTAACTAAAAGTCAAAATGCCTTACGAAACCAGGGTTTTAGTTCTAGTTATAACTAAAACAACAATAGTCAAAGAACAACAGTAAAAGCACAGTGACCATAGCATCTGAAAAGATATTTATGAAAATTATTATTTCTTCACCCACTTTCTGTCAAACATTCATTCATCAATGTAAACAATAGGTTTGTTGCTGACAATAGCTTTATAATGGAATACACCATTCATCACTGAGAGTATTTTGGGAAACTCCCCGTGGATTTCCACTCATCCCAAGAGAGCTTAGCTTTAACTGTTAATTAACTGTCTCCCTCCCAATCAGGAGAAATATGATGCTGTGTAGGGATGTTATCATGAATACTATAATTATATACTTGCAACATTTCTTCTGTTCTAATGGAGTTGAATGGTAAAGTGGAAGTCCAACTTCAAGTTTTTGTTGTATTGATAATTGTTATGTGAATGGATAAACATAATTATTATTGTAATGATGTATGATAAAGATAAATAAATAAATAAATATAATTATATATAATTATATATATATATATATATATATATATGTATAGTCTATTTTATACCTCTCCATTTGCAAGATTCATAGCTGTTTTACATATAGCGATTCTCTGAAAAGAGATGTGCATGCTAATCATTCAATTCAGAAACACTTATGTATACCTTTTTCATAAAGAACTCTGTTTTCCCATTAATTTCACATAAAGAGCAGTTATAAATTCAATATTCTTTGCTTTTTCTTCAGACATATATCCAGATCAATGCAATCTAAAAGATAGAACTGTTAGCAGAAGTTGCACATCAGCATAAACTTGCATGTAGTATAGATACATGACTGCGCATTATACTGAAATATAATGTGTGTTGGTATATATGCTTAGGACATACCGCTCATCATAATGTCTTTACATAAACCATACAATTCAGCATTATCATCATATTTTCCTTTAGTAGACTGGTGTGGTATACTCACAGGGATCGATGTGGTTGATAGAAATGATGATAAAATTACCTTGCATGATTGTTACACAGCTTAGTCTCGCGAGCCAGACTCCTCCCCTTTTTTTAGATCTGACGGCTGGGACTTTCCTAAGGAATTTGGCCGCAGATGTTGACATGTAAACTGTGAATATTATTATTATTTATTCTACATCTGTGTGTTAAAAACTAAGATAGCTAATGAACAAATGATACATGATTTTACTAAGAAATCGGGGTTACTTTGAAGATGAGGAAGAAAGAAGCAGTAGCTGACTTTTCACAAGAATTGATGCACTCTCTTGCCTACAGACCAGTCTCTCCATTCCCCACAATTTATGAATCTTCCAGGAACGTCATAATTTATGTAGTTTAAAAAGACAAAAGAGTGACAATAACAGTTTTAAACAAGTGTATATAGAGAAAAAAAACATCCCTATATTTGCTTTGTGATGACTATGTATTAAGCATTGCTGATGGCACTAGTGTCTCTACCTTTCAGTGTACTCGAAAGCTGGGGCCTGAAGAAGTAAGTGTAAGCCTGACTGCAGTCTAAGTACACAGATCTTTGATGAACTGACTGAAGTACTCCTACAAGGTTCTAAATGATGACTTCCAAACTTAACAACTTATTATACTTACTTGTTAAAGATTCTTGCATAATATTTATACTGTTTCTCTGCTATATACAACAGTTATTAGCAGTTTCTGAATCTTCCTGGCTTGTCTGTAGCTCGAAGAGCCTCGAACGCGCGTTCTTTTACGCGCCACGCCCATTAATTGACCGAGCCCCCGGGAATGACGCAACTTCCTTAACTACGTATACAACGCATAGTCGCGCAAGTGACACAAACATATATAATATATATATAATATATTATATATATAATTATATACATTAAACCCCGTGGAAAGCAATTATAGGGATGGCCCTACGGGCCATAAAAACAGTGCACTTTCACTCGCCACCTTCTAACGAGTTTAATTAATTTCCATATCAACACCTGCGACCAAATTCCTGAACAGACCCCCTCCGCCTCCCCGCAAAAAGGAGAGGAGTCTGGCTCGCGAGACTCAATCATAGATTGTATAACTACGACTAAATAAAATATTATTCTATACCAGCTCTCTTTCTATTTTATTTGTGTTTTAATATCAACTTGTTTTTATGTAAGCTTAATTAATCATGTGAAATTACTATTATCTCTAAAATATTACGCAATTTTGATACATAACAGTTCATCATAGTTATCTTGTACAAGTTGCATTACTTGGGATTGTACAAGCTGTAAATCCTGATGCCAACAGCAGTATACTGCTTCGATGCTTTTGATCTTCCTGAGACAGTCTACCATCAGATATGTGCGCGCCATATAATTGAAAGGTGTGGCTCTGTATATAATGTTATATTAGTCTCATTCCCATATTGATGTACGACGTGCTGGAAACCTGGAACAAGACCAAACTAGTAATAATAAGGCTCGTGGGTGAATGGCTTCAATTCATGTTACTGTTCCCATCGTGTTCTGGGGACGTCAACCTCCTTCACACGAAATCACTTGTATTTGTGTGTAAGTTGAGTTCATTTTTTTAAACATAACAATAATATATATATATATATATATATATATATATATATATATATATATATAATGTAGTTATATATATATATATATATATATATATATATATATATAATTATATATATATATATATAATTATGTTATTAATTATAATTATTATTGATCAAGGCCTTGTTAATGCACACTGAATGTTGAGATCAATTTTGTATTATTTTCTATTTAATGCCCACCCACCTGGTATAACTAGCTAAGGCTGCATCTAGACCTCCATAGGTTGCCGACTTAACATCAATTAGTGTTGATTCGCTTAAGTAATGCAGGACAATTGCCACAAAATGTGGTTGCAATAAAAGCCACTAATATTGTGGCTATTGCTTGTTAATTAGTCTGGCACGGCACAGCCACATTGCTTGCTTTGAGGTCAAGGGTGTGATCACGAGTGACAATATAGACCTTGGATTAGTAAGCTGTTTATATTGAGTAGCCACCACATATGGGTAGGAAAGGAGGGGCTGAAGCCACCACCCCCCTTCCCAATTGCACGCAACAGGTTAATTATATGTTCATTACAGTTTAAACTATGATTATACATTTATACAGTTTATCTACTTAATATTCAGGGTTTAAATTGGCCATGCAGAAACCACATTACGGTAATTATTAATAGTGGTAGAATACCCTTTTAAAATGAACATAATCCTTTAGCTTCTGTGCAACCCCCCACCTTCTCCTGAGTGGCTGCTTACATAGCTACAGACATCAACCCAATCATTTAGCCTTCCAAACTTTGATTTCATTCCTACCATATTAGTGGCAAAATGCTATACAAAATGATATACTTGTAGTTGAGTTCATTACTTGCCACATTCTCCCTACTGCAAGTCAGTTTGGTAGTTCCAAACAGTATTTTAGGCTGACATGCTCTTTTCTGAGGAACACAATAGAATTGACCATTCTTTTTCCATCATGTCACAAAAAAATATCCTATTCCCATGCCTTTTGATGTCGGGAATGGGGGTGATGGATGGTCTCCAGTGACCCTTGAAATGTTTTTCAAATATTGATTTTTAAACAAGATACGTATATGTATCCCTATGATTGCTTTGGGGTGTCCAACATTCAGTAATCATTACTGACTTTATCATGCCTGAAATACAACAACAGCCTATTATAGTTATTATTTTGATTGTCTATTCTCCTTACCTTTTAAAATTCTTGTAGAACTTCAGGAATATATTTCAGGTATAATAGCTAGCTATTAGTTCCAGTTTCTACGTAAGCTACAAGCAGCTTTTTTTTCTCTTCCAGGAGCTTGAATGTGCGTTCTATTACGTGCCATACCCATTAACTGACCCAGCCCCCGGAATGATGCAACCTCCTTAACTATGTATGCAATGCATACTTGCATTAGTGACTATATATATAATATTATATATATACATTAAACCCCACAGAAAGCAATTACAGGGATGGCCCTGTGGACTATAAATGTTTTTCTGAATAAGCACAATATTCCTGTATTACTCCTATAATTATTTAAAATCTCATTACAGCTTATGTGTTGATCCCTCTCTCTAAAAAATCTAGAAACAAGGGAAAAATAAAGCTTATGCATAGTATAATTACCCAAGTCAAACTGATTTTCTCAGATTCAGTTTACATACAGTACATGAATCCCCCTTCCTCCTTGACCTTAAGATGTACTTTGCATGTTGTTACTTGCATCCTCTGTTTTAAAGATCATTTTTATGTGGCATAAAAGTAATCATTATACTAAATCACAATAAATGAATTATGATACAGAAGTGAATGTTAGAATGAAATGGATGACTTAAGAATTTTTATCTTTTATCACCTGGTTTTCAGTGGGGTATTACATGTAGCTCGATTTTCTACAGCTATGGAAATATTTCCTGTTCTTTGCTAGTGCTCACCCTTCGTTGCCTTAGACTAACTTTTCTATTGGCAGGATTGACCAGTTAGAAAGGCCAGGCCAGTCTTCTCTGATGTTGGCTGCCTGTAGACTCAGATTCATTTGGTCTATATAGCCAGTGGGAAAAATACTATAATTTAAAGTTTTAATTGCGGTTAATTATTTGCTCAAAAAATATGTATAAAACTTAATTCTTGATGTTTGAACAATCATATTAATTCCCATCCTATCAGAGAGTACGGTAGTACTCTCTATGTAGGGATGGCACGGAAAAAAATGGCCGTCCATACATTTCAATTGCAAGTGATGAGCTGAAATCTCTGATAATATAATACAGATAAGTTTTAATACACACATACCTATTCATATCTAGTGCTTTTATGACTACCAACACCTTCTAGATGGCCAAAAAGTGTCGTTAAGGTAGAGAACCGGCGAGTGGCAAAACTGGCAAAACTGGCAAAATTTTCATATTATTATTAATATTATTTTTCAGACAAATCATTTTTTTGTTTGTTGAAATATCACAATGATTCTGGCACCATTCCAGTCGCATTTATAGTAAAATTCTGGTCTTAAAGTAGCAAGATGATATCTTCAGATGCTATGAAAGAAGACAGTCTCAACAACTACAAAGATTTGATCTCGAATTGGACGCCATTTTCCTAAGTGGAATTTAATTACGCATGCGCATTTGTATACTCGGAACATGGAAGTTGAGAAGGTGCAAGTGCTTTTGGATTGGAATATTAATAATATTTGTGAGCAAATACATTCTTATAATAATGAATATAATAATTATTAATATTAAAGCCATTGTATAATGATATTGTATACTATGATAACCATTGGAATACTGAATGGTTGACACGGTGACTGACACTACTTCTTGTAGGATGGCAGACAGTGCTATAAGTGAAATAGAGAATATACATCATCTGTAAGTGAAAGAGAATGATAATCAAATACATAAATACAAAATACTGACTTTTATTGATGAACAAATTTTAATGCATTTATGATTGTGTAATTACATAATGATATGTAGCAATCTAAAAAAAATATTCACACCATTCAGAAAAAAAAAACAATGGAAACAAGAATAATAAAAAACCTTTTCAATAAAAATGAAAGAAGATGTAGGGATGTCAAAACCCAAAAAGCATGCAAACAAGGTTGGGAAGCTAACATAGGACCCAAAATCACCTCCATATAACCCTACATAAGTACAGCTCTTTGTATTTTGTTTTATAGCAGTGTAAGTACTTATGTAGGGTTATATGCAACCTTGTTTGCATGCCTTTTGGGTTTTGACATCCCTACATCTTCTTTCATTTTTATTGAAAAGGTTTTTTATTATTCTTGTGATATTTGGACTGGGATGTGTTATGAACAGAATTTCTTTTATCAATTTAATTTTACACACACCACATACATGTAATTTTCGTTTCATTACACTATTAGAACTGATGAAGATAAAGGTATTGCTACTGGATCTAAATCAGGACAGATTTGCATTTGGGATTTATATCGTAGCACTAAAGATATAGTAGTGAGTATATTACTAATTGTACATGTGTTTATAGAAGACATCTTGAGTAAAGTCTGTTCACTTTCATGATGACCTCAAAATTAAGTTATGTTGACTTTCGAAAACATAGTTAGAGTTTAATGTCATGTTTTAGATGATTATACTATAACTCAATAATGAAGTAATGGATTACAATTTTACATACACAAGAAAGTACAGGAAGGATAATTATATAAATATAGTGCATGTAAAATGATAGTTAAGTGTCATTACAAACTAAAAAAGTTAAAAAAATTTCTGAGGTCATAGTGAGTGTGGAAGTGACTTTTAGTGAAAATATTGTTTGAATGGAGATTGATTAAAACGCAAAATTCAATATAATACATGTATATTTAATTTAAACGATGATACCAAGAATAAAAGTAATTACGCTAAATAAAAATATGTAGAAAAGTATACATAATTCTAATTGTACAATTATCATATAATAAATAAATAAATAGATAGATAAACAAATGAATAAATAAATAAATAAAACAATAGGAAAACAAAACAACAAAAAAAAACAAAAAAAAAACAAAAAAATTAAGCAAAAAGGTAACATCTCTGAAAAAACCAAAATTCTAGACAACAACATTTGGGCATTATATCTCCAGAGGCATATAGAAAGCTGTTGATGGAGGTACGACACAGCTGTTGTGAGTGGAATACCATTGAGAGAGGAGGATTTGGAAGCAATGACTTTGAGGATCTTCAAACTTGAGTGGATCCAAAGGCCTAGGGTCTCCACAACTAGTGGAAAGAAGAGACCACCTGCAGAGAGTACATCAACCTCATGTTTCTCATCCTTTTCAATCTCACCAGCTTCCCCTGCAGCACCGGGATGGTCAGCTGCCTTAGAAAGGTGCTGTGGTTGTAAAGAACCTCTTACACTAACATCAAAGTATGCAGGTTTACCAAACTTGAAGTCAGGGTGGAAAACATCACCTGGCCTGTTGTTGCTCTCACCACAATGTTGCTCCTTGACTGCACCCTTGTTATCTAGGAGTAGATTATGTCACAAAGGGCATCGTGACGTTTGATCCTAAGAGGCCCATGGCCACAGCCAAGGACGTGGTCACCATAAAAGTCGATGATATTATGACCACACACACAACGAGACGATTGAGGGAATAAGTGACAGCCAAGCCACATACGAACCGAAAGGATAAACTCTTCTTTGGACAAGGTGAGGCCAAGATTTGGGTTTGGAATTGCCAACAACCAAGCGCCAGTGAAGGGAGTACCAATGGTGTCAAGACGTGCCTTATCCCTCAAGGGGGCAGACTCCTTACAGCTAAGTAGAGTTGCAGAGTCAACAGCTCGCTGTAAGGATTTCTGTGAGGCTGAATTAACATCCAAGACAGGGCATTTAGACTTTAGATGGATTCTTAAGGACACTACTTCCTCTGGGGGAGTATGGTGATCCTGATCAAGCAGGAGGGAAACGAGATGATTGTAGAGTTTAGACTACCAACATAGGCAACAGGGGCAGATGTAGAGGCTAGCCTGAGGCCTAAACCACCCATAGAAATGCAGGGTGGCTTGCAACCAAGATGCATCATTTAAGGAGGAATGTAAGATTGATTCCAAAGAGTTGCGTAGACCACTATCAAACAAACTACAAGACTCCAGTATAGCATCTGGGGGGGCACTGTCCTGAGTAAATAGTTTAATTTACATAAACTGAGGCTACTCCTCAAAAGATGGAGGTCAACTTGAGGATCATCAATATCAAGCAGGTGAGATTGCATATCCAGAATACTCTTAACTTTCCACTTCACAAAATCCTCAAAAAACTCATGAGAACCAAAAATTGGGGAGCCTAAAAGATCCACTATTTATTCAATCGCACTCGAGAAATGTCTGCAGGGAATTCAGAGAAACTTTGGTCACCAGAGGGCCAAAAAATTTCACATTTAGAAAGGTTGAGATGGAGGCCAAAACCTGGACCTATAGACATTAATTTATCCATTAAGGAGACAATGGCAGTTCTCTTTCCAATGAAAGTGCCATCATCCAAGTACCACACAGAAAAATCAATCCCTTCAATCTGACCAATATTATCCAATAATTCCAAAACAACTAAGGAAAAAAGAAGAGGGCCTAGAGGATCTCCCTGCTGGACTCCTGCTGAAGATTTTACTCTGTGAGGACCAAAACGGAGTTCACCAACACATGAATAACACCAATGGACCCAGGCTTCTAATTCAGGCAAATCCTTGTTTAGACGACAAAGGAATGAAGAATGAGAACATTCATTGAAGGCATTCTTCATATCAATTTTAAAACAACACAAATCCTCCTCTGGACCATGAGCTTCTACAAATCTGTTAACTGAGTGGATGGCAGCTTCAAGACCACCTGGAATAGCTATACCAACCTGGTGGTATGGAAGAAAAATGTCTGGTAAAAGGGAATGCACTGTTTTGCAGCAAAGTCGACTAGCCAAACGACGGATGACATCACCTATGGCAATGGGACGGTAGCCTCCAGTTTTCTTCTGAAGAGCAATCAAAGGGGCTCCTACCATCCATGGAGCCACACGAAAATCTAATTTACCAGCTAGCAAAACATTCAAAAAAGAAGTAAGCTCAGATAAACAAACGAAAGCCGAGGGAGTTGTTAGGCCAGAAGTACTATCAAGAAGATGCTGAACACGTAACTTGGAACCTCCAGGGCTGGTACCACGAGGGAAACTTTTCAGGGCACAACTAACAGCATGTTGATATACGGTAAGGGAAGGAGGAATAGTATGACCAACCGGGGTGACTGGAAGAGGGTGAGTAGGATGACGAGACATAATGTCATTTAGAGCGTCAACATTATCAGATGGAGCATAACCAATAGAGCCAAGAGCTATAACGCCCTTCACGAGCAAGCCTTAAAACTCTCTTGACATTACCACGGACAGCATCGCCAACATTAGAGGGGGCTCTTCTTGAGGATGAATCATTACGAGCTTCTAGCCAAAGGGCTTCAAGGTCTCCATCTTGCCATCGACGAATCCGGGAGACAATTAGAGCATCTACAGCATACCGTTTCTTCCTCCCACCTCGGGGTGGGGGTCTAAGGACAGCTTTTGGAAAAAGAGACAGGCGAGTGAAACCCCATAAACCATCGAGACGAGCATGTTGCAACTCTGTAATGATGACTTGGCCCAAAAGTGGGCGAACTTTGCGTGGGACATGTGAGATGGTGGACACAGGGAGTGTAAAAATTTCATGCATGACTGAAGAAAAAATAAGCGATTCATAAACCGGAGGAGGAGAGATAGACGCTGCCGCCTGAACTCCAGCCAAGACAAGGTCATGTGGGGGGAGGCAGGTACTGATCATTGTTATTGTTACTATTACAGATGACGCTGACAGTGGACGAAGGGACAGAAATGAACTGAGATGCAGAAGGAGATAAATTATTATGAAGTGGAGTTGAAGGAGAAAGCATAACTGAAGGAGAGCAAAGCCTCCCACCACATCTTTTACTGGAACCCAAGGCCTGACGACACCTACTTCGGATCCATCTCTCATCATAACAAAATTTAAAATCAGACAGTGATGCTCTTCGAGAAAGGATAATTCTGGCCAAACATTCCGTGCTATATGGAAGTTGTTCATGTGACCCCAGAAGGAGGTGGGATGAAAACTAGCATCACAAATAGGACAGAGAATAGAACAACCCTCACTTCTGAGCTTCTTCTCAGGCATTTTTTTTTCACCAACATTGACAACCTTCTGAACACCTGAATCATCATTAACAACCAATGGAATAACGCAACTGGAAAAACAGGGACAACTTCAGGGTTGATTGCAACAACTTTATCTGAAGCAACCTTGACTGAAGCATCTGAAACTTCTGAAACCAATGAAACACTCTTTGGAACTTCAGAAAACACCCCTGGAATGAAGTCAGAAAGAACTGGACAACAAGGAAGACCACTGACAGAACAACAGTCAAGAGTACAAACAGGGCTGCCAGCCGCCATTTTTGATCATTGATGCGAAAAGACAATTGTGAATGGGCACTAGTTATCACAAATTAAAACCATAATTATTAACATAGTATAATTAGGAAACCATAATTGTATTGTGATTGTCATGCACAGGCTCAATGAATATCAAAGATAAGTGAAAGAACAATTATGATCATTTTAATGTGAATAGTAAAATTGGTGCCAGGGCTCCTAATATCTATTTTAAGTCATCATATTGCAAATTTTACAATTAAGAGATTGGGTTTGGATTAAGCGAAGAATTGGCTGATTTAGTTTAGGATCAGTCATTTAGACCCAACCCTATTAATGATTATGAGGCAAGAAGAAGATTTCTACAATGTCTGCTTGAGATAAAGTAGGCAAAGTGGGTGATTTGAACTGCTGGACTACTTGTTTTGACAACACCAGATTTTATTATTAAAAAGGGGCACAATGATGTCATTCCTGGTGGAAATCCTTTTTAAAATGCTGGAACAAGAAAATAATTGCGCTACACCTAAATAAATACATGTACTGTATATGTGAATACCTGAATGCACTTTATCTTCAACCACTGCAGCACAGTGTAGTTCATTTTTCTTTAATGGTGAATCATCACCTGTGGACTCCCACTCATCATCACCAATGCAGTGTAGTTCATTTTTCTTTAATGGTGAATCATCACCTGTGGACTCCCACTCATCATCACCAATGCAGCAGCAGGTTGCAGGACCATCTTTTGCCAGAAGAAATATGTCTCCTTCAACAGAGAAGGGACAGCATTCACACCCCTATAGTATTTTATTTCTTAGATATGACATAATGTTTTAGTGTCATAAGTTAATTCAATTACCAAATCATAATCAAACAATACCACATGTACATTGTATCTTTTCTTACCATGTTTATCAACTTCATCATTGATGTCTTCACCTTCTTTCTTCTGTTAGCAAATATAGAGAATAGAGGAGAGTTGAGAAAGGAAGGTAATGATCCACACCTTAGCAAATGTCTAAACCTTCTATTGTTGGATGAGCTACTCAATATTTTAAGTGTTAACTACATGTACATCATTCATTAATGATAAGGTGGTCTTATAACTGAAACAGTCATCTTGATGCTATACTGCCTTTCTTCTGTTTGCTAGGTAGGGAAGTATATCTATGTCTTTAGTTTGATATCTCCATTTTTATTGTCAGCCTCCTCATTACTGTACTTTATCTTTGTGACAGCAGTTGATTGTTGTGAGGCACACAAGACTTGGGGAGATGTTTGATCCCATAATCTTTTCCTAATTCTTATGTTTTTTTGAAAAGATGTACGCTAAGCTTTCCTCATGTTCTCTAACATCGTTAGCCTCCTCTACTGTAAGATTTATTGCTAGGCCTGGTCATTGCATATTTTTGCAGGTGATGGCAAAGAATAAATATGTTGCCACTTTTGTAGTTTCCTCCTTCTTGACAATTAACAATTTCACATCTACTATTCATTATATGTTGAATATTTATTTATCATGTGTGAATTCATTGTATTTTCAATTCCAACATCACTGAATTCGTTGATAGAAGGAAGTCCAACACCTGTATTTGGTCTGGAATCAAAGTTAAGCCTAGACATGATTCATCACTGCTCATAATCTGAAGGGAAGGTTCCTCTTTTCCCTCATCACTTTTATTTAGATAATTAGGTCTCTGTTATTGTGGAGACATTTGTGAGACTAAAATGTATATGTTGAATATCTACATGTATTTATCATGTGTGAATTTTCAATTCCAACATGACTGAATTCGTTGATAGAAGGAAGTCCAATTGAAGTACACCCGTATTTGGTCTGGAATCAAAATTAAGCCTAGACATGATTCATCACTGCTCATAATCTAAAGGGTAGTTTCCTCACCTTTTTTCTTTAGATACACCCATTGCAACGTTATTGTCAGTTTGCTGGATTCACTCAATCTTTAAATACATACTATACCAATTTCCCAAAAATTAGTGCAAATATCAATTCATATTAAGATTTCAAAAATTGTCTTCCAATGCCAATAAAAATATTCATTTCTTCTCCTTTTTTCTTCTCCTTTTTTCTTCAGCTATTTCCTCACAGTCCTTTCTTTTTTGGAATTCCACCTCTTCTTTAGTTTCTCTCTCTTCCATTTCTCTTTCTTTCTTCTTTTCTTTGAATTTTTTTTGTTTGAATTTGCAAATTTTTGCCTTTAATGCTTTTATCTCTTTCTTGCTGCACGGTTCTATAAACAACAATTTTGTGCCTCCCATTTTTAACTCCTTCATTTCCTTGGGTGAACACCAGTGTTGTCTACTAGCTTTGTGGGTAGCCATTTGTAGGATTAATAATTTAGCTTTGCTTTCATCCTGGCCTGATGTTCATTCCATTGACATTCAGATCATCTTCTTCATAGGCACAATGTCCACTGCTCTGGTCAAATAGCTATACAATGGAATGTGTCTCCATTGAATTTATACTTATATTCTGTGATAGTACATGCTTGCATAAGTTGAGCCATTAATTTGTCACTATCCCAGTATCCTTCAAATAGAGCCCAATGTTTATAATAACACGAACCTTTAACTGGATGATTAGAGTTGTGTTTTAATACTTATTGTTATCTCATGAACTCATCAATGAAGTTACTAACCATTAATCCATTCTCTTTTGGCTTAATTGTTACAGTACTTTATTCTTGTCTGTCCACTGTCAGCCTTGGTCTTTATTAGTGTGATAAATTGATTCCAAAAAAAAATCAGTCAAAGAAGATCCAAGTTGTCTCAATGTGCCTTCATTGCTAAAAACTATAATGAATCCAGGATTTGAGTTGTCTTAACTTCTTGATCTAAAGTATGTTTATAACTTCAATGTATATTCTGTACCCCTAAATTGAAAATTAACTCAAGCTATTTTGTGGTATTTGGTGATCCACAAATCTTTGCTAACAATCCAATCATCACATGGTGGATGGAAGAGGTGGCAGTGGAGTTGAATGTAGAATATTTAATGTTTGAAGACTGATATTCATCAACATCAGGTCACTCGTACCCATTAATATATACATGTAAATATACATGTACAATCTCCTATGATCAGATGAAGAGCAAGTGAATGCAACCACCTCTTGCCCTTGGCCAGTATAGAGGTAACAGTGCATTGTACACCTGACTACATTAATATAAACTTTAAAGAAATGGGCATCTTGGTCGTGGAGCATCATTATAGCTTAGCCTTACATGTATATCGAAGCTGTTTTATGTTGACAACAATGGGCAACAAATTTGCTTGAGAAGGGGATAGAGTGTTGTCGATTCATATCACGAAGTCTGATGCAGTCATTATAGCCGTTCCCTTTTTGTATGCATTATATCCTAACAAGTAGAATGCTTTTCTACAATTCTCATCGCCTAAAATACAAAGATGCTCATACATAATACATGTACATCTACCTCCATTGTTATAGTTAAATATCACCAGGTATTTTGGTGGATTGTCCTTCTTCGTTGCTTTCTGCACATGTGGACATTTCTATTTCCTTAGCTTCAGGAATAAGCTTGCAAGACGCTGGTGGTTCGTTAATAGTACAGAGGTCTTACTTTCAACTTGGGTAATGGCTTGATTCACATTCATTGCTGTCTTTTTGTTCGGCAGCTTTGAGTTTAAACTATTTGTAAAATTAATAGTTATGTGAAGATCATTAACCTGACAGCAAACATCTGATGAGTGCTGTAACCACATGAGCTACATATCACTAATGCCTTGTGTTTGAGAACGAATTACATTTACCATATGCCGTAACCACATGAGCTACATATCACTAATGTTTCTTGTTTTAGAATGAATTACATTTACCATGCCGTAACCACATGAGCTACATATCACTAATGCCTTGTGTTTGAGAACGAATTACATTTACCATGCCGTAACCACATGAGCTACATATCACTAATGCCTTGTGTTTGAGAACGAATTACATTTACCATGCCGTAACCACATGAGCTACATATCACTAATGTTTCTTGTTTTAGAATGAATTACATTTACCATGCCGTAACCACATGAGCTACATATCACTAATGCCTTGTGTTTGAGAACGAATTACATTTACCATGCCGTAACCACATGAGCTACATATCACTAATGTCTCATGTTTGAGAATGAATTACATTTACCATGCTGTAACCACATGAGCTACATATCACTAATGTCTCATGTTTGAGAATGGATTACATTTACCAATACCATAACCACATGAACTACATATCACTAATGTCTCATGTTTGAGAATGGATTACATTTACCATGCCATAACCACATGAGCTACATATCACTAATGTCTCATGTTTGAGAATGGATACATTTACCAATACCATAACCACATGAGCTACATATCACTAATGTCTCATGTTTGAGAATGGATTACATTTACCAATACCATAACCACATGAGCTACATATTACATGTTATTATTATTTACTATGAATTATTGGGAAGCAAGTACGTATCTTTACAGCTTGGTATGCTTTAATATTGATTGGATCTTTCTAAGCATTTATTTTATGCTACTTGTTACAGTCCCAGAGAGTATATGTATATATCTTAGCAGCAACTGGAACTGATCATTATGAAAACAGAATGCATTTATATATACACTTAAAAATCATATTGTCTGGAAATACAATGATTAAACAATAGTGGCTACATAATTACAATAAAGTATGAACATGACTAATGTTTATGGAGCCAATGTTCTGGAGTCTTGAAAGATATCACACTACTATACCTCATACAACAGTTGAGTATTATAAAGGTGATTCAGTTACACAATATACATGTATGTCATCAGGAGCTCTTGATGTCATAAACTCTATTTAATGCCAAACTTCAATCAACTGATTAACTATACACTGGTATGTATTCATCTTTTCCTCTTTAACGTTTATTGTGGTCTTTAGTCTCTCTAACATATCAAAGTTTCCTAAGCACTTCAGATGTGATGTTACCTTTTGAATTTGTTTTGGATAATATCTGAGATCCCCTTGATTCTTGCTCATATGCATTTAGCCAACAAATGTAATAATTAATATAATTATATTAATAGCATAATTATGGATTTATTTTTAAAACAAGCTACAATTTGGAGCCAGTATATTACTTGGGGCTAAAGTAATTCTTGCAAGGAGTAGGTCATCAATCTTACTTGTGTTCTATCTCCTATTTTTTGTATGGCCTTTTTCAGTTTTGTAGTGTGTATAATGGAGGTATTTGTTGTCATACAGGGAAAAGGAATGTGGCTTTCTTTGCGTTATTCATATGTACAATGTACGTCTTCATAATATGGAATCGGGTGGCTTGTATAATTATGATCGACAATATGATTGATTTGACATGGTTCTTATCTACCAGCGTTATTATTGTTTATAGTCCACTAAGGTGTGTGTACTGTCATTGTTGAGCTCAGTCACACATAACATTTAGATTTATTCTTGCAAAATTGAAAATCAATTTTTTAATGAAGATTTACCTGGACAAATATATTCAACATGTTTCTCATTAAGAGCTTCAGAGAACCTTCCTGGATGATTCTTCAGTCAATATGTAGTTAAAAATGTACGCATGTATACATGTATATAAGTTTGGTATGACAAAAATTATATACGTGTATGAATCTAGTGCAGATGAGTTCTGAATCAGTTGTGGCAACTGCGTGCGTAGTTCCAAATCTTGTGTTTTGCAGAAGATAAAGACACCAACAGTTTATCTTGGACAGCTGCCATTTTCTCATTCACACATGAGTTATAAATTAAATGCACATATGGAGTAAACAATTGTGCATATCCATATTATCAATTCTTATTTTCTGTTGTGATATATTGATAACGTACATGGCAACCCTTGTGTATAGTTTATGAAGATTGTTGTATGATATTACAACATAATAATGTTGTTAGTTTTGAATGTGTCCAGGATTATTACTATTAGGATTAACACTAATAGCAGTTATTGAATGTGATGAATATTTACATCTCTGGAATGTTTTTTTTATTATTATTAGCTACAAGCCCCAGAAGCCACCTGAAATAACCTCAGAGAACCTAGTTTTAAAAACATTTTGTGACTCCCCTCAGCTACAGGCTCCAGAAGCCACCTGAAGTAACCTCAGAGAACCTAGTTTTAAACATTTTTGTGACTCCCCTCAGCTACAGGCCCCAAAAGCCACCTGAAGTAACTTCAGAGAACCTAATTTTAAACATTTTTGTGACTCCCCTCAGCTACAGGCTCCAGAAGCCACCTGAAGTAACCTCAGAGAACCTAATTTTAAACATTTTTGTGACTCCCCTCAGCTACAGACCCCAGAAGCCACCGGAAGTAACCTCAGAGAACCTAATTTTAAACATTTTTGTGACTCCCCACATACATGTATGTCCCTCTGATAATTCACCTTTGCATATTTTTCTGTCATTCTTCCCCTATATAAAACATAAAATTCCTGTATTTCTAATTAATTAATGTATTATTTTATTCTATTTACCTTTGTGCTTGTCTTGTGAAGTGACATTATTAGTACACTCATTACAATATGGATTACATTATTCAAAAATACCAATACTACTTGGTCTATTGATAATGCCTATAATACCATATTATCTATCATGTATTAATCTATTTTATAATACTTAATGTATTATTTTATTCTATTTTCCTTTGTGCTTGTCTTCTTATGAAGTGACATTATTAGTACACTCATTACAATATGGATTACATTACTCAAAAATACCAATACTACTTGGTCTATTGATAATGCCTATAATACTATATTATCTATCATGTATTAATCTATTTTTATAATAATTAAAGTTTTATTTTATTCTATTTTAGCTTCGTCCTCGTCTTCTTCTGTTTGGTTCACATGGTTCTATTTTATCATTAGCATTTGTTCAGAACTGGTCTGGTGATAGAGATCGTATTGTTAGTGTATGTGATAAAGGGTAAGATTAGTAATGTAGGGGTCTGGAAATATTGATCAGAACTTGTCTGGTGATAGAGATCGTATTGTTAGTGTATGTGATAAAGGGTAAGATTAGTAATGTAGGGGTCTGGAAATATTGTTTAGAACTGGTCTGGTGATAGAGATCGTATTGTTAGTGTACATGTATATGATAAAGGGTAAGATTATTAATGTAGGGGTCTGGAAATATTGATCAGAACTGGTCTGGTGATAGAGATCGTATTGTTAGTGTATGTGATAAAGGGTAAGTACATGTATATTAATGTAGACCGAGGTATGGAAATATTGAACCGACTTTTTACCTACATGTACATTTATTGTCACTTTTGTCTTGCTCCCAATATTATTTTAAATATACACAAAATGTGAAATAACATTACAAGTTTTGTTGAGCAATTAACTTAGTCACCAGTACTGTTTAGCTAGAATTAACTTAGTCACCAGTACTGTTTAGCTAGAATTAACTTAGTCACCAGTACTGTTTAGCTAGAATTCATTTTTCATGGCAAAATCTTAATTTTGATTCTCCAAATGCTGCACTGTAGCATCACTTATTCTATAGCATTTTATATAGCTCACTTTCTGTATACTTTACATTCACTAGATATATCGGACAATGACTTATCACTTTGATGTATGTATATATGTAATGGATTAGTAAATAATCTTCATATACATTGTATAATAACTTAGGGTAGATCCATATGTACATGTATACATACAGTAACTGACACATACTATTACTTCCATTGACTATAGTTTACATTGCGAGTGAAATACATGTACATTGTACTTCAAATGTACTACACAGTATTACACCTTAGTAGTACAAGGAATTCACACATTACTATGAATACAGTACAATTAGTAGTACTATAGTACTACTTAGAAGTTACGTAATTACATTGTTGCACTTAAAATGTTTGAGATAGAGGATATCCATATATACATTGTATGTAGGTGGGGGTGTGGACAATGTTCTACATGCCTTGTTACTATGATGTGTGTCTAATGATTAGTAAATAGTCTTCATGTACATGCATGTACATGTACATGTACACATGTATATGATTTTGTACTTATAATGTGTGAGACAGGTGTTATTCGTGTAGGTACATGTCCTTGTGGCATTATACTCCATAAAGTAGTACACCACCAGCTATTAAAACACCCGTGAGAACCATGATTCATACTAGTATTGTATTATTAACTATAAATATAACTATTTATAAAACCCCTTTTAATAATTATTAATAATTCACAGTGACTTTTTGTTAATTGAACTATGACTAAATTACAGGTCTATTGTAATAACTATAACGATATATTGAGAAAAAAGTATCCCTATATTTGCTTTGTGATGACTATGTATCAAGCATTGCTGATGGCACTAGTGTCTCTACCTTTCTGGGTACTCAAACGCTGGGGCCTGAAGAAGTAAGTTTAAACCTGATTGATGAACTGACTCAAGTACTCCTTCAAGGTTCTAAATGATGACTTCCTCATGTCTGAAACTCAACAACTTATCATACTTACTTGTTAAAGATTCTTGCATAATATTTATACTGTTTCTCTGCTATAAACAACAGTTATTAGCAGTTTTACATCCTTTCTGAAGCTTCGTGGCTGGTCTGTAGCTCAAACGCGTGTTCTTTTATGCACCACGCTCATTAATTGACCGAGCCCCCGGGAATGATGCAACTTCCTTAACTACATGTACGTACACAACATATATTTATATACCCGTGGAAAGCAAATATAGGGATGGCCCTACGGGCCATAATAAAATTAAAATTGCCCAATAATGGTAGTTAACTAAAACTATTACTAAGACTAAAATTGTACTATAAATAAAATTGTGAGAGACTAGTCATACTAGCACTATAACTACACTTGTACATGTATCAATAAACTTGGTCAATATTGTCTAGTGTTGTACCTACATTGTATACTAGGTTTCGCCTATAATTCAGATACAGATATTATAGGCAACTAAAACTGCCTATACCTATACCTATATATACATGTGTTCACTCCTTTTTTTAGTACATGTATATGTTCATGTGCATAACTAGCTAATATTGTCATACTAAAATAATACTAATTCATATACACATCCTTAAAGTGGTATGGAAACAGCTATACTGGACATTCCATTTCATTTTTGTAATTAATAACTATAATCATTTTATTTTCATTTTAGTGTAATATCACTTTGGGATGGGAAAGATGGTACTTGTCTGAAAACAAACTCATCACTAGTTGGGAGACATAGTGGTATTAAGGTACAACATGTATGTACATTGTTTGCACATGCATGTACAGTACATGTATATCTAGTTTGTCAATTAAAAATATTTATATTGCCTATCACTTCCTTTAGTCAATGGTCATACATTTACATGTACACATGTATGTGACTGGCTTTGGTATAGCTGTGTTCAATTTTTATGGCAACACCTTCTATTTAACTCTGTCCTATTTTGTACAGATAGCCAAAGAAATTTGTTATACAAGAAGTGTGCATGATTGTGTATAACTATTCACATCTGCATTTCTAAATATGATTAGAATTTTAAACTTGAACGATTATTGTGTTACATGTTGTTTATTACTCTGTCCTGTCTCTCTCTATCTCTGTCTTCGTCTCTCTCTCTCTCTCTGTCTCTGTCTGTCTGTCTGTCTCTCTGTCTCTCTGTCTCTCTTTATCTCTGTCTTCGTCTCTCTCTGTCTGTCTTTCTCTATCTCTGTCTTCGTCTCTCTCTCTGTCTGTCTCTCTCTGTCTCTCTGTCTCTGTTTCACTCTCTTTGTCTCTCTGTCTCTCTGTCTGTATGTCTGTCTCTCTCTCTGTCTCTCTCTCTGTCTCTCTGTCTCTGGCTCTCTCACAGTGTTTAGCACAAGATAAGACAAAGGAGACCATCATTGCTGTATGGGGTCACTATTCATTGATCCATATATTAGATTCTAATACACTAGAGGTAATTACATGTACATGTAACTGTTTCCTTTTAATGTCAATACAATTCCTTTAAAATGTAATTAATAATAGTACAGATATGTTATATCAAGTACACACACTATTCTTCAATCTCGAACTTTAAGAAAGTGATATACATGTACATGTACATGTACAAACATGTAGTTAATAGAGTTTTAGTTAACTATAACTATAACTAAACCCATTTTAGTATTGTATTATGACCTATAGCTAACTGAACTATAACTAAATTACTGGTCTGCTGTAACAACTATAACTAACTAAAAGTAAAGTTGGCCAATAATAGGTTACATGTACAATGTACATGTGTATACATGTACATGTGTAACTAAAACTAAAACCCTTTCAGTAAGTCTGAAATTATTTTAGTTAATTAACTCCAACTACATGTACATGTTTTCCATTGCCTCAGGTGTCTTTCTTTCTTTCTTTCTTTCTTTCTTTCTACATGTACATCTCCAATAACATCATGTATAATGAAAATTTTGAGAAACTATATAGTCATATACACGTACATGTACTATAGCTATAACTACAGTATATATCAATAAAATATCACCATACAGTAACAGTAATTACCTTACTGTAGTTCTACTGTCAGTATAGTACAGTAATTACTATCTCAATGTGTTAGAAATTAAAGGCATACAAAAATATTTCTATATATACATTTATGTCTCAGAAGCAACCTCACCACATATAGAGATCCCCTCTCTCTCCCTATAACAGTCCTCTACCATAGAATCCTTCAGGAAACACTGTGCGATATATTTTACATGTATTTGTTATTGATTCCTCTACAGTTAATATGTGTTTTGAAGTCTTCTCATAACCCAAACTGGATTTCACAGATCTGCTTTATACCAAATGTTGATAAAAAGGGTTAGATATACCACTATTGATGTTATGTTTAGGGCTGGATGATAATACCAATAGTGTAACTATCATTATCATCAATGTTACTATCGTGATAGTGGACATGTTGTTACGGACATGTTCATTTGACATTGTCTTGCCTCAACATACCTACAACCACATGAAAACACATACGAAAATGGCAAGAAATATTTCTGATGAGATTAATCTTGACAAAGAGCTGGAGGAATTTCTAATAGTGGTTACATGTACATGTAGTTTCTCTGCCAAGAGTGGAAAATGCTCAGAATGTGTATCCAAATTTTAGTTTCACTATTGTGATAGTATTCACTGTTATTCAAATATCTACTAAATATCACAATAGTTTAAAATTTCACTATCACCCAGCCCAAGTTGTGTTATATGAATTGTTAATGCCTTAATGTACATGTACATTTATGACACCCCAATAAACCAATACATATATTGCAATACTATATTTTGAATTATCATTTACATTATAGTGTACATGTACCGTATTTCCTCGTATAAACACCGAGCGTTTATTTCTTAACTCGAGTACATCTCTGGGCGTTTATTCGAGGCAGGCGTTTATTTGATGATAGGCGTTTATTGTTTTTGTACATCACATGCTTCAGTGTCCACCCAACGTAACAGTCTCGTTGGAGAATGGAGGTGACAGCGACGAAGACAGTTTTCGAGAAAAGCAGTTTTATAACTGGTCACCGCGTTTGCAAGTATGTTTGGAGTCCATATATTGGAGAAGCTTTGTCTGTCGAGCAAGAGAAGGACAACTAATAGCTCGATCGTTCACGCTTCACCCAGGCTAACTAAGTATGACCTCATGGACCGTCAAGGTGTAATCGTTCACATCACGTGATATATCATGCCACGCCTAGGCGTTTATTTCAGGCTAGGCGTTTATTTTGAATTTAATGACAAGGGCCATGCGTTTATACGAGGCTAGGCGTTTATTTGGGAGAGGCGTTTATACGAGGAAATACGGTACATGGAATTGATACCTGTTCTCCTCTACTTGTTTTGCCTACTCAACACCTACAAGTAAATTCGACTTAAACACCTCTCATACAGTCATATCCTTGTATATAATGTATGATTATGTATTCCTAAAGGTTAATAATGATTCAGGAAACAGGATAAATTACATTGTAGGCAACCATTAATTTATATACAAAACATACTTTTTCCATCATTTTACTTTTATTCCTCCTTCTTTATCCCCCTCCTCATCCTTCTCCTCCTCCTTCTCTTTCTCTCTCTCTCTCTCTATCTCTCTCTCTCTCTCTTTACCTTTCCAGATGCTCTTGCTGCTGTCACAGTGGATGGCACTCTGAAGTTATGGCTTCTTCAATCTACTACTCACATGAGAGAAATGAGAGATTTGTTTGAAGAAAAGTCAAAAGCTCTTGGTATATCTCAACCACTTACTTTGTCCTCACAAGCTACTGGTATTCATACCTGCTGTATAGCACTTGTAGTATGTGGCCAGTCATGGGAGGTTAGTACATGTATAGTCTGTTCACATTCACGATGTCCTCAAAATTAGTATGTGATGACTTTAAATGTAATATAATGTATAGTTTAATGTTATAAGGTTAATACATGATTATATTGTAACTCAATATCTTATATGTAATATAATGTATAGTTTAATGTCATAAGGTTAATACATGTATATACATGATTTTACTATAACTCAATAATGAAGGAAGGATAATTATATGAAAATGGTGCAGGTGAAAAGATTGTTGGACATTCCAAACTAAAGTTATTAACAATTTTCTGAGGACAAGGTGAACGTGAATGACCTTTAGTTGTAGTTATACATGTAAGCAATGATTCCCCACGGGTGGTTTATACTGATTGAACATTGTTAACCAAACATCACATACCACTGATGCACTCCTCCACCCTTAATATTTGTGACGTAAACATGCATATGCATATGCATGTACATTATGTAGAGGTTATGCACAAACATGTACATGTAAATGCATACCAATCCTGAATACACATGTATGTTGCTAGTGGCAAAAAGCATTTGTGAATAAACATGTCTGGCTACCTTCAGTGTCTCAACCAAGAATCCAAGAGGACGTACTCACAAAACTGACAACCCAAATCCAAGAGGACGTACTCACAAAACTGACAACCAATAATCCAAGAGGAGGTACTCACAAAGCTGACTGAGATGCCTGGAGGGACTAGAAGACGCATATGCATTAAAAAAGGAGACAATATCAAGCGTGATAAAAGGCTATGACAATGTGTAGAAAACTTCTGAGAATGTTTGATTTCTCAATCATGTTGCAAGTGGATTGATTCTGTGTAGTTTGCAGCTTTTTGTAATACTTTTGCTTCTTTGGCTGCGATGTTTAGGTTTGTAAAAACGTATTCAGAACTGAGGATAAGAAACTGAAGGAATGAGTTTGAAATAGGGCTGTGAATCGGCTGAGATTCTGAAATCAGCAGAAGTAATTCGGCCAATTAAGACAAGAAACTACTTCCATTTAACAATCAAAAAGGCTTCCTGTCACCTGTACATTATTTGCTGTCGCATGCTTGAAAAGTACATGTATGTCTTTTGGAATAATTGATATCACAGACTTTTCATTAATTAATCGACTAATTGGCCTAATTACTTCCACTGATTTTAATCATTTATCAATCAATTTGTAGTTAGTGATAATCGATTTCAGAATCTATTTTCTACTTTTTTTAGTTGTATGATGCAACAGAAGGAAGAATGAAACATCTTATGACCAGACAATGTGAAGAAGGTGTTAAGCAATGGGTGGGTGGAGAATTACTCTCGTATAACATGTTGATTGCATGGTCGATTACAGGATATGGCTATTTGTATCAAATAAACTCACAGTAAGTAATGTATTTACATGTATACTATAGACTGGGTTGATTATGTATACTATAGACTGGGTTGATTATACATGTATACTATAGACTGGTTTGATTATACATGTATACTATAGACTGGGTTGATTATACATGTATACTATAGACTGGGTTGATTATACATGTACATGTATACTATAGACTGGGTTGATTATACATGTACATGTATACTATAGACTGGGTTGATTATACATGTATACTATAGACTGGGTTGATTATACATGTATACTATAGACTGGGTTGATTATACATGTATACTATAGACTGGGTTGATTATACATGTATACTATAGACTGGGTTCATTATACATGTACGTAGCTTAAGTCTACTTTTAGTTGTGTGTACTAATTTTAGCGACTATTGTAATAATCGCTAAAATTAGCACATGCTAAAAAATATATTTCGTTATTATAGGCATATTAGGCGTGGCTCAAAATTAATAAGTGCTAAATCCAAGTGTTCAGAATTTAGTCAATGCATTTAATAGTAGGCTTAAAGTACTCCAGATAAACCTTTGTTTATATACATTTTATATAATTACACGGCTGCAACAGTGTTCTGCTCAGGATATTTAGAGTGGTGATTGGATTCTCGTGTGTACATTTAATGCTGTTTATCAAGTTTATACTTAATTCTTTCCCCGTAGCCTATATACATGTATGTATTATCTGAGAAATGTCTATTACATGTAAATGTACATGCTGAGTGTGGTTAATTCATCTGAGTATGTAGTGGGTTATTCCCAACCACTGCCGACCATTGTAGGCAGAACACTGCTACATGTATATACATAAGCAAATAGGTTGGATGTACAATATATGTCAATAAAAATTCACCATACAGTAACATTAATTATCTTAGTTCTACTGTCAGTATAGTATAGTAATTACTGTCTCACTACTGTGGTGTTCAATTGATAAGTACACTAATTACTGTCAAAACTACTGTTGAACTACTGTAGTGTGTAAATGAAACTACTGAGTAATTACTGTACTATATGGTGACTTTTTATTGACATATACTGTACATGTAGGAGCAATCTTGTAATGAAAGTCCTTAGGAATAATATTATCGTTGAAACATCAAATGCTTAGCAAGTGGTAATTACATGTACATGTACATGTGTGAGTTGGAACAGTATTTATAATTATGGCCCATAGGGCCATCTCTATGATTGCTTCCACAGGTTCAAACTACATGTAACTACATGTATATGTGACCTAATTTTCGAAAAGGGACCAAAATTATTATGACCAAATGAAATTTGGTACCCAACAAACTTAACACCCTGGATACCAAATTTCATTGACTTCCTGTACAAAATGGTGGAATGACAAGCAATTGAAGGTAACCATTTGATCATAATAATTTTGCGGGAAAAGGTCCCTTTTTGAAAATTAGGTCACATATACGTATATATATATTTACTTGTGTCACACATGCGACCATGCGTTGTATATGTAGTTAAGAAAGATACGTAACTATAGGGGCTTGGTCAATTAATTGGCGTGGCATGCAAAATAATGCTTGCTTGAGCTACAGACCACCAGGAAAGATTCGAAAGAATGTAACACTGCAGCTAGCTGTCTAATACGGAAGAGAAACAGTATAAAGTGATGCAAGAATAATAATTTGTTAAGTTTTAGACAGAAGGCTTCATTTTAGACAGAAGGCTTCATTTAGAGTTTCCTCGTATAGTTCTCTGTAATTACATGTACACTTACTTCTTCAGGCTCCAGTATTCAGAGTACACAGAAAGGTAGAGACACTAGTACCATCAGCAATGATTGATAGATGTACATATCACTAGGTACTGCAAAGCAATCATAGGGATACCTTTTCTCAATATATCTTGTTTTTTGAGGGTGTGGAATGTTGAAGATGGGGCTGAGATGTATCTTGTTTTTATTTTTGACATTTGAATACACAATCATTTTAGCCTTAGTACAAAGGTAATTTAAATATGTCAATCAGTTCTTCATTTGTGTTGAGGGGGGGGCAATTGAAACTTGATTTTGAAATACAACAACAACAACAACAACGTATTGATAAACTAACTTTGAAGGGATTGGGGGGTGGGAGAGGTTCTAGTATGAGGGGACAAAAGGCCTAAATGAAACCATGTCAGTTACATGTACAGAGTGTCGTGGGTTTGAATCCCACCTGAGGCAACTCTCATTTTCATTTTCCATTTGCCTCAGGTGTCTTTCTTTCTTTCTTTCTTTCTTTCTTTCTCTTATTCTTTCTTTCTACATCTCTGATAACATCATGTAAGTACATTATATTATTCGTGTATGTAGTAATGTTTCTAATCTATTCTTTTTGTTTTGTAGCATCCTTCCAGGCTTGCAACACACATCCAAAGAATGTAAGAATATACATGTACATGTACATGTATTTGTACATGTACCTTTTTTGATTATTTATATACCTACTGTAATATACACATGTACATGTAGTAGTTAGTTAGTATGATAATAATCAGTGGTGCGGAAATACCAAGTCGTGCAGGACATTGTCCAATAAATCTAGTGAATGTCCAGTAAGTTGAACCTGAACTGTATACAAAGTATAATTTATGGTGTTTAAAATTGGCTCACTATTTCCACACCCCTGATAATAATTTTATACATTTTTACTTATAGTATGACTAGGTTCTTGTGCTTTTATTCATGTATTGAACTATAATTATTATAATTATATAGGCTTACAATTAATGGATTAGTTTTAGTTTACTCAGTGTTCTCACCAGGATTTTAGAAATTGGTAGTGCATGGAAGAAATTTTTATTAATAATTTTTGCCCAAAAATCTAAAGGGTGTGACTAATTAACTTCAAGCGTGACAATAATTAGCTCAAGTGGCCAATTAAAAACTTGTTTGTCGTATTTAGTTCAAGTAAGAGAGTGTAAATAATGTACAGTACATGTATTTACGATAGTGCGAAGGTTGAGCCAGATGGTGGTGCAGGTTGAATTCCAGGGCTTATTTTGTGATATACAGACTGTGTAAATAGTGGAACAGCACAACTACCAAAATGCCTAGTGAGAATCCGAGTTTACTCTCTAAAGTTATGAACATTTTTTTGAGGTCATGGTGAATGGGAACAACCTTTAGTTATATGTAATTTTTTTTTCCTTTAGCATCATCAACAGCTGGTTGTATTCTTCTTGGTATATTAACCCCTACTTCTCCCACTCCCTCACCTCTGAGTCATAGTTTTGCTTCATTCCTTAACCAACGTTGGCATATCATTGGAGACAATTGTGGGAGGTAATACTGTATATATATATATAATAATATAATTATATATATATATATATATGTATGTACATGTATATACATGTATGTATATACATGTACATATGTATATATACATGTATATACAGTATATATATATATATACGTACATGTAACAGTGTTTTTGATAAGCTCATATGATGCACTATTGGCCCATTGAGCTTCTTATTTGGCACTGTACAGTTCTTTCTTTGGGCCAATGGTGCAGTTAATTATGATTATATTCTCACTAATAGCATTAATTGTTTGTTGGTTCAAGATGTACATATATTCCCAATGGCTCACACACTAACTATTGCTGAGCCAATTTGGCCCATGATTCAAAATTTATCAAAACCTCTGACATGTACATGTATATATACGTATATACATTGTATATATACAGTACGATATGATATACAGTATAATATGATATTGTATTTAAAAGCAAGTTGTAGAGTGACAGTTATTATTGCAATAAACTTAAACCCTTTTTCAGGGGTTCATACAAGGGGGCAGGGGGGGGGGAGTCAGGGTAGGGTGAGACCTGGGATATCCCCCCACCCCAAGAAATTTCACAACCAAAATGAAATTTCAACATATATTCTCTGTTTTAAAATGCTGAGGATTCCATCGAAGCCAATGTCAGGTTTTGGGCATGTGCTAATTACCTTAGAATGGCTATACATGTAAGTACATGTACATCCAGAATGCCTCAGAATCAATCTCAGAGCATCTGTTTTTGAAAAATTTCTTGGGTGGCCATGCCCCCAGACCCATAGTTGGGGAATGATTTAGCTCTTGTCAATGCCAAATTTTGCTGTTTCCCACTGCATCACCCCACCCCAAGCTCAAAATCCTGTATGAACCCCTGCTTTTAGTAACCCTATTATTATTATAATTAATCTATTACTAAAATTATGAGAAAAGTATCGTATAAATGTAGTACAGTGTAGGTATTATTGGCAGTAGGAAAATTTTACGAAACTCTAAAAATCTTCATATTGACGAAGTTAAATTTAGTGACATTAATTAAATACAGAAGGTCTACAGATTCAGAGAAACCGAAAACTTTCCTAGAAACTTCCAAAATGTTCACCTTGTTAATAACTTCAGAGTAACCTGTCTTACCTTTACTGATGTGTGAGAACAGACCAATTCGATCACGTGTTCTAAGAGATACAGAGATTAGAAATTAGCACTATCCTTTTTCTGTAAGTATAGTAAAGTCAGGTATTGGTACAGTTGGTCACTTTCAACTGTACCAACTCTATTTTACTGGACAAATTGTCTGATTAGTTATAAGAATACTACAACCAAATACATAAGTACAGTATGATTGCAGAGAAATTAATTATTAGTCAAAAGCAGTCATGACCTACCTAGCAGGTTCATAAGACTTGCTTTTTGTCCAGACAAATTCACAAATTGCTGGTAAATATTGTTTTGTCCAAATGTTTCTGCTGGACACTTTCAAAAACTATTTTGAGCACTTTAATATTATACTGTTTCAGTAACAGAAAAATATAGAGAATGTACATGTACACTGTGGTTGTTTCACTCATCACAGAAGTTCCTTTATGACTCTCCTGAATGTTGTCGTGCTGTAACTCTGACTCTTTCAGCCCATGAAATCCACTAGCACTACTTCTTTATTGCATATAAATTAATATAGTAATCACACACATTATAACTAGTATCAATGGAGAGAGTACAATATAGTACAATATAGTACAGATAAAAATTATAAACAGGATACATAATTGTCAAAATAATATTACATAATTATGTAGTATGATAATAAATTAATGTAATGTGTTTAACTACATGTACCTAAAGTCTGTTCACGTTCAGGAGTCGCGAACGTTTGCGGTTATAACTTCCTTATATGTCGTCGTATTGACACGCAACAAAAACCATTCTACTCGTCGTAACTTGCCAAATCCAACAATGTGCGATATGATCACAAATCATAAACTATATGAATTGTACCATTAAACTCCATGCTTAGGCACAGGAATTCCTAAGACCACAAGGAATTTACAAGATATTTGAAAATAAATGGCTTATAAGTAGATACTATGTAAACAATTATAATACAATTTATACACTGCAATATAATACTCTGCAATTAAATATATATTATTTATATCTACATATATTCTCCATCCCTACTGATGCTGCCATCTGATTCTGAATTGCTGTTCTCTTCTGATAACTCATCTGATTCTCCACCAAAATAAATAATAATCTCTTCTATGTATTCTTCTTGTATCTAAATCCTATTTTTCTCAATAATTTCCAGTGAAATTCGTTCTCCGTTAAATAACATCTTCTCCTACAGAACCTGCAATAGTTTGTTCAGTGTTCGATACTCTTTTTTTCCTCATAAAACTCATCATGTACAGTATGACGAATAGCATCAGTATCAAAGGCAATAACATCTACACGTTCTCTGCTTTCCTTATATCTCTTATTTGGTGATGTAAAAGAACTTCCATCCAGCTTTCGTAGGACACGGTTGACTTAAGTGGCTTAAGCAGTTTTCTTACATAACTTCAGTGGAGTGGACTTTTGTTTCTTATTTTGCCGATCAAAATAGTCATGTACATTGCAAATAATACTCTTCAAGGTACTCTTAACACTCGTATTCCCTTTGGCATTGTCAATTCTATATACAGATGCAGGTCGATAATCACAGCAACAGTTTCTCTAACTTTCCTGCCAAGACAAGCGGGTATACACGAGGTAAGTACAGCCTCACGTGAGAAACCACAAACACGCAATAATTTTACAATCCAATGATGCAATTCTTCCACTGTTGACTTCCGCGACTCCTGAACGTGAATAGACTATAGTAGTGTCTGCTTTTGTGTTTTTTTATTTATCGAGTTTTAGTCTTAGAAATGCTTCCAAAACATGATAGATACATAATTGTCAAAATAATATTACATATACATGTATATTAAACACTAAATTCTATGAATAAAGCTGAAAGAGGAAAGTGAAAAAATGCTGATAGTCGCTCTGAATTGAATCACTTTGTAGTCGTCTCTTATGTGTTAAGGAGAAGTGTAATATTTTGCATATTAGAAAATGTAGGGTTTTTGTATCTTTTAAAAGAATTAAAACATTTACGACAGATAACTCCAGGATTTGTAGATGTATCATCTCCTACTAGAGATGAAATATTAACTTCCTCTTCTAATACTTGTATTTTCTTCTGTAGAGCATCTCTCCATACATCAATTATTTCTTTGCTTGAATCTGTATAGATTATAGAGCAATATAGAGCAACTGAATGTTGCATGACTCTCTCCTAATCGTTGTTGAAAACCATTAGGAGAGAGTCATTCAGTTGCTCTATATTGTTATATGTTTCCAAAGTGTTATTCTATATTATGCAGTTATGGCTACATTCAGAGTGTATTCATCAAATTAATATTTTATATAAATATACATGAGTAATAATTACTATTATTATATATGTTTTCTCTTCATTTAGACTTCAAGTATGGCACATTGACACTGTTCTTCGTCAAACCATTGCAACTGATTCTCATGATTCGGTTTGTAATTTTAAAAGTAATGTATCTGCTGCTCTATCTGACTCATGGGATAGTCCTGCCTTACCTTGTTCACTAATAGATACATTGGTATGTGTGCATCTATGTACATATGTACATTGTATATAATGTGCAGTTGCATGTGTTTTAGTTAGTATCTGTGTATATGTGTTTGTATAATTATATCTCACTGTCTCAAACTATTGATGTAAATTAAATTTAACAGTACTATTTTTGTTGTTGTTCAGTCATTTTTGTGGCCTGTAGGGCCATCTCTATGATTGCTTTCCCACTGGTTCGATGTATGTATCTATATTATGTATTCTTGTGTCACCTACTGAGTATGCGTTGTAATCGTAGTTAAGGAAGTTGCATCATTTTAGGGGCTTTGTCAATGAATGGGCGTGACATGTAATAGAACGTGCGCTCGAGCTGACTCGATACCAGGAATCAAAGCACTAGTATCAAATACTCAAGTACTTTAGTATCATTCGCCTATCACTATCAAGCTCTACAGACCAGCAGGAAGAAAGAAAGCTGCTTGTACAATGTAGCTTACGTAGATAGAAACTAGAACTAATAGCTAGCTATTCTTATATATTCTTAAAGTTTATTCAGATCCTTTAAAAGGTAAGGAGAGTAGACAATCAAAATAATAACTATAATAGACTGTTGTGTTTCAGGCACTGATGCTACAGCCAGAAGGAATTTTGGGATGGCCAATGAATGTACAGCAATCTATGACATCATACAAAATGTGATAGATTCTGATTAATAACTATTAACTATAAGTTCGGATTAAAATTATAGTTATCATACAAATTTTAATAATTACAATAAAATTTACAAATTCTATGATCAGTGAATAATGTGTGTGTGTGTGCATATGCATATTAAAAATTGTGGTTGAATTTTTGGGCTACAGTGCGTGATTTGGCTAGTGTGTTCTTGTGTCTATTGATTTTCTTAATAACTTTTTGAGTATTGACTTTCATGGCGTTTTATTCCTTTGAAGTGTGTAATCAAATACTTGGGATTCTTCCAATTATAGCCTTTGAATGAGATACTATGCAGATTGTGATCTTTATGAAATTGTTCAACTGTTTCTATTACACCTTTTAAACTTTACGAAATTGTCTCTTGACTTGCATTTGGCCCAATAGCAGCAACACAATATTTTAGTGTTCTAATCAAGTGATGATTAATTGGTATATATTGTGTCTTTTTTTACCACAAGTGTTAATGAAACACGAGTATTTCAGTTGTTCCGCTACTCTAGGAGTTGCTGTGGCATTGACCACTGCCTGTAAATATACAGCTTCCTTTACATAGTTTGTGTGACCAGGAACATGGAAATGAAGGAGCAGTGCCTTCCAGCAACTTAAACGTCTTCCACCATCACTTTCTCTTATGCATCCTTAAGTTCGAACAATAGTAAACAATCTTTCAAAACGGCAGAGGCATAGTCAAACACCCTATCAGCAGCTGTCTGTCTGACTGCAATTGTGGGACAATTTCTATCACCAAACCTCGTCGGTGATGATGGTAGTTGTTGTTCTGTTAGTAAGTAATGCACCAAACATATGTTCTCTAAGTACCATATTTGCATGACGATTAGCAACGACTGTAAGTTGAGGTTCTGAAGCATCAACATTGCATGTCATTGTAGACATACACTGTATGTTATACTTGTTAGTTATAAAATACATGTACATGTAGATGTCTACAATACTTGTTAGATGATTAACCCTTAGAGGACTGAGCTTGTTTTTCAAAATTCTTCCCATTTCTGACACTGACGTCTCTATTTCTTATATTTTGGCCACCGTTCACTTTCTCTATCCCAAACTTGGCTCTTTTTTCGACATGGAGTACTACTTCTACCAACTTGCTTACTGGGACTCGAACGTCCCCAAGCGCTTTATAGGATTAAATCAAATGCAGTGTTCATTCTCTTTTGACTGGAACTGGGGGGCAAATAAAATGACCCTATTGCATGTTGGCACCAGCTACACCCATGATTTCAGGTTTTACAGCAAGGGAAATCCTTCAGCTACCCACCAGAGCGCGTGGGCGGGGTCGCTGAAGCCACAAATTGCGTGGGCGGTGAGGGGGCTGTACCCCCTTTGAACCCCCATTAACGGGGGGACACCCCGCTTTAAAATTCCCCCTGTACTCATTATTTAGGCGAAAGGGCAGCCGAAAAACCATCAACTTTTTAAGGCATTTTCATGGGCTTGTCCCTCACACCAATTGCAAGCATTTGGAGTGCTTCGTAATGCTAGGAACACACTCCGAATCACATAGGGGTTAAATGTCACATATGTGACACCAGTCATCTAAAGGTAAATTAAAGAGCAGATACATTCTTCTGGTCAGAGATAAAGAAGAAATGTCTTCAGAAAATGTGTTTAAGCTGGGTTGATCTTTTTGGGACTCTATACCAGCATTGGACATCCAATAAGATGATCCGAAATGACTAATTCTAAGAAATCTTCAATTTCATTGACTCTCCATTTCAAATTAGCTATAACATTGCGTTGGTTTATTAAATTTCATAACTGATATAGTGTACATCCTTCCATTCTTGATTTGGTACTGAATAGTCATTTTCAAATAGTCTACAAAACACAATATAATTTATTGTACATAGTACATAGTCAAAGTATACCTAAATTACCTCCATAAAATTAACTGTGTTATGCCAATCACCAACAAAAATTTAAACCCACTTAAGGCATGTTCCGCAGGAGAAGTCACTCTCACTTCTTGTGCAGTATGAGCTAGGGCCACAGTTAATTGGTCACCACAAAATGCAAGAGGTAAGAATCTTTTTTGATCACTTTCTACCATGTAAGGATCATATCCATGTAGCCTCTCAAGGATAGAAAGCATTTGCTCTACATATTGCTCATTCTTGAGAAGTAAACCTAAAAGGGACATATAAACATACATGTATATGTAATTAATTAATTGATTGTATACTTACAGTGACAGATTTCTTGCTCATTTGTGCACTATACTTGCAAGGTACATGTGTGTGGTCTGGTATGCAATCACTGAAATTCTTTATAAGAAAGGGAAGGTGTGCAATAAGTTCTCTTCCAAGCATGTTGCATAATTATTTCTAAGAATTGTACAGTCATTCAAATTTGGCAGGAATACAGATAAGTCAAGACTCAGAACATCATGAATTGGTGCATTGTCACCCTAACAAATGAAATCCATCCTGTCGAGAACAGCAATTGAAATAAGATATATTATCCCTATATTTGCTTTGTGATGACCATGTATCAAGCATTGCTAATGGCACTAGTGTCTCTACCTTTCTGTGTACTCGAAAGCTGGGGCCTGAAGAAGCAAGTGTAAGCCTGATTGCAGTCTAAGTACACAGATCTCTGATGAACTGACTGAAGTACTCCTTCAAGGTTCTAAATGATGACTTCCTCGTATCTGAAACTCATATGCTTTCTGCTGATGCTTGTTGTTCATCTATTACAATTACAACAAGTGTATATAGAGAAAAAAGTATCCCCTATGATTGCTTTATGGTGAACAGCATTCAGTAATCATGGCTGACTTTATCATGCCTGAAACACAACAGCCTATTATAGTTATTATTTTGATTTTCTACTCTCTTTACCTTTTAAAGAATCTTGTAGAACTTTAGGAATATATTTCAGGTAGAATAGTTAGCTAGTAGTTCCAGTTTCTAATTCTACGTAAGCTGCTGAGTTCGAGCACGCATTCTATTACGTGCCATGCCCATTAATTGACAGAGCTGAGCCCCCAGGAATGACGCAACTTCCTTAACGTTTAACTATGTATACAATGCATACTCGCGAAGTGGACACAAGAAAAAAAAAAAAAATATATATATATATATATAGTTCGAACCCGTGGGAAAGCAATCATAGGGATGGCCCTACGGGCCATAAAAACTTAACATCTGAAGTAGTAGGTATGGTATGATATTATCATACCTGTTTTCCTCCTCATCAGAGTCTTTATCTGTTGTCCACTCATCTCTCATTTCTCTTTTTTCCTATACATCATGCTTGCAAGCATCCATTGCACTTGCAAAATATTTTGCCAATTCTTTACCAAATCATCATGATTATTTTCCAACTGCTTGATAGTATCCATTGTCTTAGAGCTACTCAAACATATACCTGGTGTATTAAGTCCACAAAATACCATTAAAACAAACAACACTAATTATAATGCATACCAACGATAGTTTCCAAATACATACCTTCTTTGAGCAGTGCCCTGCATACAGTATGATTGATATTACTGTATGCAAGATGGGTACAGGGATGGGTACAGGGATGTTTTAAAAGAAGTAAGGCAGCGAATACTAAGCTAGAAAAATTGAATTTAAAATTTTTTTAATTAATATTTCAGAAGATGTCCCATCAGCTGGTCTACCTGGGAGACCTCATAATAATTATGACAATAAAAATAACAATACAGGCTAAAGAAAATTAGTATTTATAACAAACCAACAGAAAGTTAATTAATAAAACGGACAAGAAAGTAAATTAAGGAAACAAAAGATACAATAAAACCTTGTAACAAAACATGGTCGTGCTTCTTCAAGACAGCCTTTAGTATAGACATGGGAGCTTTGCTTGACAGTTCTTTCACAATACGATTACACGAGAATGTATATGTCTCAGACGATGAAGAAAGTCCCCGTGCTTCCTACTGACTCTTTGTTGAACTTCTTTCCTCACATCTCTGCAAACCTCTTTCACAGTTGCTTATCTCAGAGAGCTTCTCATTACAACTGGTGCTGTGTATGGTGACTTCTGATATCTTGTTGACATAACAACGTTTTTAAATCTTTTTGCTACATTGAATTTTGTTGTTTTTCCACTGGGTCTTATTATACATGTAGCAGTCTACAAGACAGTAAGTGTAAAAAAAAAACAACAAAAATGTATCTTACTTTAACAACAGGACTATCTATCTGATGGAGAGATAGTTTCAGGTTTAGCACGCTTTGGTGTCGACTGAATGGACTCTGATAGACTGTGTTTGCATAATTCCTTTAAAACTACATCTAACCATCATACACAAGTCAAGATTTGAACAATTATATAGTTGTTACTGACTTAACCACTAGTTTCCACAATCTTTTCTTCTACTACATGTATAACTTCTGCCTTCAGGTAGTTGAATAATTCTTCAATCCCATTAACAAATACTTTAATTGTGTCAAGTTCACGTCCAGCTCTCTCAACCAGAGACATGCAGCCTTTACAAATGTATAAACTATTTAAAAATGTGTGGTCAACTGCCACAGCAACTCCAGAAAACTTAGTAAGATCGATTGCTACTTCACTGCTCTTTAGCATTTGTCATTTTACACAGACAACAGGGAACAGCCATCTCACGACCAATGTGTGAAGTTGAAGCTCCTTTTTGAGGTCGTGTGACTAACATCTGTTTACATACTTCCTGTAATGCCAAGAAAATGCTCTATACACAATGTATGTGCCAAACGCCCTTTTTCATGTTAATTGAGGTGGCGACTGGGGCACAAGACTGGCTATCACAGTGATACTTTTTTCTACATACACTGTATCTTGTTTTATACATTTGTATATAAATCAAATTATTATATTATTTTAAGTTCCTGCATGTAATAGTCACTGTTTAAATCAGTACCTCCCTATATGAAAATGTAGGTATATATTATTACTATACAGAATTACAGACACATATAGATGACTGTTGTATGTATTTTACACAATAGTACACAATGATTATAGTACATTGTGTACTATATTTATGCATTTTTTCTCATACATGTAGTATTCTGAAGAAACTGTGAAGTGTCCTGATATAACCTGTTCTCTTTACTTGACAAAGTTCGGTAGACTAATATGTGGTCAATCTAATGGAGAGATTGTAGTGTTGTTTGCAAATCAATCAGCTACTAAACTATTGTTACAAAAAAGAAAGTTCACCAGAAGTGAATAATAATTAACATACTATCATCAGACATTTACAATATACATGTTATCAAGTTTTAATGATTGTTAAAAAGGTGTTAGCCAGAGCTCAGAGAAAGGAGGGTGGTAATGTTAAAAGCATGTTAAAAGCATGACCACATCAAAGTCCTCTATGACTACATCAAAGGAATTGAGTCAAGGAAGGAGGGTGGGCCCCTCCCTGCCTGTTTGGCTAAACTCTGGTTATGTATTTAGTCACCTCATCATGTCATCATTCTTCCATCTTTTCAAATGTGATACATACCTATTCATTCATTAATTCATTCATTCAATCATTCATTCTTTCACTTGTTGGTTCTGTCATGCAGCATGGCCTCAACATTACTTCCTGAAAGGTCATACTGGAAAGGTCACAACACTTCTCTATCCCAGTGACTATAGTTCAGCTTATGATAATAATTATTTGCTGAGTGGAGGGGCAGATTTCTCTGTGCGACTCTGGGATCTGTATAAAGGGACACTGGTACACACATTTGCTGTACATGGTGGTGATGTGAAATATATTGTTACTTGTCCTCCTGAAGTTAATGTAAGTTTGTATTATTTGTTATAATTAATAAATTAGAAGCAGCAGTACAATATACTTGTACTTGTAACATATCACAAAGAAATTTAGTTTAGTGCATAGTACATATTAGCACTTTAATGCATGTACCAGTGTTTCCCCTAAAATATGATACCATGGCACTCCCCCCACCCTTCAGTCTTGCACCCCACTCTTTAATTTTAAGTTTGTTCTGAAAAACAATATTTTACAACATTGTTGACCAAACATCATACATCACATCATGTACTCCTCTGCCTTTAATATTAATTTTATCCTGGGGGAAGCATTGATCGATGTGCATGTACTGTACACTGTATATCCACTTTTATAATTGGAAGCATTGATGTACATGTATATCCTCTTTTACAATTGGAAGCACTGATGTACATGTATATCCTCTTTTACAATTGGAAGCACTGATGTACTGTACATGTATATCCTCTTTTACAATTGGAAGCACTGAAGTACATGTATATCCTCTTTTACAATTGGAAGCATTGATGTACATGTACCTGTGTATTCTCTTTTACAATTGTATGCTATAGTTTTTGTTACATGTACATTTATGGATGTTGGTTCTGGAGCACTGGTGTATTCATTCAGGCTTAATCAATCTTGCTAAATTATGTCAGGAAACATGCTGCTTTGCCACTCATAATTAATTATTTTTACCTGTTTTGTTTATATTTCACCAAATTGAGATCTTTTTACTAGCCAGAGTAGGAATATGCTCACGGTAGTATAAGAATCAACCTCAAAACATCTGCAATTACATTTTTTCCCGAGAAAGCATGCTCCAGACACCCCTACTGGTCTCTCTGCTAATCACCCACTCTATTAAATATTTCTACATGTACTTGTAGATAGAACATTGTTATATATACATTTACAATGTGTAGTACCTCTCATTACATCCCTGTTTGTCTGTTACAGCCTCGTCTTCAAACCTGTATTTGCTCAATAGCAGAGGATAATTCAGTAGCTGTTCTCTCCACTTCACAAAACAAGTGTTTGTTATTAGCTTCATGTCATATCTCTCCAGTTGTCTCTGTACATTGGAGGCTTGAAGAAGACTTCCTTCTTGTCCATTGTTCTGATGGAAGACTTTATGTCTGGCAGATTGAAACTGGTAAGACTGGTTTCTCTTGTCATATAAGATTGTTTTTGTTTGGGTATGGTGGGAGGGGATTCGATCCTAAAACACCCCTCCTCTGTATGAAACCATGTTCTATGAAGAGTATGTATCACTGAATAAACAAGTGTATATAGAGAAAAAAAACATCCCTATGATTGCTTTACAAATTTAAGTATCCCTGTGACTGCTTTATTCAGTAATCATGGCTGACTTTATCATGCCTGAAACACATCAGCCTATTATAGTTATTATTTTAATTAATTATAATCTACTCTTTGCCTTTTAAAGAACCTTAAGCTTGTAGAATATATTTCAGGTAGAATAGCTAGCTATTAGTTCCAGTTTCTACGTAAGCTACACAGCTTTCTTACTGCTGGTCTGTAGAGCTTGACCAACCCCCCTGGGAATGATGTAACTTCCTTAATTACGTATACAACGCATACTTGCGTAAGTGACACAAACATATAAATATATATAAATATATATATATATATATATATAGTTCGAACCCGGAATTGTTGTTCAGATAGAGGATATTACATTTGAGTGATTGAATATGATTTGTATTGTAAACATGTTCATGTTCTAGTATAACACTTTTATGAATTATTAATATCACTATAATTATGTATACAGGATATTTTTGTAGTTTACTTTGCTAAAAAGTAATAGATATGTACTTTTGGTTTAAATACATTGTGTAATTATTATATTTGATATTATGTGACCCAATTTGTGATAACCACAGTTGTCTTCAAATGCTTGCTATAAAGCCATTTTACATGTAAGTCAAGTAACTTGATGTGTATGCATGAGTTTGAAGGTTCATGTATATACAATGTACATGTAAGTGTTTGCTCAGAGTCTAACATAAATATTTTCTTGAGGGAGCATGCCTCCAGACCCCTCTAGTTGGCCATGTGCTTATGTACATGGATGGGAACTTTGCCCTCCTTTATTTTCGGCAAATACCTGATTTGCCCCCAGCAACGTTTATAAAATTAATGCAGCACAGGGAGGGGATTGGATCCTAAGACACTTCTCCTCTGTATGAAACCCTGATTGATTTGTTACATTATTACATATGCATATACAGGATATTACATTTGAGTGATTGAATATGATTTGTATTGTATACATGTTCATGTTCCAGTATAACACTTTTATGAATTATTAATATCACTATGTGTTAACAGGATGTTTGTATGGCCCGTAGATTGCTTTCCCACAGTTTTGATGTATGTTTATATATATTCTTGTGTCACTTACGTGAGTATGTGTTGTATGCGTAGTTAAGGAAGTTGTGTCATTCTGGGTGTCTCGGTCAATTAATGGCCATGGTGCATAATAGAACACGCACTCGAGCTCTGCAGACCAGCAGAAAGAAAGCTACTTGTAACTTACTTAGAAATTGGAACTAATAGCTAGCTATTCTAACTGAAATATATTCCTAAAGTTCCACAAGGTCCGTAAGGAGAGTAGATAATCAAAATAATAACTATAATAGGCTGTTGTATTTCAGTCAGGCGTGATAAAGTCAGCCATGACTACTGAATGCTGGACACCACAAAGCAGTCATAGGGATACTTTTTCTCTATACATGTATATATCTTGTTTTTTTTTTTTTTACCACACATGTGGTTTCAATGACATGTTTATATTTGTAGGAACACTTGATCGATGTGTGGATGGAGAGAGAGCTCAAATTATTTTAGAAAACACGATCTCTGTTACCAAACCTCTTTCAACATCTAGTTCTTCACCTGTACAGGTATATGCATACATGTATTTGTAATCATGTTTGTGTGTCTGTCTGTGCATGTTGATATTAGTGATGCACCAATATCAATTGATAATCAGTGTTGGTCACTATCGGCTAGTATCAGTATTTTGCAGTTATTTCTGAAAGAGTAACTGATATTGTAATAAGTGTACTAAATGTTCATTTCTTGTGATTATGACATCATCAATTCCTTTATGATGCTCATCATTATTGAAAAAATACTCATTTTCATTGACATGCAGAATATCAGAAAACAGAAGGTACATGTACATGTTGTAACAGAGTTTTTGATACGTTTTGATGCATGGGCCAAATTGGCTCAACAATGATTAGTGTGTGTGCCATTTGGAATACATCTTGAGCCAATTAACAATTACAACATGTACTATTGTTGTTAGTGACAATATAATCATAATTAACTGTGTCACTGGCCCAATAAGAGAACTGTGCAGTGCCAAATAAGAAGCTCTTTGGGCCGCCACTGGTGCGCCATATGAGCTTATCAAAAACACTGTGTTGTAATACTGTTTGATCAGTATCAATTATTAGTACACATTTCAAGTAATTATGGGTTTATTGGAATATCAGTAAAATCTCTTATCACTACTTAATATACAGGTATATAATAGTTGTACAGTAAATAGCTTAGTGAATAATACATGTATAATGGAAAATCTAAGGAACGTTACGTGTACATGTACATATCAGCTACTGATAAACAGCAGCAAGAAAGAACTAGTAGATAAATGCAATTTATATTGTCTACATTGTACATTGTTTGATTTCACTACATTTTACCTGTAAGTTCTTGCTACATGTTTTTCCAACATCCCATATCAGGGTTTTATGCAGGATTTTTGGGTGGAAGGCTGGAAGCATAGGTCATTAATTATTTATTAGTCTTGACCATATGCTAAAATGTAAGGGGGGGGGGGGGGGGGGGTATGGGATGGGAGTTGCATTATTTCAAGAGATACTGATGCATGTATCTTCCTTTTATCTATAGGTTCGTAGCCTTTCTTTTGGGAGAAACCATTCACTTGTCCAGGTCATCCTTTTTGATCCTCAAGTCCTCATCAACAAGCTACAAAAAATGGAACGGGCGGAATCCAAACATCGTCCAGTTCAGCATCCTAGTCAAGTGAGGGCATTCCGAACTTACATATCAGCTAGAAGCAAATACTCTATAACTGGTGTAGATACTCAGACTGGAATGTCTCCACCTACAAATAGGTACATATATAACTGGTGTAGATACTCGGACTGGAATGTCTCCACCTACAAATAGGTACATATATAACTGGTGTAGATACTCAGACTGGAATGTCTCCACCTACAAATAGGTACATATATAACTGGTGTAGATACTCAGACTGGAATGTCCCCACCTACAAATAGGTACATATATAACTGGTGTAGATACTCAGACTGGAATGTCTCCACCTACAAATAGGTACATATATAACTGGTGTAGATACTCAGTCTGGAATGTCTCCACCTACAAATAGGTACATATATAACTGGTGTAGATACTCAGACTGGAATGTCTCCACCTACAAATAGGTACATATATAACTGGTGTAGATACTCAGACTGGAATGTCTCCACCTACAAATAGGTACATATATAACTGGTGTAGATACTCAGACTGGAATGTCTCCACCTACAAATAGGTACATATATAACTGGTGTAGATACTCAGACTGGAATGTCTTCACCTACTAATAGGTACATATATATCTGGTGTAGATACTCAGACTATATATGTATATAACTGGCTATGGGAAAACCAGGTTTATGGCTCACAATATTTTTTTTAACGTTTGCATTTAAATGCTTACTATTTGATCATTTTCTACAGGAATTAAGACGACTACATTTTTTAAAAGCAACTATTTTTTTTCTTTTAAATATCAAGTTTAGTCTGGTTCCTGTATAAATGACCAAATAATGATTTAAGTCAAAATTATCATAATCTTTAATCCTGATTTTCTCATAGCCATTCATATGCATGTACATGTACACATGTACATGCGGAAGGTGTATGTTTGTTTGTATTACAGTAATATTGCCCATTTGACCATTTTGTATACATCTAATTAAATACTTCATTTAGGGGAGGAGCTACCTTCCAATACAATATTTAGTTAGTTTGCAATGTGAAATTGCTGAACAAGTAAAAATTTACATTTGATGACAATTTGTTTACGTTATTGTTAAACAAACTTCCCTTTATCATGTTCAATCTGTATAGTGTATTGCAATGTACATGTACACATGTATGTGTATATACATACATGTATGTATATGTACATGTATATGACTGGAATATCTTAAAATTATAATTATTACTGTGTAGTACATTGTAATTTTAATGATAACACATACACAGAAATATACATTGTACATACATGAATGTAAATGTACATATATATACATTTATATTCTTATATTATTTGTATTATGTGATTGCATCTTCATATAAGAAATCACAAAATAATGTTGTTATTTATAATTATATGTTATAACAGACATTTATAGTAGATGTATAGCAATATTATTAGTAATCTGTGGTTTGTACAGTGGTGTACTGTTTTGATTGTAATGGTGTTCATGATGTTTCAACCAACAAACCAATTTTGTTTTAACCAATAGACCACTGTGCATGTTACAAAAGCTCTTTCTCAATTGCAATGTTCTCCATCTTTTGACAGCAAACGGGGCAAACAAAACGACCCCACTACATGTTAGCACCAGCTACACTTGCAATTATGAACATTTGGAGAATAGTATTAGCTAGCTATTTGTCAAATTGTCATTTGACGTACTTACTGTCGAGTTGTTTGATTCTTCATCGCCAGCTTTGACGACCTCATTCTAATTCCACATGGTTTTGCTCATGCGCAGTAGATATTAATTATTCAGCACATGGGCGTTGATAATGGCAACACAAACCTCTCTCTTCGAGTTCTTTGGAGAATCTGGGCCTTCTTGTTCTGTGGATGACAGTCAAGACATAAGAGAACCTGAGTCTGAATATGAAATAAATGTAGAGAATGCCCAGATTCTCGTAAAAGGTCCAGGAGATCATTCTGCTAGTCCTGGCTAAAAACATTTGTTTGGTTACAATACAATGAGTCTACTGAACATATGTACTGTACATTCAGCAGCCAAAGCCAATGGCAAACAGAATAAAGACTAAATTAAAGAATCGTTTATAAGTATGTAGTGTTGAGATGGTACTTTACGTTTCAATTTAGGGACCACCTCTTCAACAGTTTAATTTTTTGAGAGCTTTGGAAATTTATAAACATAAAGGATAACAAGATATTTAACAAATGATTGATTATATGATGTTCATTTCATACAAGTGTATTGAAAATTTTCTTTTAAATTGAGACTTCTATTATTGCTGTGACTCCTACTGTAGGTTGTAGGTAGTCAAACTGACTGGCTTTGATATTCCTACATACTATTCCATTTTTATGGCCCGTAGGGCCATCCCTATGATTGCTTTCCCACGGGTTCGATGTATGTTTATATATATATTATATATATGTTTGTGTCACCTACGCGAGTATGGGTTGTATACGTAGTTAAGGAAGTTACATCATTCCCGGGGGCTCGGTCAATTAATGGGCGTGGCGCGTAAAAGAACGCGCGATCAAGCTCTACACACCAGCAGAAAGAAAGCTGTTGAGCTTACGTAGAAACTGTAACTAATAGCTAGCTATTCTGCCTGAAATATATTGCTAAAGTTCTACAAGGTCCTTTGAAAGGTCAGGAGAGTAGATAATCAAAATAATAACTATAATAAGCTGTTGTCTTTCATGCTTGATAAAGTCAGCCATGATTACTGAATTCTGGACACCACAAAGCAGTCATAAGGATACTTTTATCTTCACTTAAATTTGTAAAGCAATCATAGGGATGTTTTTTTCTCTATATACACTTGTTTAAAATGCTTTTTTTATTATTCTTTATCTGTATATGATAACAGCCTTTGTGGATATGGTTCCTCATCATAGAATACATGTGTAGATAAACAATTATCAACTTACTCTTGTGAAGGTTTTAAGAGGCCATTTAAGATGTATTGTATTGAGGCCATGTAACAGTATTGTCTATCATGTGATACAAAAGAGGTTATTCTTAACTAATAATTCTGTAAATTAGTTAGTGAATGTAATCATCATTTACATGTACCTATCTACATGTACAATGTATTATAATTAATATATTTATGAAGTATATTACAGTATACTAGTAATGCAATAGTTCATATACCTTCTTCTATATCATACCAAATGAAACAAACGATCACACAAAGACACTGTTTAGTTAGTCACATCTTATTGTTATAGATTCTTGGGAGTATGCTTTTATAACCATCCGTTTATGGGTGTGTTAATTTTAACTACAATATGATCCATGTACATATTTACATACTAGTATAATTAAAGAAAGTGTACAATTTGACAACCCATTAGATTACTATTCCTGTGACTTGCTTTGTTTATTATGTAATGATAATTAATATCATGGTCTACTGAAACCAGTCTTATGACTTCAAAATTTTACAATCACAAAATTAATTTTATAATAATGAATGAAAACATACATGTACATGTAATAACGAGCAAACTCTTTTTTATATTAACTTTAAAGAAGTTGAAAAGTATTACTTAGTACACACCACACAGGTAATTACTTTATCAGTAACATATGGATCACATGGTAGACCAGTACCACATGTAGCTATAACATGATGGAATAAAGCACCATCAGTATTAGCATAACTACCAGGTACAGTTTCAGCATTCTTGTCCACACATTCATAAACTACATTGCTTTTTGAATCATAATATGGAGCCATCAGGTATCCCTCATATTCCTCAGTCCATGAGGAATAACATGTTATTCTGGCTGGAATCATTAATTTTGATGCACGTTGGGAAGTATAACAAACAGCACATGGAACATTGTGACCATGTGATGTAAAAAGAGGACGTCGGTATTCTGCTCCGTACAATAATGAGTAATATTCAGGAAGTCCACTAACAAGGTACTGTGGTGTTGTAGGTAAACAAAGGTAGTTTGCTCCACCTCCTGAATGAGTGTAATGACTACCACCAGCTAAACCAGAATATACTAGTTCTGTTCCTGGAGTACCTGGACATGTAGTTCTTCCCCATCTTGTATATAAAGCTCCTCCGGATATTGGTCCAGGAGGTCCCTGTATTCCTTGTTCTCCAGGTGTTCCAGGTTCACCTGTATCTCCCTTCTCTCCATTGTTACCATCTCTACCAGCTGGTCCTGGTAAACCATCACGACCATCTCTACCTCTCAGGATTTCAATATAACGACTTGATATACAACAATCATTAGTAGTAGTATTTCTTGTAGATACAGTAGAGTCATGTTCAACAATATCATGATCACTACCTATTTAAATCATGAGAATAATAGTATCTCATTAAAACTGAATAAAATTCAAACTACAAGTGCATTTGCATGTATTTTAGTACATAATTTATCCCTTTTAATTGTTACATGTATTTTTTAGGCTAGCACATTTGATCGCACTTTGTTTTAACAGTTGGAGGGTATTGCTCATTTTGTTCTCCAACCAGTGAGGCATGTCTGTTTCGAATCTTAGCAAACATCCTAAAGCAAGTCATGCAAAATTCTCCCACCATGTGTGAGTGATGTCCAAGATTGCCATCAAATACTAAGATCACTTTAATTCAGATTGTACCCTAACCACAAGGGAACCCTAACCTAAATGAACCACATAATGATATTCATGAGATATTGATGGCAATGTTGGACATAAATACCATGTGCATATATAGGAGCCAGAATAAACATTTTGATGCTATAAACAATAATATAACTGAGAAATATTATCGAAAATCCTTCCTTATGATTAACAATCAATGAATATCATTAATAACCTTATTGCTATTGCTTTGCATACTTACTCAACCACCATCGTAATTATCTAACTTAATTAATGTTGCTCATTTAAAATCCAAAACCTGTCTTACACAATTAGTACTAATGTATTTTGTTACCTTTTATAACAGCACCTTCACAATAGTTCCATTCCATTATAACAAGTACCACTATAACTAGAAGAATCTTCATTTTGTATCTTTTGTAGCAATTCACTTATCCTTGGGCTATGGATTTCAGCAGTAGATAGCTTATAGTAACTTTTTGATAATTCCTGTGATCTATTTATACTGTAGTAAACTACTGCTAAACTAATAGTGACGTTGTATCAAAATAGTCTAAGTGGGATGGTACCAGACATGGGGGCAATGTAATATATTACTTTTGCTATTACCTTACAAATCAGTATATTACTATTACTAATACTTGCTAAATCAATGTACTATTACTATTACCTTAAAAATCAATAGAAGACACAAGTATAGTGTATTCTAATATTAATATTATTGTGTGGGTGTATCAATAATTAATATATAAAATTATACATAATTATAAACATGATTACCTTCAATATTTATCACTATTGTCACAATTGTCACCACTCTTACAGTATTCAGTATCGTCACATTAGTCACTACTATCACGTTAGTCAATATAGTCACATTAGTCACTAGTGTGAAATTGTCACTACTGTCATTAATTACCATTGCCAGAATAGATGTACAAAGAAGCAGAATAACATTTTAATTAATCATTTTAGGTTTCCTAACCTTCTTTGTGTCATAAGGTTAATAATACATAATTATACTGTAACTCAATATCTTATATGTACTTTAATGTTATAAAGTTGATACATTGTCTGTCTGTCTCTCTCTCTCTCTTTGTCTCTCTCTCTGTCTCTGTCTCTCTTTGCCTCCGTCTCTCTTTGCCTCTGTCTCTCCCTCTGTCTCTCCCTATGTCTTTCTCCTTCTTTGTCTGTCTTTCTCTTTCTCTGTCTCTGTCTGTCTGTCTGTCTGTCTGTCTGTCTGTCTGTTTCTTTTTGTCTTTCTCTTAGTTGGTATTTAATAGGACAGTTTCATTAAAAGAAGACTCTGGAAAAAAATAATTCTAAATTTCAGAATTTAAATTGAATCATGATAATAGTGACTAATGTGACAATAGTGAGTACCGTAAGAGTAGTGACAATTGTGACAGTAGTGATAAATATTGAAGGTAATGATATGTTTATAATTATGTATAATTGCCGAGCACCTTAGTGCGAGGCAACTAATCTGGGAGTGTAGTGAAATCTCAACCTTAGTTTGTAAACATACATGTATACATGTATATGTTATAACACCCTGTGAGGTAACCCCCTAAACTTTGATCAACACAAACATCTCTACCAACATCAATGGCATTTAGACTATCAGTCACAAAACCAGATCCCTCATCAATTACTGGTACTCCTATTATAAAGAAAGATCAAACTTATAAATAAGTGAAAAACATAAAATAATAGACTAGCTATCTGTCTGTTTGTTGGCTGGGCTATCTTCATATTGATCCTATAACCCATCCAATCCAATATTATATATACATTCTAGTTTCTTATTCTTTCAATGAAAATCTCAATAATTATGAGTATCATAAAAGCAATTATCATGTTAGTCACTATTGTCACATTAGTCACTACTATCACGTTAGTCAATAGCTATTGTCACTTTAGTCACTAGTGTGACATTGTCACCACTGTCACAGTAGTCACATTAGTTACCATTGTCAGAATAGTGACTACTATCACTACTGTCACATTAGTCACTACTGTCATAGTAGTCACTACTGTCACATTAGTCTGTCATAGTAGTCACTAGCATAAACATTAGCCATTATTTTCACATTAGTCACAACAGTCACTTTAGTCACCATAATCACCATAATCATGATAGTAATAATATCACTATTATCATTATAGACACTACTGTCACAACTTTCATAGTAGTCACTACTGTCACTATAGTCACTACTGTCACAATAGTCACTACTGTCACAATAGTGACTATAGTCCAAATAGGAACATAATAGTGACTACACTACAAAAATAAAATTGTTTAAATAACTAATTTATTGGTTAGTACAGTTGGAGGAATAGTGGAAATTGTAATTTAATTGGTCATGTAGGTTATTATGACTGCATGGTGACATACATGTACTATAATTCAATAATTGTAATTCCACTTATCCTTATACTGTCTATTAGATGTACAAAGAAGCAGAATAACATTTTAATTAATCATTTTAGGTTTCCAAACCTTCTTTGTGCATCTAATATAAGATATTTGGACATGATAATTGATTATAGTACAAATACGTATATGTTATCATCCAGTCATAACAACCTGTATGACTAATTAAGTTATAATTTACATCCTTGCAACTATACTAACCAATACATTTGTTATTTTAACAATTCTATTTGTGCAGTGTACTGTCACACAAGTCAATACGGTCACAATAGTCACTAATGTCATTGCTGTCAACCTAGTGTCTACTACCATCACAACAATGAACCATGCAAAGGTTCTTCATGAGATTCATCAACACATTGTGTAGAGGGTCGTCCTTACAATGGGTATTTTTGATCACTATATATTACTATCATGACTATAGTGACTATTGTGACAATAGTGATGTTAGTGGGTATACTACTATTACTAGTACTCTCATGACTATAGTGACTATTGTGACTGTAGTGGCAGTAGTGATTATTGGGACAATGGTGACTAATGTAACTACTGTGACAGTAGGGACTATTGTGAGAGAAAGGATAATTGTGACAGTAGTGAAAGGTATTTAGATGTATAATTTTATATATTATTGGTATACCCACACTATAATAGTATTAATATATATTAGGATACACTTTACTTGTGCCTTCTACCAATATGAGTATATTACTATTACCTTAAAAATCAGTATATTCATGGTTGAAGTGACAAAGAAATTAAAATCAAAGATTTTCCAATATATGGTACAATAATGTGTAATATTAATTTATTAATAAATATAATTATTGTGTAATGTTAGGTTATATTTCAAAGAAAACAAATACATTTTAATTATTTATATATATATATATATAATACATGTACATATAAAACATATATATAATTACACAATGTATATATATGTATAGGTTTTACATCGAGGTAAAGGTCTCTACTAGATTTATCAAACCGAGGGCCGAAGGCACGAGGTTTGATAAATGTAGTAGAGACACAGTGGAGATCACTGTTCAGCTGCCGAAGCCTATGGCATGAGAGCTTTTAGGGCTATAACAGCCAGCTTTGCAAGAATGGAGAATTTGCCTGAATTAGTTCAATACCATGTGAAAGTGGATTCAGTGCAGCAAATAGAATAAAGACTAAATTAAGGAATCGTTTACAAGTATGTAGTGTTGAGATGTTACTTTCAGTTTAATTTCAACAGTTTAATTATTTGAGAAGTTTGGAAATTTATAAACATAAATGACAACACAGGGTATTTAACAAATGATTGATTATATGACGTTCATTTTATAATTCACAAGTTTTTTTAAATTTTGTTTTTAATCGAGACTTCTAATATTATTGCTGTGACTCCTACTGTAGGCTGTAGGTAGTCAAATTGAATAGCTAATTCACTGATTTGGAGGGCTTTGTCATGCTCAGAATCAATCATGTCCAGAAATGGCTTGACATGGGCAATTTTTGTCAGTAATTTTTCCGTATATTAGCGGGAAAGTTTTGTGTGGCGTTCAATGGAGATTTTAAAATAGCAGGTTTTATCTCTTAACCAGTAAGGAAATTCCAAGATGTGCACCCTTTCACACGTAGGAGACATCTATATACTACATTACTAACACAATTTCTACTCCATTCATGCAGGTCTTCTTTATTCCTTTTGGCTATCTTTGAAAACGACATTTTTTAGATTGCCTCCATTGAAAATGTATTAGCTAATAAAATTTTTCAAATTTTTGCTTTCTTGAAATGCATGTAAAAATTTTTTTATAAAGACATTTCAAGATGTGCACCCTGGATGGCCTAGTCTAATATCTTAGCTTTCTTTTTAAATGGTGAAATACGGCATCACAAAGCCGGAATGGCAGTCCTTTTTTCCTTGAAAAGGGTCCAGTTCAGCAAATTTTTGTAATTTTAATTGACCACACCCACAACTAATTAAAATTTCAACAATGGATTGTGATTGTTTTACTGCTTTTAGTGCTGTGTAAAATACTACTATATAGATGTCTTGATTGTTTAAATGAAGTACTTTAAACTTTAAGAATCCCTGTTTACTTGTTTGGAAGTAAAAATTTCTGACATTGGTTATTTATTCGTATCACATATATATGCAGTGTTCTCCCTAGGCTCTTTTGGAGGAAGGGGCCTCACATCTTCTGCATCCAAATTCCTTTGATGTGGCAATGGGAGTGGCCTATATTCTTTGAAGACTCCAGGCCACACCCTCCCCCTACACCTTGATCATTTTCTAGGGAGAACACTGATATGTTTGTATATACATATCATGTTACAGAATTAAATTCATTTATCTGTATATAATAGTATCATGGGAATGATGTGACACTGGTTATTTATTCCTGTTACTGTAGATACATTAGTACATTAGTATATTATACTGGTTAGTATCATTATATACATGTTTATGTACATTATGTATTATGTAATTCCATTTCATAAAGTACATAACTATATTATATTCTATCACGTGATACTAAAGAGATAATTCATAGTTAATTATAATATGATAGTAAACATTACAAATGTAATCATTATTAACCTATCTATATCTGTATTATAATTAACATAATTATAAAGTATAATATCAGAGAGTACGGTAGTACTCTCTATGTAGGGATGGCACGGAAAAAAAATGGCCGCCCATGCATTTCAATTGCAAGTGATGAGCTGAAATCTCTGGTAATATATACACATAAGTTTCTATACACACATGCCTGTTTATATCTAGTGTTTTTTATGACTACCAATACCTTCTAGATGGCCGAAGGTAGAGAACCGGCGAGTGGCAAAACTGGCAAAATCTTCATCATATTAATATTATTATTTTCCAGACAAATCATTTTTTTGTTTGTTGACCTATCACGATGATTCTAGCACCATTCCCGTCGCATTTATAGTAAAATTCTGGTCGTAAAGTATCGAGATGATATCTTCAGATACTATGAAAGAAGACAGTCTCAACGACTACAGAGATTTGATCTGGAATTGGACGCCATTTTCCTAAGTGGAATTTAATTACGCATGCGCATTTGTATACTCTTAACATGGATGTAAAACAAGGACGTCGGTATTTTGCTCCATACAAGTATGAGTAAGCTGTAGGAAGTCCACTAACAAGGTACTGTGGTGATGTAGGTAAACAAAGGTAGTTTGCTCCACCTCCTGAATGACTGTAGCGACTACCACCAGCTAAACCAGAATATACTAGTTCTGTTCCTGGAGTACCTGGACATGTAGTTCTCCCCCATCTTGTATATAGAGCTCCTCCTGATATTGGTCCAGGAGGTCCCTGTATTCCTTGTTCTCCAGGTGTTCCAGGTTCACCTTTATCTCCTTTCTCTCCATTGTTACCATCTCTACCAGCTAGTCCTGTTAACCCATCACGACCATCTCTACCTCTCAGGATTTCAACATAACGACCTGATATACAACAATCATTAGTAGTAGTATTTCTTAGTAGTAGATACAGTAGAGTCAAGAGCACGTTCAACAATATCATGATCACTACCTATTTAAATCATGAGAATAATAATATCTGTATCAGAATAAAATTCAAACCAGATGTGCATTTGTATGTATATTAGTACATAACTTATTCCCTTTTAATTATTATATGTATATTTTTAGACTAGCACATTTGATCACACTTTGTTTTAATAGTTGGAGGGTAAACTCAACATTATGAATATTCAATTTAGTGTAAACAAAATATATGATACACTATGATAGCTAGATTGTTATTGCTTTTAAAACTCATCTAACTTCTGTTGTTGTCCAACCACTGAGGCATATCTGTTTTGAATTTAGCAAGCATACTAAAGCAAGTTAATGCAAAATTCTCCCACCATGTGCATAGGAACCAGAATAAAACATTGTGATCTACTAAACGATAGTATAATCGAGAAATATTATCTTACAATTCAAATCTCTTTCCTTATGATGTACATGTACACGAATAACATCAATGAATAACCACAATATATACATGTACATGTTGCTACTGCTTTGCATACATACTCAACTGCCATCTTAATTTCTGTGACCATGCTAACAAGTCAATGTTGCTCATAACTATTAACACATTTTTAAATCTAAAACCTGTCTTGCAGGATTAATGCAAAAGTATTTTGTTACCTTTTATAACAGTTCCTTCACAATAGTTCCATGCTATTATAACAAGTACCACTATAACTAGAAGAATCTTCATTTAGTATCTTTTGTAGCAATTCACCATCCTTGGGCTATGGATTTCAGCAGTAGATAGTTTATAGTCTTGTGTAAGTAACTTTTTGATAATTCCTGTGATCTATTTATACTGTAGTAAACTACTGCTAAACTAACAGTGAATTTGATATATATCAGAATTGTCTAAGTAGGATGGTGCATATATTATTAGTGTGATTATTGTCTCACAGTAAAAAATCAATGGGTCTTTTCAACATGTATTTGGGTCACAGTGTATTAGTTTTGTATTATTCTTAATATGAAGTATGGCTTGAGCTATTCTCCTGCAAATGTAAACCATACAAGATAATTATTAGTATAATTTTCCTTTTTTTTTATCAGTTTCCCTCGTTATCAGTTTACTTAGCTATCACTTTTCCTTTGCAATCAGCTGCTTTCCCTCACTATGGATATTCCCTAGTCATAGCATTCCCCCAGTATCTGCTTTCCCTCACTATCGATATTCCCTAGTCATAGCCTAGAATCATAGAATTAATTTGTTTATTGATAAAATATTGATTGTTATCACATTCTATTTGTAATTAACATGTAACTGTAATTATGTATGTTCATTCAACGCATCTAAAATGAGAGAATGCATATACATGTAGGTGACCATCCATACAGAATGAGAAATGCCAAATGCAGCAAATGAATATTTTATAGAGGCTTTTAGTATGTCAATACTGACCACTTTTAGTTATAATTATAATATGCTTATATAGTTTCTTAACCCTTAGAGCACTGATGTCACATATATGAAGCTCTCCAAATGCTTGTATTTGGCATCAGGCACAAGCCGATGAACGTGGCTAAAAAGTTGATGGTTTTTCGACCGCCCTTTGGCCTAAATAACGACTACGGGGGAAATTTTAAATGGGGGTGTCCCCCCCATTAATGCGGGGTTCGAAGGGGGCGCAGCCCCTTCGCTGCCCACGCAATTTGTGGTTTTTGTGACCTCACCCACGCGCTCTGGTGGGTACCTGAGGCATTTCCCTTGCTGTGAAACCTGAAATCGTGGGTGTAGCTGGTCCCAACATGCAGTGGGGTCATTTTGTTAGCCCCAGTTCCAGTCAAAAGAAGGAGAACACTGCATTTGATTTCATCCTACGAAGTGCTTGGGGACTTTCGAGTCCCGGTAAGCAAGTTGGTGAAAGTAGTACTTCATGTCGGAAAAGGAACCAAGTTTTAGGTAAAGAAAGTGAGCGGTGGCCAATTATATATGCAATAGAGTCGCCAACATTGGAAATGGGAAGAATTTTGAAAAACAGGCTTACTGCTCTAAGGGTTAATACTTTAGCTATAGTGTCATTAACTAAAACAAGATTTATAGAGAAAAAAGTATCCTTGTGACTGCTTTGTGGTGTCCAGCATTCAGTAATCATGGCTGACTTTATCATGCCTGAAACACATCAGCCTATTATAGTTGATTATCTACTCTCCTTATCTTTTAAAGGACCTTGTAGAATTTCAGGAATATATTTCAGGTAAAATAGCTAGCTACTACTTCCAGTTTCTACACAAGCAAGTAAAGGTACAAGCAGCTACTTCTCAAGTGTGCATTCAATTACGCACCACACCCATTAATTGATCAAGCGCCCCCCCCTTCCTTAATTATGTTTACAACGCATACTGGCGCAAGTGACACAAAAATATAAACATACATCGAACCTGTGATAAAACAAGTACAGGCCATAACACTATTTCACTAATGTGTTTGTTGTTCAATACTTTTCACTGTCGTTTCTAAAACAAAATAATTATTGCATGTATTATCATAACGTAGGAAACACATTTTGTTTTTATAGCCTCCAGGGTTATCCCCATGATTGCTGTCTCACAGGTTCCAACTATGTAAACATGTATATACTTGTGTCACATGCATGTTGCATAAGTACTAAAGGAAGTTACGTTGGGTCTTAATCAATTGAAGGGCATGTCGCATAAATGAACATGTGCTTGAGCTACCAGTACAGTCTAGTGAATCTAGTGAGTCACAATCATAGGGATATTAATTACTATGTAACTAGTTACAAATATCTTACAACAAAATATTTTATGACCACAAAATTGTATTACAAATGCAAGAAAGGAAAACACATTTAATAACTGACATTTAATATCATGCAAACACTTTAAAATTTTAATTCCTTGCTAACAAAAGCGTATTAGTTATATAGACCTTGATAACTGGGATTATTTATTTATTATTCTGTTTCACCAGTTAATAATATATATTATGATAATACCAACGTTTCGGCTATTTTATTCAATAGCCTTCATCAGGGTATAATGCAAAAAATACAAGCAACAGACAGTTTAAATAGGTTAGTTCTTACAATGATAGACAGCATGATGGCTAGCTAGAGTGGTGTGATAATTAATTCTGACAATGACAGAAGACACAACGGCTATGATGAATGACATGACGGCTAGGTAAGATGGCGTGGCGAGTGGAGCTCAGTGGCTGACGTCACAGTTAACTTCGGTATGGCTGGGGTAGGTTTCCACTACCTTTTTTTCAATAGATTTGGAACCTGGTGGATATACCATGACTCATGGATGCATCGCTGGATCCATCATTGATGTTGATGAAAAAGAGTAGCATCTTCCCAGGCTATGTGATGGTGAGAAGTCCAAGCATGGTCAGCTAGGGCACTGGAATTACAGTCACCTGTGATCACTGACTGTTGGTTTTTCTTGATCCTGCGGTTCAAAGTTCTGAGAGTTTGCCCGATGTAAGATTTTTCATATCCTTACAAAGAATTCTATAAACCACCCCGGACTTATGTGACGTGGGAATGGGATCCTTTGGGTGAGACAGAATTTGTCTGAGGGATCTGGTAGGAGTGAAGATGGTTTAAATACCAAGATCTTTGTGTAATGGAATTTATTCTGATAGTCCTTGTATATAGGGAACGATGGCAACAGTGGTTGGCTCTGGTTCACTGTTAATGGTCTCCTGGGATTTCTCATTATAAAGTGTCTGGGATAACCATTCTCAATCAGGGACTGTACAACATGTTCCTCCTCCTCAGAATGTTCAACTAAGGATGAAGATAACCTTTTCACTCAATGGAAAAATGTACATACAACAGAACTCTTGTGAGTGGTAGGATGGTGGGAGGTAAACTGTAAATACTGGTCCAGATGGGTATATACTGATATAGATACCAGACCATCACCATTTCGATGAACCATCACATCCAAGAATGGCAGATGGCGGTCAACCTCAACTTCAAAGGTGAACTTAATGGAGTCCACTACTGAGTTCAGATACAGATGAAATTTATGTATAGCAGTAAAGGGGTCATCTACATACTGTTTCCAAAAAAGGCGTTTAGTGTCAGAAAAACTATTGATAGCCCTCTGTTCTACCTCCTCTATCACCAAGTTAGCAACAACAACTGATACAGGTGAACCTATTGCTGTGCCATGAATCTGCTGATAATAACTTCCTCGGAATTGCAGATATGTAGCATTGAGACAAAGCTTAAGCAAAAATATTATCTCTTCAACAGTTTGAGGGGTACGGATCTCCAACTCTGGGTCATTCCTCAAGTAATGCTTAGTGACTTGTATGGCTAGCTCCATAGGCATGTTAGTGAACAAGGAGACAACATCAAAGGAGACCATCACCTCATTCATCAACTCTTGTGAACATATAAACCTCCGAGTTTCTGATGTATGAAGACCTTTTCCTATAAGGGGAGACAGAATCATGGTTAGGTACTTGGATAGTTTATACGTAGTGGATATAACAAAAGACACGATGGGTCTAAGTGGAACTTGTGGCTTATGAACTTTAGGTAACCCATAAATCCTAGAAGTAACTTCCACAGAGCTTCGAAGCTTTTTATAAACTGTGTCAGGAAGCATACCAGTCCGATTTAAACTCAACAATTCTTTGTTCATCTTCTCAAGTGATGGAGTTGGGTCAAGCTTCAAACATTGGTAAATGGTTTCATCTCCCAACAAGGTTTACATTTTACTCTCATAATCATTTGCATCCATCACAACAGTTCTCCTCCCTTATCAGCTGGCAAGATAACAATTTCCTTGTTCTCCTTGAGTCGTTTCAACGCTTTACGTTCAAGAAGAGGTAAATTCATGGATAGATGGCTGTTTGCTCAAAACTCCAATGATCTTCATTCTAGTTTTTCCAACGAGCTCCTCTGAGGCCTTGGATTGCTGCAAAGCATCCTCAACTTCAGCAACAATACTCTATACTTGTATTACTTAGTACACACCACACAAGTAATTGTTTTGGTAGTAACATATGGAAGACAAGGTAGACCAGTACCACATCTAGCTATATCATGATAGAGTAATGCACCGTTTACTAAAATTGTATGTCATTTAGCCATCAGGTATTCTTCGTATTCTTCAGTCCACATGGAAGGACATGTTATTCTGGTTGGAATTAATAATTTTGTTTCATGTTTAGAAGTATAACAAACAGCACATGGAACATTGTAATCATATGTGGCAAAACAAGGATGTTGGTATTATGACCTGTAATTAGGAATTCCATTGGCAATGTATTGTGGTCTTCTGGTAAACAAAGGTAGTTTGCACCACCTCCTGAATGAGTGTATAGACTACCACCAGCTAAACTAGAATACACTAGTACTGTTCCTGGAGTACCTGGACATGTAGTTCTCCATCTTGTATATAGAGCTCCTCCTGATATTGGTCCAGGAGGCCCCTGTATTCCTTGTTCTCCAGGTGTTCCAGGTTCACCTTTATCTCCCTTCTCTCCATTGTTACCATCTCTACCAGCTGGTCCTGTTAAACCATCACGACCATCTCTACCTCTCAGGATTTCAACATAACGACCTGATATACAACAATCATTAGTAGTAGTATTTCATTAGAATCAAGAGTATGTTCGAAAATATCCTGATCACTTTCTATTTGAAGTTATGATGCATAATGGATGATATACAAATTTAGTTTCTATTCAATGAACACATTTTATCAAATTCATAATATAATTGTGATTGTATTCCTGTATATAATAATTGTAAGAATTTTATAACACTCAGCCAATAAACACCAGCCAATATTAAATGTCTGTTTTATATGTACATGTATTACTTCACCACTGCATATTGCAATTTTCAATATAAATATCATTGGCACAATATATACTCAGTAGCATTACACCTGTACATTGACCAAAAAATTGTTGTATATTATTTTTATATGAGTATGATCAAGTCTAAAGCGAGTATGTCTTATAAATCTGATTGAATTTAGTATACATATTTGGTACATTACCTTTCATAATAGCTTTATAGTGCAGAAGAATCTTCATTTTATTACTTTGTAAGTAATGTTCTCTTTTAGGCTGTGGAGATTATAGTATTAGGTCTATCTTTTACAGTCTTATGTTACTAATAATTACAGTGACATAAATGCTGACTGTATTTTACCATATTGTATGTTAAGATTGTAGAATTGTTATATTAATAACTAGTAGAATATAGTGGATGTGATCAGCTAATGGCTATTGTCATTGTAATAATTATGCAGTTTTCGTTATCCAATTATAAGATTCTTATTCTGAAACACAACAGTTTAAGACACATTCCTATTCACTTACTAAACCCTATGAAATGTGTTATTTCCTTTCTACTTCACAATGAATATGTTACACAAGCTTATGTCCCCTATACTAAGTACCTCTTTAATAATTCCTATACCAATACCTACATGTATCCTAGTGTAGATACAAACTTTTTGTATATGTATGCATGTACATTATGTATGTACATGTATGTATGTATGTATGTACAACTGTTTTAATTTTACTTTAAACATGGTTGGACATGAGCTGACCTTGCTTTCAAAGCTTTTGTATCTACAATTTGTGCTATTTGAAATGTTTTTAGATAGCATGTAATGTATCAACCTACACGTGTACATGACTACATGTACATGTGTACTAACCATGCTGTATGTGTACATAGAATACACACATAATTATATTTATTATTATCCTAAATTATTTTTGTAGGGCTGAGTTAAATCCACCAATTCCACGAGTACAAGCTAAAGCTATGGAAGCAATAGGAGATGCAGTTGCTGGAGGTCAGAAACAAGAAGTCATTAAACCTGAGTCTCCTGCTATGACTGTTAATATAGTACGTTTATTAGTGTCCTGTCTTCATGCCTGGAATCTGGATGAATCACTAGACAGGTTTGTGAAATGAAACATTGTAAATACCTGTATTGAATATAATTAATTAAGATACTTTTCGATGGCTCTGGGAGTGCATTATGAACCTCCCTGTTCTGTAATGAGCATTGCATTGAAGGATAAGAGGTGCTTTCCCACAAAATCTTGATCAAGTGGTTACCATCAATCACTCAATGGCTTGCCATTCTGCTATTTTTTAATTAACCGATTAACTGCCATAGACGCCAATTGGCGTCAAACACGGAGGGCATTGAAACGCTGTAGACACCAATTGGCGTCTTGGATGCCACACCTTACTCTTATGCTTATATCTCACGAAGGATATCAGTTAGGGCCCTGATATTTTGGCAACACTGAGAGGAGTGCTTGTGCTAAAAATAAGCTGTACTGGGTCTAGAAGCTTACCATAAGAAAACATGGAGTTTTTCAGCACGAAGATTTATCGTGGTTTTACAGTGCATTTACACTGTTTAGATTATTATAATAATATTTCTAAATTTTCTGTAAACAAGTAAAGTAAGTATGACACAGAAGACAAAGATATGAGATAAGTGATGTCTTGAAAATGATGGTCAGCAATACTGAATCTGAAGATCCACTGATATATAGCACAGATTGATGATTTTGACAATGATAACTGTGAGCCCTCTAATGATGAAAGGAATCCTTCACCATTACACCTTACAACATCACCAGTAGACTGTACTTATATTATTTTACCATCCACTTCTTCTCTTCTACACTGACAGTGTTCCTTCGTCACTGCCTATAGTATAATTACTAGCAACACCTACAAATAGACGGGATACACAGGGGTATGGTAATAAATGCTGACATTTCTTTTGCCACTGTAGGCCAATTTTGTTATCTGTTTCAATATCTCCTTCCTACACAGAGAGTGCGAAAATACTCTAGGACTTGTAAGGCCCTCACGACCTATATCATTTGGTCTTCTCAGCTATGGTGGTTCCCTCTCTCTAGTTCTCCCTGGATGGGGACTTGTCAAATCAGAATCTGTTTCTGAAGCTTTGTCTCCTGAGAAGGTTTCGACAGTACATGTAACTGAGTCTCCTGGTATTATGAAATCTGATATTAATATACTGAGACAATTGTCTGCTCATCAGATGAAAGGTTTGTGTCAACAATGACTTCTGTTTGTCAATCTATAATGATAATCTACTAGAGTTCACTTATCATAGTTTACATTATTGATAATTACAAGGATCTTTTTGTATACAAAATGTGATATCTATGAATATGTACGTTGATACCGAAACTTTATATTTAACAGATAAAAGATCATAGTTAATTAATCAGGCACAAAGGATGATGTAACTAAAATTAAATACAATTAAAGGTCATTCACATTCACTGTGACTAAGTGACGCACCGATAAGAGATTTTACCAATATTCTGATAAACCAATAATTACTTTTGATGTGTACCGATAACCAATACCAATCTGATATTATGTCTGGTTTCTGAGTATTTCAATGAAATTGAGAAATTTCTCAATAATTATGAGTATCATAAAAGCAATTAAGGATGTTATAATCACAAGAAATGACATGATTAGTACACTTACTATAATAACAGTTACATCTTTCAGAAATAGCTGATACCAATTGTTGAAATAATGGCAGATAATGATCAATACCGATCCGGTTATCAGTGTATCACTAACTGTGACCTCAGAAAAATGTTCATAAATTTTGACCAACAATCCTATTATCGAAACAATTTTCATATTATTCATTCGTTTTGTGTACGTCAAATTTCATACCATTATAGAGTTTCATGTATTAACCTTATTACAATAAGCTATGCACTATATTATATATAAACATATCAGTTCATCTTGAATGTCAATAGATTTTAAAGTACTTCTAATTTGGCACGTGTTACAAAAACTTACATATGTGCTGTACTCCTTCCAGTTAATACACCCCCTTTAGGACCTAAACATAATTATTGACAAAAAGTCCACAGATGGAAGTTTTCTACTGTTATCACTATCAGTGCTACTGGCTACTCCTATCAAGTATCAAGAGAATTGACAGTTGGGTTTACAACTTTAAAAATTATAATGAGTGTTTTGGAAAGATTAAATCACAAAAGTTACACACATGTGAAATAATTAGAGAGGTGTATTAATTGCAGAGAGTTCTGTAGAATAAAACCTTGACCAAAAAAAATTGTTATCAGTTGTTTGGTTTCAGAAACACAAGAAACAATTTCATAGACTTATTCTCTCTATATTTTTGAGTGTTGCTAACATTATAAGTAAATTAACAAGTTCTTCAAAACAATGTTCATGTATGACTCCTATAAAGATAAAACTTTCACTCTGTATTTCTCTTAGTTCAAGATATGGTGCATCCTCAATCTATTGCCATACCAAAGGAATTTGATCAAAAGGTATTATTGTCACAGAGAGGAGATGACAGTCTTCCACAAGACTCTACAGATGATCTAGATGAGGAACAGAGCGAAATGGCTTATCATGTACGCTGGCAACTCTCTCGATCATTGACTACTCAACATTTATTGACTGTGGTATCAATTACTAATACACTAATGAATCAGACAATGGGAGCTCATGCCCTGGCATCTAGTTCAGGTTTGTCATTTATCTTTTATTATATCCTATACAAGTTATACATGTATACTAAAGGGACATGTTAACATGATATAACAGTCCTGTATTTGGTCATTTGTTCAGTTATTGTTAATGTTTATTCACAAGTGCTGAATATTTGTTTGTCCAGATATTCATCTGTTATTTCAAGATATGGTATTTTAAAGTGTATTTGGTTGGTTATTTAATGTTTGCATATACACAATCTTAAGAAATTAAATGGCACCAAAGAAGTTTTTTGCTCTGCATGACTTCCTTAGGTTGTAAATCATAGAACAGACAATAAAAACACCGATTTTTGTAAACATCTATTGTAGTTACTTCCAGCAAAACGGTGAGCTAATACCAAGAAACACAAGTTATGATAAGTAGATGTAAACAAGCTAATAATAAAGTATTTGTTTGTTAAGGAAAGCATATCCAATGCCTAAACTAGCATTTCTTATACAGTACATGTGTACATTGTACTTACAATACATTGTACAATAATATACTGTGTCTACTGCGGGAATTACAGCACCAGATGCATTTGTGTAACTGTAGGTGATCATAAACTTGTCTTAAAGACTATGAAAGTCCACTAGCAAGGAGGAGTAATAGTTCCTTCTCTTAGATACTAAGTTACCTGGATGGATATGCCAAACCACTGATTAACAAGTGTTTCAACCATTAAACACTCAGTCGTGTATAAGTCCCAATTCCACTAATACGTTAGTGTTATCATCCAGTTCTAAACTTATCATATGTGCTTTATTCCCTTTATCATCAATCCTTGATTACATCAATTCATTCCATTTTATATTTGTAGGTATAAGAACAACTAGTGAGAGTACTGAGTCAGAAGGATCTTCTGATGAGGATGAACACACAGTGAAAGATAATGTTATTCGTGCAACATGGTCCCGTGTTGCTGCTCTTCACTGTGTGATGTTGCCAGAGAGGATGGCTGGATATTTCAGAGCTCCTCATCTTCCTGTTTTGGCTTCAAGATTTATGGACCAAAGTCAAGCAGTGAGTCAAGTTCATACAAGTTATACATACTATTTGTAACAAAAGTATAATAAAAGAAGAAAGTATCAGGCAGATGGGAGTATAAGTAGGCCTACAGTGAGCATTTCAAGAAAAGCATTTTATCAAAATTGTTTTGTTGGAAAAGGCTCCCTTTTGCAAATCTGGTTACATACGAATGCTTTGTTTTAAAAGGCCCTTAACCTTATTTTGTAAATCCAACTGTAACTCTAAAGTCATGCATCAACAATTATAATAATTAGTATTAAATCATGTTAATATTTTTATGTATTAGATACGTGAAGCTGCTCAAGCTTTATTGCAAGCTGAGTTACGTAGAGTGGGAGTATCTGGAAGACGAGAACTAGTGGCTCAATGGTCAGGGAAACTTCAAACTCCCACTAGTTTCAGTCGTGTCATGCAAGACTCAAGGAGCAAGTCTGGGGTATGTTTGTGTATCTATTTGTTTGTGTATAGTGTGTGTCTGCATGTAGGTAAAATGTAAATTCCTGTAAATTTTTTTTTTTTAATTTGAGTTTAGGAATGGTTTACAATCTGTTTCAAAGTTTTGCCTTTCTGTGAATTTCTGTTTTAAAATTTTCAGGGCACAAGGACCTGAAGCATGAGGGGAAAGTACTTTGGTTACTTGTGTTCTGTGTCTGTATCTGTGTTTGTGTCTGCATCAGTGTGTCTGTATCTGTGTTTGTGTCTATTGTTTGTGCTTATATTTGTTAATTTGTTGTCATAAAATGATATATCATGCAGTGTTCTCTTTCGTTTGCTTTATGCTTCTTTATGTCTCTCCTTCCTTTTCTTCTTTCTCTGTCTCCTTTTTTCCCTTTTCCTTATGATTTCTCTTCCTCCTTCGACTCTTTCCTTCCTCCTTACTATTTATATGGAATTCCTTGGTATCTCACTTTCCTACACTTTCACATTCTTCCATCTTGTATATAGGAAGATAGTCTTGAACTTTCTGACCTTAGCAGTCATGCTACTCCCACCCAGCAACAACAAATAACAGCTCTCGTTATCCTAGGAATGATAGGAGCTGAGTTTAATACCTCTGGAAGGACCACACCCGGTCAGACTAGGAGGAATAGTAAGGGGAAAAAACGAATGGATTCTCTGTCTTCAGGTATGAGTTGTTGCTAGAATTACGATGATTTGAAATTGAGCTAATCATAAATTCTAGACTTTAATAAGCTTCTTGTGTTGTGTTTGCCTGCATGGTGTTGGTTGTTTCTCCCCTGACATCAATGATGATGAAATAAGTTTGTAAACTTCAGGAATAGCAATTATCTGCTGCTCTTTTACTGTGTATCAACTGTATTTCTCAGAAACATAGTATCCAGACATACAAATTCTGTGTTTGTATGGGCAAAGTTGCATATGTGTTTACAATGCATGATTTTCAGTGTCTGTTCAGTGTCTGTTCTCTCCCTTCCTGACCATGCATCTGCGAGAGCTTGGGGACAAGGCGAGGCAAACTTAAATGGTGATTGAATCATTGATTAATCAGTGACCAAGGGACTGATTTTCTCATCCACAGTCACATAATAATGTTTTTTCTCCCATATATCAATGTTTTCAAGAGAAAAATAGCACATATAAATTCTAACTATTAGTTTAAAATGATTAAGATTATAATAATAATTATAATAACTATAATTTGTATAGAATATTTTCTCATATATCATTGATTTCATTGTCTTTATCAAAGTTTATTTTATAAACAACTACATTTACAAATGCATCTTCTGATATCGCATTCTTCTTATTTATGAGATATCTTATTGTATTTCAGATACACCCTCTGCAGTTTCAGAAATATTAGATCCATCGATTGCGAGACAAACTGCTAAAACTCTCCAAGCCGTATTACTAGAAAAGCCAGTTACTAAATCCAGTTTATACTCATCGCTGAGATGCTCTGCTGCAGAATTAATGGGACGTGGGTTCCATTTATGGGAAAACTATGTAGATGTGTCTGCTGTTATTATGGGACTCCTGGATTTAGCTGTTCTCCCTCAACTGACTCATTCTAGTGAAGAAAGAGTTTCTAAGAAAGTCCGTGCTGCAAAGTTTATGGCCGAGATTGCTCGTAGAGCTCTTAACTTAATGGTTCTTATACGACCTGTGACTGTAGTCACTGCCATTGCTAAGGAAGTATCTCTCTATCTTGGTACACAACATGGAACTTCTTTTCCTCACTCCTCTTTACCCCCTATACAGGTTCGTTGTTCGTTTTTCCATCATACACAAATCTTGTGCAGTTACATATATATCTTTAAATTTATTCATTCATGCACAAAAGCATCATCAATTCATCCATTCACCATTCATCAAGCATGCGATCAAATACTTTTTAAAAATATTTTTTTTGAACTAAAAATGTATTTAAATACAGCTAAATACACAAATACTATAATATTTCACTTCAAGTTCGTCATTCATATAGCCTATCCCTTCATTCACTTGTCCATCTATTCATTAGTATTGAAATGAATATATACAGGTGTTTAGTATTTGAATATTTGCACAAACAAATATTCAAATATTCATTCACTTACTTACTTATCATTAATTGTTTGACTCAATTGAGAAATATTAAGTATAGCTCATCGTGTTGCTTTAAGAAACTACTATAGATATTTATAACAACCACTTCTGTGTTTTATTATTCATTGTGTGCTCTACAAGCCTGGCAGAAAGCCAGTAACACAAACCATCACCATTTAATTTCTACGTGTATAAAGATTGGACATGTTTTGTTGTTGCACATGCATACTGCATAGACATTAAAAACATAACCAACTACCTTCAAATACCAAAGTAATGTATCAGAGAGTACAGTAGTACTCTCTATATAGGGATGGCACAGAAAAAAATGGTGCCCATACATTTCAATTGCAAGTGATGAGCTGAAATCTCTGGTAATATATACATATAAGTTCTAATACACACATACCTATTCATAGAGAACCGGCGAGTGGCAAAATATGCTTCATATTATTATTATTATTATTTTCCAGACAAATAATTTTTTTGTTTGTTGAACTATCACAATGATTCTAGCACCATTTCAATGGCATTCATTGTAAACTTCTAGTCTACAAATATTGAGATAATATCCTCAGATACTATGAAAGAAGAAAGTCTCAACAACTACAAAGATTCGATCTCGAATTGAACGCCATTTTAATAAGTGTATTCATTAATCGAAACTATTTACGCATGCACATTTGTGTACTCGAAACATGGAGGAGAAAGCATTGGAACTCATAAGCATAGTAATAACGTTTGTGAGCAAATACATTCTTATAATAATGAATATAATAGTTATTAATATTAAAGCCATTGTATAATAATATTATATACTATGATAAGCATTGGAATGCTGAATGGTTGACACAGTGACTGACACTAGGACTGCAGATAGTGCTATAAGTGAAATAGAGAATAGACATCATCTGTAAGTGAAAAAGAATGCATAGATAATTGATATATACAAAAGACTGACCTTCATCGATGAACAAATTTTAATGAATATACGATTGTAGGATTTCATGATATATAACTTACACAAGTATTTCTGCAATCTACAAAAAAATATTCACACCATTCAGAAAAAAAACATTGGAAACAAGAATAGTAAAACAAAATTTTCAATAAAAACCAAAACCCAAAAAGCATGCGAACTTGAAGATCGTATAACTTATGTAGCACGTAAAGTTGTTCATCTTGGAGACCAGCTAGAGGCATCTAACTCACATCTAACTAACTCACACAGAAGCAGAGATGCAGAAGCTGAGAGACTAATGGAAATCATGATGGAATTCAAGTTAAAATCAAAATCATCTCAAAGTATATGAGTATGTAGCGTCTAATGTCAAAAATTTTTTCAGTGCAAATGGTTTTGGTTTTGGTTTTGGTTTACTTTCCTGACGATGAAGCTGTTTCTATTGTAAAAGAAACCAGAATCGTGAATTGCAAAGAAGTGATCGAAGGAGCTGAGTGTGGAGTGAAGGGAGGCTAACATAGGACCCAAAATTAAACAAACCACTTCCATATAACCCGACACATAAATACAGCTTTTTGTATTTCGATAATAGTGGTGTAAGTACTTACATGTATGTAGGGTTATATGGAAGTGGTTTGTGTCCCTACATCTTCTTTCATTTTTTATTGAAAATGTTTTTTATTATTCTTGTGAATATAGGTGTGGTAATAAAGGAGTGTATTAGTTTCAATATTTTGTTTCAGTACTACCATTCATCCATCCAATCATACATCTATTCTTTTACCTTGGTTCTTCTATCAGTATAGTATAGTAATTACTGTCTCACTACTGTGGTGTTGAATTAACAAGTATACATGTACCAATAATATTACTATCGAAACTATATAGTGTTGAACATCTGTTGTGGGAAAATGAAACTACTGAGTAATCACTGTACTGTATTGACCTTTTGTTGAATTTACTGTACATGTAAGATTTCACTCTAATAATAAAATGTAAAATGTTCATTCATTTATCTTTCATTCACTTCAATTTATGAATTCTTCTATTCGTCTATTAACTATCTATTTATATCTCCATATCTATCTATCTATTATTTATTCTTGTATATACAGGTTGGAGTAACTCCTCCTCCAAATACACCAGGTATTGTAACTCGAGCTGATATTCTTCTTTCAGCTGCTAAGAAAGACATATTGGAGTTGATCAGAACTATCTTAGAGAAATGTTCACCACATGTCTCATTACAACTTCTTGATGTTAGTTATAATCATTTATACATTTAAATCCTCCTTGTGTCACCATGTAAAGTAGTTATTTGTATTGTTTGTTTGTCTATCTGACCTGTGGTAGTAGACATTGTCTGCAAAAGGTTCTTCCTCAACCTGGCTTCTGTAACCCAGATGGTAGATTAGGGTTCAATCCCAGGCTTCATAGAACATGTATCTCTCTTTTAATTTCTACATACGTATGTACTGGTATACTGTTCTATTTTCTAGATTGTTGATGTAGTACTATTTTGTCTTGATCAGGATGAACTAAAGAAAAGTAATTTAGATCAACTGTTCCCATCACTCACTAGGTATGTACATGTACATACATGTCTTACATATTTACTTGGTTTGTAGGCAGAACATATAGCCGAAATAATATGTCTATATAGTTTTTACATGTACAAGAAATAACTGAATAAATGAAATTTGCTATCCAATCATTTGACATCTTGAATGTCAATTTGAGCGCTAACTTTGAGGTAATAATAGAAGCAAACGTTTACAAACACATGATATATTACTTCTAACAATTGGCTACCTTGCTTCTATTGTACCACATATAATATATATATATAATTGTAAACACATACAAATGTATACATTCAGATATACCAACACAATGTTTATTGCTTACTTCTAATACAGACTGCCCAATGTGAGTTATACTGTCAAAACGAAACGTTTAGCTGTAGGAGCTCGCTCTGGACAGGTTGGTGTGTATGATTTGAAGCAGCGAAAGACCAACATGGTTAATGCTCACAATCATCCAGTGACAGTTTTGTGTTTCTCAGAAGATGGTAAACTATTAGCAACATACTCCTATGGTGACTCTACTTTGAGTATTTGGCATGTAAGAGATGATATTGAACTAAAACATGGAGTGTAAGAGGTATGGGAGGGAAGAGAAAAAAAGGAAGAGAAAAGTACCGGTAATGATTGTGAAATATAGGTGTTGTAATAGAGGAGAGTATTAGTTTTGGTAGAGAGAATAAACAACTTGTGCTCATTCTGTGAGTTATGGTATCTTCAATGAATCATTTATGAAATAACCATTAGCCCAATGTTTGTGCAAGACCTGTTTGTTAGTACTTAAGGTTTTTCAGTTGGTCATCTTAACACCTGACCTGCACACACTATTATAAACAACACTTTCTTGCTAAAACCATCAAGTACTTCCTTATCATAGAATGGAATATAATGACAACTTCCTCTTTATGCAATAATTATAATTTTTATTGTAGGCACAATTAACTCTGGATTAAAATTAACATCCATCTATTTTAACCCCTAATATGTTCTCTTTCTTTCACACACACACACACACACACAGGTCGGTTCTTCTTATCTTGGTGGTGTTATAAGCCAAAATCCAAAATGCCTTCATAGCTGGCCTGCAATTTCCAGTTCATCTTCATCAACATATTCCAGTTATGTGCGTCTTGAGTGGGCCAGCAGTAAAATCATAGTACTGTATATGCCTGGAGGAATAGAATACAGATACTCTTTATGAACTGGAGTTTGGAATTATAAATTTACTCATAATTATTATTACTAGTATTTTAGAGCATTCTTGTATTTGAATTGAGTGAATTTTTCAATTGATGAGTAACATGTCGTGAGTTTCATACTATGGCGTAAGAGCGTGGGTATGAGGCTATATGCATATGTGGAATTTAAACCCCTAAACATGAAGTATAGAGACATAGAATAATGATCATTGTAAGACATTTAGTTCATATTAACTTCAGGCCAGGGTTGATTGAATGAAACATACTCCAAGTGTTGCTACAGATATTTATTGTTCTTTTCTCCATTCTGTTGTTTTAACATCTAATAACTAATTTGCTAAAGTATTAGAAAACAGAATCCTAGTTGGAATAACTTTGAGGATTCTTGCATAGAGAGAAATGACTATCGCCATCAATCCAGGAGTTGACATGCATCAAAGCTTAAGTCATAGTTGCCAGCTTAATGAATATGTATCACATTAAATTAATACTATATTATAGTAATTCAATAATAGTTCATATATAATCTCTGTGTTTTAAATTATCTACAGTATGCATAAATTACGGACAATTGGATGATGTGAATCAAATAATTACAATCTGCATCATTATAATAATAAGCAAAATACTTAAGCAGTATAATATAAACCAGATTCGAATTCTAGTAATGTAGAATATAAAATTAGGACACAAGCTTAAGAGTCCCCATTAAAAAATATACCAAGCTAAGAATTCTCAAAATTGAGCATTTTGAATTAAAGCAAATTATTGTATCAGATGTTTAGACAATAGAATGGAGCCAGGAAATGATTAATTTATGATACACCTATTTGGAAGTATTTTTGCCATTTAGATCCTGAAGGCGAAGCTCGAAGGATGCTAAATAGCATGAATCCCCAAGAAATAGATGTATAAGCATAATTTTTCATAGATAATGTTCCTGAGTGATGGCGTATTCATATATAGTTGAATCTGCTAAGTCATAACACTTTAAAACACATTCATAGCCAAATTACTGCCAAATTTTGTCTATAATAACTTAAATCCATTTATGAGGTATAAATAAGAACCTTTAATTTTTCAAACTGTACAGTACAAAATAATCTGAAATTAATGTACAAGAGGAATATTTTCTTTGTATATATGCTCTGGAATAACTTTTGTGTGGTGTCTGGATTCTTGTGTCATCATTCTACTGGCATTATGACACAGAATTACCCAAAATGTGAATAATCAAAAGTTCTAATGAAATCATTTAAATATATAATTGAGGAAATCGTGACACCATCAGGTATGGATATAATTACATGAATGCAGTATGCACATGAACACACCATTTGTGCACATGCATATATGCAGCATTTGTGCACATGTTTGTTGGTGTGTGTGCTTGCATGCATGCTCATGTTACATATGCATGATCATGTAAACATGCATGCTTGTAGCTTGCGTCTATAAAATGTTTCCTCACACTGAAGCTTATTCATTATTTCATAGTAGCTCTTTCAACAGAACAAGAACTCAGTAAGCAACAGAAGATGTCAAACATAACTACTGAACAGAAAGACTTAAAGCGGTTAACAGATATTGTCCATTCGTTTACCTTCGATAGTGAAGTCGCCAATATTGTACATGATTACTTATTCAATAAAGAAACAGTAATAAGTGGATTGAAGAGAAAGAGGGAATCTGAGAATATTGTTGGCACAAAGAAAAGTAAAAAGAGACTGGGAAGACTTTAAGCCTTGAACGTATTCAAACTGCAAAGTATTTCAACTGTTCATGGATAAAGACCTACTACAGTTGCCAAGAGATACAGTTGGTGAAAGACAAACAATCACAGCTAGATATTCTATATAGTATAGAAGAGCAACCATGCATAAAACATTGATGAACACAATATAATATAGAAACTTTCTATAATATATTTATTTGCAAATAATAATGTGATTGGTTCAGTATTACTTTTTTAATAGAAAATATGCTAACTACTGTAGGAGTATAGTATGTATTAATGCAATTAGTAACATTGTCATATGAAATTATGTACATCACAGGCTGTAAACATACTAATATCTTGTTATTATTTTTTAGTTCTTCTTGTTACCTTTTATTTACTCTTTTTCTTATATTTAAAAGAAATAGTTATATAGTGAATCAGTTTGTCCATTCTTTCACAGGTATAATTGTTCAAACATTGAAACATATTTCCTTCAACACAGATATTAAATTTAAAAACAGCAATACTTAACCATAGTTTAGTATGCTCAATCTGTTTTAATGTATATTGTATCATCTGAGGGCATCATTATGTAACATCAAAATAAAGAATTACGAAAGCAAACTCAATACACGAAAGTTAAAACTTCTTTATCATGCAAGCACAGTCATCGACTATACATTTATAAGGCTGTAATTATACATACTATTCCTGAAAAACAAATAGCTTAATGCACTAGTCTCATTCCAACCACACACACAAGATCATGTTGACACAAAGGATCACAGTGAAAAACATGCATATTAATTATCCTACATGAAAGCATTGACGAACATTTTAATTAAAACACTTGATTGTAATTATATGAAAGAAGAAATTGAGGAAGCTGTTCATGGAAGAAAATAATAATTATGGATATGCAGTTACCTACATGCATACATGTGGCATTTGTGCACCTGCATATGTATGCACGCAGTATTTGTACACGGTGTATGTGCTTGCAATGGCATGCTCATCTCATGCTTGCTTGTAGTTTGCATTTATAAATGTTTCATCACACTGAATGTATTAATTATTTTATAGTAGCGAAACAAGATCTCAGAAGATAGATATTGATCATTCCCTAACCTTCAAATGTAAGGTCTCCAGACCCAATATTGTAGACGATTACTTATTCACTAAAGAAACAGTAAAGAGTGGATTGAAGAGAAAGAAGGAACCTGAGAATATTGTTGGTACAGAGAAAAGTAAAAAGAGTCTATAAGTAGACTTTAAAGCTTCAAACTGCAAAGTATTTCAAGTTATACTTGTTCATGGATAAAGAACTACACATCTCCCAAGTGATTAGTTTGTGAAAGACAGATATTCTGGTATAGAAGAGCAACCACAAAAATTGATAATTATTGTATTGCAATTTTGTGTAATACATGTTTTAATAAACAATAGCTATATTATATTATTGTTTAAAAAAGTATTGCAAATATCTTGAGTGAATTTATGGACATTCAAATTGCAAATTAATAATGTAATATTCTGCAAAATTTAATGTAGATAATAATAATAAAGAAGAATGTAAAATTTCAGTTCAATGCTACTTGTTTCTCAACAGAATGATTGCTAATTATAGTTTGTATTCATTAATGATTATTCAACATAATAAACAATCTATATAACAGCACTATGCAAACTTCAACAATGAACACAACACATTATAGTGATATATAATAACATAATGCATGTGACATTGCTATAAACATATTATATATGCAGTTATGTATATCACAGCTTGTGATCATACTAATGTCTTGTTATTCTTTCTTAGTCTTCTTCTTATTAATTATATTCACTTTTTCTTGTATATTCAAGCCTTTGTGGCTAGGTAGAACCATTGGGTAAGTCATTATTTAGCATTTAGAATGAAAGAACATAATAGAGCTGCTGTAATTGGAGATATGAATGCCTTAGCAAAACAGAACAGGTCCTAGAATTGAACCCTATGGTACACCTCTATGAACACTAGTCCACGAAGTGTATACATCCTTTACATTTATTCGCTGTTTCCTATGACTGAGATAATTGCGAAACCATTTCAGTTCTCCACTTTTGATCCCATATACAGACATCTTATCAACAAGTATGTCATGATTAATAGAGTCAAAGACCTTACTAAAATCCAGCATAAATCTACCCACAAGCTCATCTCTATCAAGGGCTTTTCTCCAGTCATCGACCATACCCACAAGTAGATCTTGTGCTGTGTGGTGTGCTCTGAAGCCTGATTGTGATTTATTAATAATTGAATTTGATTAAAGATAGACATCAAACTGGTTATACACCAGCCTTTCAAGTACATTAGAAACACTAGGTAACACGATATTGGTCGAAACTGACTGACAGATGACAGATTACAGCATTTGGAATTATATTCCCCAGTTTCCACTGACTTGGGATACAAGCAGATTTTAGACTATCATTTAGCAATGCCATCAGAGATTTAATCTCTTATACCATTATCACCAGTACGTTTTGATATATCAATCTTTTTAAAATAAAAATGAAGTATCCTCTACTTTAACATCACAAAACTTAAACTGCAAAGCACAGACAGAAACTGTATCCATAATTATCACATTGTTGATGTTGGCCAATAATAGTTTGCAATGTCGTCCTAATTAGTAAGATCACCATGGTCACTATGAAGCTGTTGGCATATGATGAACTATCCAGATCGTGTGAATAGAGAGAAAGGATATTTATCATTCTCTCATACCTCAAATTGATGACTAAATCTGTATCATTAATTATTTCATTTTCCAAAATTAACTAATTATGTATAATTATTATTATGTTTTATAAAATTAATTATATAATTATCATTATTGACATTACTCTAACTTTAGTATACAATAGTTGTTATTATTACTAACCTGTTTATTTATTAGATTCTACCTTGTTTATTTTTAGACTACAATACCCTTTGTTATTAGGTTTATTCATTATCCCTTAACTTCTGTATCTACATAAAGACCTGAGTAGCTAGGTGTCAAAATGTTCTTTTCTTTTCAATAATGTTTAGGCTAATCAAAGGACACACAGAATTATTTCATAATGAATAATTTTCAACATGCTTACATGGAGGAAATTTCTAACCATTTAAGTATTATAATTATTATAATTTAAATCGTATAAGTGGATAGATGATGTGCAATTACATGCATGCGCATGTGCATTATTTGTGCACATGCATGCATGCTCATGTTACACAAGCATGTATGCATGCATGCTTGTAGCTTGCTTCTATAAAATGTTTCCTCACACTGACAATTATTCATTATTTCATAGCAACAAAACAAGATCTCAGTAAGCAACAGAAGATGTCGAACATGACTACTGAAAAGAAAGACTTAAAGCAGTTAACAGATATTGACAATTCCTTTACCTTCAACAGTAAGGTCTCCAATATTGCAGATGATTACTTATTCAATAAAGAAACAGTAAAAAGTGGATTGAAGAGAAAGAGAGAACCTGAGAATATTGTTGGTACAAAGAAAAGTAAAAAGAGACTAAGAAGACTTTGAAGCTTGAATGTAATGAACTCTAAAGCATTTCATTGCTCATGGATACAGAACTACTACAGCTGGCAAGTGATATTTGAAGGACAAACAAACACAGATATTGTGGTGTAGAAGAGCAGCCATAATATTTGATGAACACAATAATTATTAATTTTGTTTCATTTTTTTAATAAACAAGTAACTATATATATACTTACATGTATTTTAAAAGAATAAAGTAACATCTTGAGTGAATTTATAGACATTCAATTGATAATAATAATAATTTGTAAAACTGGCAACTCTACTATATAATCGTGTATTTTAATAGTTTAATCTTTTTATAAAAATATTATTATGTTAAATATTACAATAAATAAGAAAGTAAAAGTTTCAAGTGATTGGTTACATATTACCTTTTGCTTATAGAATTTATACTAACTACTTTTTGATATTATATATAATTATATATATATATATATATATATATATATAATTATATATATATATATGCTTTTGTTTTTAAAAACATTTTCAGAGGATGTCTAATCAACTGCTGACAGCTGGTCTACCTTGGAGACCTCATAATAATTATGGCAATAACAATAACAATAAGGGTACACTGTTAAAAATGGGGTGTTCCAATACACCCTGCATGAAGTACTTAACTACACCCACACCCTAGAGGGTGTTTCATCTACTCCCTGAGGTGTTGAAACCATAATGTGATAATGATAGGGTAAACATTCAACACCTTATTGGGTGTTACACTCTTATTTGGAAGTGTAGAAAAAGGAGTTGTAATAAGGCATGCTATGTTTCAGTAGTACTTCAGTATACAGACTACAGAAATTATTATCCTGCAGTCTCAATAATTACACAGAATATTGTTGTACGTTATAATGATATTACCTTACCTTTTCAGTGTGAAACTCCTTGGATATTACTATATATAATATTATGAATAATTCTTCTCCAAAAGCCATATTTGTGTTTGCATTGGGGCAAAAGGATTACATTTTACAAGCATGACTGTGTGTTAATTAATGTTAACTTTTGTACCTAAGGCCTATACAGGTAAAATTCTTTATGGCGCATCACTATACATTACTCATGTAAAACCCAATCATCAACACCTTTATGATTATGCATTCTTGTCAGAGACGAGGCAGCAACCGTATGACACTGTGGAGTATCACATTCAACTATAATCTGAAATATTCAATACAAAGTTATTATTATAACCATGTACTTTTTAATTCATTGTAGTAACTATAACAAAATAAAATGTAGTAATTAAAATCAAAAATAATGAAAGATAGAAATTTCTAAACATTAATGTGAAATGGTAAGATTACTGTTTTGGAATGTGGCAATGCGCTTACTGTGCGTATGTGCACAGGATTTGGTACTACAAGGTCCTGAACAGTTATAAGCATTGTCTCAAACTCAAGTTCACTAAGAGTATATACTCTCAAGTGTTCAATATAAACTGTTGAAAAGCACTTTACTTCCAGAACTGGTATCTTGTTGTTTACAACAAAAATTGATATGATCTGGCCAATGTTTGGTAAGTCATGGACCATGCTGTAAATAACACCAACATACTTTTTGTACTCTATTCCGTCTACTTTTATCCACCTTGCTCCGTAAAACAAAGACAAGATTATCTTTAGTATGAAAACACCAAAACCACTCACTCGTAGGTACTGATAATTGTACATGGAAGTTTCTCCTGTAGTTTGTCTTGAATAACAACATTACCTATATAGCATGATAATACTCAATACAAGTACATATGATTATGTTAGAAATATACCTGGTCCAACAATAAGTATACTTTCAAAATTTTCTCTGTTTGTATTCCAGTAACACTGCAGTTGTTGGTGTCTCATTGCAAGTGAGTAAGGCAGGTTTGTAAAGTTTCCCATTGACTGAGCCAGCTGTTTAAAATATGAATGCTTTGCTTCATATCTCATGGTCCAGTAGCGAACAAGTGGACCAAACCTAAAAATAAAAAAAACAGGTGAGATGCTTTAACAAAAAATGAAACAGTCAGGGACTTACTGTACTATGAGACGAGGCATATGCACCATAAAGTGCATTTTTGGAATCACACTGCTTTCTGGATAAAGGCGGCAAAACTCACGATGGTGGTCACTAATCAGCCATTTGATGTATGTAGCATCATCTTCTGAAACTTTCGGACTGAACAATCGATCTACTAGATCTATATCCATCATTCTGAGAAAATTCTCCCATCTTTCATCATCCTCGGGGATGTAGTCACCTAACAGAATGGGCAGGATTCTAGCAAAAAGCCACATTTGGGCAGCTGAAGCAAAAAAGAAGTTAAATGAATGAAATTGTACAATACTTATACTACAGCAACTACCTGATTGTTTCAAAGAAATAACTGAACTGGAGTTCAAAGTTGTTTCAGAAACTGGTGTTGGACGATCCTTGGCCTCCATGTACCCAAGTTCAATGTTAGTGATCCTGGTATTAAGATTGTCAAGAATAAAATACCTCTCCTCGTACACCATTACCTGGTTGTCATTAATAGGAAATAATTTAACACTTAGTTCACTAAAGCAGAACATCACCTGCAGCATAAGTTTCACTTCGTACTGTAGGGCACCTTCTAGTACATCATGCATTACATCTGTAAAGATAATTATAACAAACCAACAGAAAACAATGTAAGTTAATTGAACAAGAAAGTAAATTAAGCAAACAAAAGATACATTAAAGCATTGTAACAAAACATAAGTATTACACAAATTAGACGTATGTCTTATATTTTAAACACACTAAAAGGTACTGAACAGTATTTGGTAGAACGTTTACATACAACAAAAACAGAACAGCTCCTAGAATCGAATCCTGTGGTATACATCCTTTACATTTACTCACTGTATCTTATGACTGAGACAATCACGAAACCATTTCAGTTTTTCACTTTTGATCCCACATCTTATCAACAAGTATTTCATGATTAATATAGTCAAAGGCCTTACTAAATCCAGCATAATGCTATCCACAAGCTCATCTCTATCAAGAGCATTTCTCCAGTAGTCGACCATACCAACATGTAAATCTTGTGCTGTGTGGTGTGCTCTGAAGCCCTTATTAATAATTGAATTTGATTGAAGATAGACATCTAACTGGTTATACACCAGCCTTTCAAATACTTTAGAAACACTGATATTGGTTGAAACTGACTGACAGATGATGGATTACAGCATTTGGGAATGGGAATTATATTCCACATTTTTCACTAAGTTGGGACACTCATTTGGGATACAAGCACTTTTTAGACTATCGTTTAGTAATCTAATCAGAGATTTCACCTTCTGCCAGTTTTAACATTTTAGGGCTTATACCATCAGCCTTTGATATATCAATCTTTTAAAATAAAGATTAGGTATCTTCTACTTTAACATCACAAAACATAAACTGCAAAGCACAGACAGAAACTGTATCCATAATTATAATGAGAATTATCACATTGTTGATGCCAATAATAGAGTAAAAGGGTTTGTTGAACAAATTTGCAATGTTGTCCTGATTAGTAAGATCACAATGATCACTTTGAAGCTGTTGGCATATGATGAACTATCCAGATCGTGTGAATAGAGAGAAAGGATATTTATCACTCTCTCATACCTCAGATTGATGACTAAATCTATATCATTAATTATTTAAATTTCCAAAATTAACTAATTATGATTTATAAAATTAATTATATAATTATCATTATTCTAACTTTAGTATACAATAGTTGTTATTATTACAAACCTGCTTATTTTTTTGATTCTACACTGTTTATTTTTAGACTTCAATACCCTTTGTTATTGGGTTTATTCATTATCCCTTATCTTCTGTATCTACATAAAGACCTGAGTAGCTAGGTGTGAAAATGTTCTTTTCTTTCAATAATATTAATGTTTTGGCAAATCACAGAACACAGAATTATTTCATAATGAATAATTATCAACATGCTTACATGGTTGAAAGTTCTAATCAAAGCAAAACACTTAAGTATAATAATTTAAATCGTATAAGTGTATGGATGATGTGCAATTATATGCATGGGCATGTGCACCATTTGTGCACATGCATGCATGCTCATGTTACACAAGCATGTATGCATGCATGCTTGTAGCTTGCTTCTATAAAATGTTTCCTCACACTGAAAATTATTCATTATTTCAGAACAAAACAAGATCTCAGTAAGCAACAGAAGATGTCAAACATGACTACTGAAAAGAAAGACTTAAAGCAGTTAACTGAGATTGACCATTCCTTTACCTTCAACAGTAAGGTCTCCAATATTGCAGATGATTACTTATTCAATAAAGAAACAGTAAAGAGTGGATTGAAAAGAATGAGAGAACCTGAGAATATTGTTGGTACAAAGAAAAGTAAAAAGAGACTAAGAAGACTTTAAGCCTTGAGTGTAATCAAACTACAAAGTATTTCAAGTCTTCATGGATGAAGACCTACTACAGTTGCCAAGAGATACAGTTGGTTAAAGACAAACAATCACAGCTAGATATTCCATATAGTATAGAAGAGCAACAATGCATAAATTATTGATGAACACAATATTATATTGAAATTTTCTATAATATAATTTGCAAATAATAATTTAAACATTTCCTGTGATTGGATCAATATTACTTTATAGAACATATGCTAACTACTGTAGGAATATAGTTTGTATTAATGCATTAGTGTGAAAATGGCTATTTAATGTAATCAACAATACCATTATCTCTGTATTACATACAACGTCATGCATATTACTGTTTTGTGATATATAATTTTATACATTAATAACATTGATATGTATGATATGAAATTATGTACATCACAGGCTGTAAGCACAACTAATATCTCGTTATTACCCTCGCCGCGTAGCGTAGGCGGAAGGGTACGGTAATCGTTTTGTCTGTGTGTCTGTCTGTCTGTGTGTTAGCAATTTTTCTGGAAGAATAAAAACATTGACATTTCAAACGGGGTACTGGTAGACTTCAAATTATACAAGGAAAAGATATGACAATTTTTATAACTCACAGTTACCGTTTCACGACTTTAAGATGAAACGAGGGCAATAACGAGAGTATATATGGACACACAAACACAAGTTATCCTGTTTCATGGCCTGTCGCTAGCCAAGAAACACCTCAAACCAAAAACAATCGAGGTAATAGTTGCTACTAGTCTACTACTATATAGAGTAAAGTGTCAATTATCGGACACCACCCATATTCGGACGCTATAGCGCTCTCTCTACCACTGCAACTGGAATTACTACACCATAGTAAGAAGGTATACTAAGTAATATCTCTGCATACCAAGTTTCATGACGATCGCTTGCTTGGTCTTAGAGTTATAAGCTTGCAAAAATGAAATTCGGACTCGCCTATGATCGGAAAAATTAATATATATATTGACGGACAGCTATCCATACGTCTTATAGAACTGCTGGAAATAAATGGTTACTGTACCATAAGCTGCAACAACATCTACTCTAGTCATAAACCAAATCTCGTCTCTTAAAGTTGCTTGACTGATTTTTTGTATTCAACTGTCTGGGCCATTCTGAGCAATCAATAATCGGCCACACCTTTTTGTAATTAGTATAGAGTTCAATTGGAAATAATAAATTCTTCTAATTTTATTGGTCACCAAAATATTCTAAAAATTATACTTCCAACAAATACAACTTCCTGCTTTCACTCAAATATAATATAAAACACAATAAACTACATCATTGTTATTCTTATCATTAGATCTACACATAAATATATAATATTATTATTATTATTATTATTATCACACAGCTACTGGTCTACTGATTCTGTTATAATGTGATTTTGTATCCTCTGAGACATCTCAAAATTCGAAATTGAACTCAATACACGAAAGATACAACTTCTTTATCATGCAAGCACAGTCATCAACTATACATTTATAAGGCTGTAATTATACATACCATTCCTGAAAAAACAAATAGCTTAATGCACTAGTCTCATTTCACCCACACACAAGATCACGAAGACACAAAGGATCACAGTGAAAACACGTGCATTAATTATCCTTAAAATTATGAAGATTGACGAACGTTTTACTTAAATATAAAGAAGAAATTGAGGAAGCTGTACATGTACATTTGCCTCCAAGCATGTGCATGTGCATGTGCGCATGCATGCGGCATTTGTGCACCTGCATGCTTGCTTGTAGTTAAAATGTTTCATCACACTGAAACATTTTCGTTATTTTATAGCAGCAAAACAAGACCCCAGAAGATGTTAAAAACTACTGAACAGAAAGGCTTAAAGATTTCAACAGATATTGATCATTCCTTAACCTTCAGTAGTAAGGTCTCCAGACCCAATATTGTTCACTTATTCACTAAAGAAACAATAAAGAGTGTATTGAAGAGAAAGAAGGAACCTGAGAATATTGTTGGTACAGAGAAAAGTAAAAAGAGGCTATATAAGAAGACTTTAAAGCTTGAACATAATCAAACTGCAAAGCATTTCAAGTTATACTTGTTCATGGATAAAGAACTACGCATCTCCCAAGTGATTAGTTTGTGAAAGACAGATATTCTGGTATAGAAGAGCAACCACGAAAATTGATGAACACAATAATTATTGTAATACAAAATTGTGTAATTTTAATAAACAATAGCTATATTATATTGTTCAAAAAAGTATTAAAAATTTCTTGAGTGAATTTATGGACATTTAAATTGTAAATTAATAATATAATATTCTGTAAATCTAGATAATAATAATAATAAAGAAGAATGTAAAATTTCAGTTCAATACTACTTTTTTTTCAACAGAATGTATGCTAATTACTGTATAGGGTGATACAGTTTGTATTCATAAATGATTATTCAACATAATCAACAATCTATATAACAGCACTATGCAAACTTCAACAATGAACACAACCACATTATATAGTGATATATAATAACATATTGCATGTGACATTGCTACACTGCAAAAATAGAATTGTTAAAATGACTAATATGTTGGTTAGTGCAGTTGCAAGGATTTAAGGATAAATACATCTAACATCATTGCTACTTTGTACTAATTATATTAAAAGATATATGTACCAATTATAACAATTGCTCATCCCTAATATTTTGTATTAGATGCACAAAGAAGGTTTTGAAAATATACTTATTCTATTCCTTTGTATATCTATTAGACAGCATAAGGATATTGAAGTTACAGATTATAATTACATGTATATCCATAACAACATACACGACCAATTAAATTACAATTTCCACTATTCCTTGCAAATGTACTAACCAATAAATTTGTTATTTTAATAATTTTATTATTTTAGTGTATAAATATATTATATATGCAATTATGTACATCACAGGCTGTAATCATACAAATATCTTGTTATTCTTTCTTAGTTCTTCTTGTTATTCATTGTATTCACTTTCTTTTGTATAATTATTATGAAAGGTCTTCGTGGCTAGGTAGAACCATCAGGTAAGTCATTATTTAGCATTTAGAATGAAAGAACATAGAAGAGCTGTTGTAATTGGAGATATGAATGCCTCAGCAATTGCAGATGGCGTAAATTAATGGGAAGAAACTAAAGGATGTCTACTGGAATCTTGGCACATGATAAACCATCCTGATCATGTGAATAAAGAGAAAGGATATTTATCACTCATTTGTACCTCAGATTAATGACTAAAGCTGTATCATTAATAATTTCATTCTAAATTAGTATACAATAGTTGTTATTACCACTAACCTGTTTATTTTTATTTTCAAAAAATCATACGAAATTATCACATAATGTGGATAATTATCAATATCCTTAGATGGATGAAAGTGCTAATCAAAACACTTAGTATAATAATTATTTACTAAATTGAGGAAATCGTATAAGTGATGGATATGCAATTATAGGCATGCACATGTGTGCACCATTTGTACACATGCATGCATACTCATGTTACACAAGCATGTATGCATGCATGCTTGTAGCTTACTTCTATAAAATGTTTCCCCATACTGAAAATTATTCATTATTTCAGAGCAACAAAAACAAGATCTCAGTAAGCAGCAGAAGATGTCGAACATGACTACTGAAAAGAAGGAATTGAACCAGTCAACAGATATTGACCATTCCTTTACCTTCAACAGTAAGGTCTCCAATATTGAAGATGATTACTTATTCAATAAAGAAACAGTAAAGAATGGATTGAAGAGAAAGAGGGAACCTGAGAATATTGTTGGTACAAAGAAAAGTAAAAAGAGGCTAAGAAGACTTTAAAGCATGAATGTAATCAACTCTAAGGCATTTCATTGCTCATGGATACAGAACTACTACAGCTGGCAAGTGATATTTGAAGAAGAAACAAACACAGATATTGTGGTGTAGAAGAGCAGCCATGATATTTGATGAATTGCAATTTTGTTTCATTTCTTTAATAGACAAATAGCTACTTAAAAAGAATAAAGTTATTGAAAAAATCTTGAGTGAATCATCAATTGATAATATATAATACATGTAGATCTAATACTTTGTAAAACTGGCCATAATATATTTATGCCTTTTACGTAATCTATAATAGAAATATTATGTTAAATATTTCAATAAATATATACTAAAGTAAGAATTTCCAGTGATTGGTTACATATTACCTTTGCTTTTAGAATTTATACTATGGGATATTTGAGCACTGTGTGTTTTGTGGCTTCATTAAGCTGTATAAACATGACTTTGAACTTGAAATATATTAGTTATGTCATGCCCATTGGTTACATATTACCTTTGATTTTAGAATTTATACTAACTATACTATGTGATATATAATCATATCATTATAATTATATATATATATATATATATATATATATATATATATATATATATATATATATATATATATATATCTATATATATATATATATATATATATGCCACGATGAAGCCACCCTTCAAAGCTTCTGACAGTGCCATAAATGTGATTTGTGCACCGTGGTTTGATATGAGCACTGTGTGTTTTGTAGCTTCATTAAGCTGAACTTGAAATATATTTATGTCATGCCCACTTGTGCAATATCAGGCTTATAATCACATCGCCCTCGGGCTTGGTGATTATAATCCTGATATACCACTCGTGGCATGAATTTATATGTAATATGATTATAATTATATAACTTATGTACTGTAAATCATACAAATAATGTAAATCAGACTATCAGAGGCTATAATCCTACTAATCTTTTGTTACCCTTTCTTGGTTCTAGTCACAAAGGCCTTTTCAAAATATTGTAATTTGTTCATTGAAAACAAGAGAAAGCGAATAAAAGAAATAGTCAAGTAGGTCATTGACATATAGCATGAAAGAACATAGAAGAGCTGATGTATTACTATATATACTAACAAATTAATTACCATTACAATTACTTTGTGTCTATATCATTACCTTTGCTATTACCCTCATGGCTTTGGTACGTAATTAATTTACATTAAATTATTTGCTTGTTAATTACCATTATATTTCAATTCCATTCACTACATAATACAACTGTTAAGTTTCAAGAATAGAATTGTTTCAAGTTTTTTGGCAATAAGTGACATAGTTACTTTTTAGCAAGGCAACTAAGTATTGGATATGCTATACTATTATAGCCTTTCTTAATTACTTCTTCACTGTGAACAGCTGCTAAGTAGCCATATAGTTCTTGATATGCAGTTCTTGTCTTGTTGGTAATGTGACTTTTGTCCATAAAGGAAAGAGCTTCCTCCTTTTGGATGGAGACACAGATTCAATGTCACCTTCAGATTGAGCAATAACAGGTGTATCAGGATTGCTATCCATATCTGCCCTCTTTTCTTCTTCGCATTATTGATTTCTGAAACAGAGGAAGTCCATGATGGTTTAAATTCTGGATCAAGGACAGTTGCTATGATGAAAATTAAATCTGATTTGATTGCACTGAGTCTTGCCATGAGGTTTCCTTTGAGAAAGTGTACTAGGTTCTGTAAGTGCCAAACGCTAGTGGTCTCAATGTGCTTCTGTAGGCCAATAAAACAAGGAAGTGCTACACATACAGATGCATATGTGTCACCTTGTACAAGTTTAGTTGCTTCTTTAAATTAATACTTGGACTAGCTCTTGTAAAACTGCTTTATCAGTTAGTGACAAATGCAAATCCTTCTTACTTACAGTGCCATTAATACCGTCAACCTGACAATAGAAGCATTACCATCATTAATTGTGAGTTCCATCGGGTGTCATTTTTTGCAATCAGTTGACTTCCGACATCTGCAACTATTTTGCGTGCCTTTGACAAAAAATGTTGCAGTTGTCTGCAACCCTTGATTCCATCACTGACATACAACTGTAAAGTGTGTACAAAACAACTGATAGTATCAGTTGTTTTGTACATACTTTCATCTCATTTCATCTTCATCTCCCACTCATCAGTAATAAGTGGCAGGTCACACCCAAATAGCTATGCATACGTCTGTTGCTCCCTATAACTAATGTAATATACTACAGCTATTCAATTTTAGAGCAAAGGCATCATGTGTGATTACAATAATAACATTTTTATAATTATAATGGCATCATGGGTTATTAATGTCAATTTTTGCATGTATCACAAAACCACTTTGAATGTGATTTTATAACATTCTCTGATACAGAAACACAAAGATCTATGTGAAACCACTCTTTGCAGGTATTGCAAATGATCATCACACATCCAGGAATTTGTGATTGTCGACAATTACAACAAACTTCAACTGAGTGAGCAAATTTGACTTTCCGAATTCCTCTGTCAGAAAGAGATGAAGTTTGCCAGGTTCCAGACAGTGAAAAAGGTGATCCCTCATTTTTTTCTGGTTATATAAAAAAGTACTAGGGTTCTCTTCATGAACAAGTGCAGTAGCATTTGCTAGTGCAAAAATATCACAATCTAAAAATTTTAAACTGTCCTGCATTTGACAATCCATGTGGAACAAGATTATAAAGTTTATAATATAAAACAGGGTAGTATGAATAGCTACAATGACAACATTTAGTTCATTGTACTAAATGTTTTGATATAATTACTCACAGAAGGTTGATTTGTGATAACGGTGTTGCCAATAGTGCAGCAATTTGTGTTTACAAATCTTGTATTACAGTAGGAGGTAGACTATCGAAAATGTCAACATTACCTGGGCAGCATCCTATTGTTGAGATTGTAAGCCAGTGGCCTTGACCTGTATGCAGCACCTGGACAAATTCAGCTGGCTCTACACAAAATGCCAGGGTTCTACCCAAAACAACTGATTGGAGGCCAGGAACTACTTCAAACTGTCTTTTCAACAATTCCTGTCAAGTCTGTCATTGAGCAGGTCTGTTCCTGTAAGACTTTTTTGATCCATTAATGTCAGTCCACCTACCCACTGTGTTTTGTGTTATTTGTAGGTGAAAAAGAATCATTGAAACTGAAATTAGATCCATGTGATGTGAATACATGTGATTCTTGCCCTGACGCTTAGGGAAGGACATACGAATTTACTAATGTAATCATTGGAACTACTAGCCGCAGCAGAAGAATGATGCAAGATGTTGTTGGAGTTCACTAAATTTGTTGTAGAAGATGATGTTGAATGAACAATTGGTGTTTCATATAACTTAAGATGAGCTCCATTCACTCTTTTCATAACCACATTGTCTATAATATAATACATAGATGGAAATACTTCTGTCAATAAGAACCCAAACATTATTTTACCTATATGTTTCAGGTTATAGAAAGCTTTCCCGACTTATCACGTATGGCCCAAGCCACTTATAGTCTAATTTTCCTCCTTTTCTCTTGAAGTCTTCCTTCAGAACCTTTGTGTCAACCTGTATTGAATTATTTTATTACCTATCACACAATAAATCCACAACATATCTTAAAAGTAACCAGAGTAGCATGTTTCCTGTCATACAGTAACTGCTCTTTTTGTTTAATCTGGGCTTTCTTTACATTTTCCCTTACTTCCTTAAAAAACATACAGTCATTCTGTTGTAAGTGTATCAATAGCTTCTTGCATATCAACAGAAACATCAAGATCTGGTCTTGGTTGTTTATCATCTAAGTCTACTAGCAAAACTGGCTTTCTGCCAAACATCACCTCAAAAGGTGAATGAATACAGGGAGGACTCGTGACTCAATTGAAGTTAGCCCCACATACATTCAGCCCCGCATTCTTGAAGTTTTGAAGTTAACCACAAAAATTTTCCTGCTAAATATCTGGCAACCTGCAGCCTCTCATTCAAAATTTATAACAATACCCGCTACTCATATTTATAAAGGTAGGTTTTATAAATTATTGCTGCATCTAACAAGGTATATCTAATTCTGTATTCTAACTGGCTCCAATGCTTTGGCTTCACATCATCCCAGTAGTTGGCTGTGCTCTAACATACTTATTATATATATATTGAGTAGATATTCCTGTTAATACAAAATTACAAGCAACCTGCTACACAACATTAAACAATTCCGCTGGTGTCAAAGAAACTATTTAAGACGTCAAGGAGTTTCCAAGTAATAAATTGTTCTTTATTAAAAACCAGAATAGACAAAGAATGTTATAAAGATAACTTGTTTGTAATTTTATGCATTGTATATATGACAGAATGAACAGATCAAAAACGAACAATTGTGTAAAAATAATAATTATGCTGTGGGTGAACATCGGAATAACAGGCACACTGGATAACTACTGTATTGCTGACCAGTATGAGAGCAGATAAAGACATTGTCATAATATTATTATAATAAAAATATATTACATAAATATGTGTTTATACAGCATACAGATATAAGTAATTTAATGAATTATATTTTTATAGAATTACTAATGCAGAGATGTCACCATCAACATTAGCTAGCCTGTAAGTAAATAATTATATGTAAATTGTACTGATCACAATACACACTAATGGTCTAACTTAAAAATATTTGTAAGTGACTGATACTATTATTAAAGTGATTTTCCTATTCATATGTATGCTAGGTATATATCCAAAAGTCACTTGGGTTTAGTTGTTACTATGTTAGTTCAATGGCGAATTCAAATTTAACGAACACCCATTCAATGATCACGATATACACTGATGATCTATCTTAAATCGCTATACTTGTGAGTAACTGATACTATTATTAAAGTGATTTTCATATTCACATGTATGTTAGGGATCTAAAAGTCACTTGGATTTAGTTGTTACTGTGTTAGTTCAATGTTGAATTCAAATTTAAGGAACACCCATTCAATGATCACGATATACACTGATGGTCTATCTTAAATCGCTATACTTGTGGGTAACTGATACTATTATTAAAGTGATTTTCATATTCACATGTATGTTAGGGATCTAAAGGTCACTTGCATTTAGTTGTTACTATGTTAGTTCAATGGCGAATTCAAATTTAAGGAACACCCATTCAATGATCACGATATACACTGATGGTCTATCTTAAATCGCTATACTTGTGGGTAACTGATACTATTATTAAAGTGATTTTCATATTCATATGTATGTTAGGGATCTAAAAGTCACTTGGATTTAGTTTTTACTATGTTAGTTCAATGGCGAATTCAAATTTAAGGAACACCCATTCAATGATCACGATATACACTGATGGTCTATCTTAAATCGCTATACTTGTGGGTAACTGATACTATTATTAAAGTGATTTTCATATTCATATGTATGTTAGGGATCCAAAAGTCACTTGGATTTAGTTGTTACTATGTTAGTTCAATGGCGAATTCAAATTTAAGGAACACCCATTCAATGATCACGATATACACTGATGGTCTATCTTAAATCACTATACTTGTGGGTAACTGATACTATTATTAAAGTGATTTTCATATTCATATGTATGTTAGGGATCTAAAAGTCACTGGGATTTAGTTGTTACTATGTTAGTTCAATGGCGAATTCAAATTTAAGGAACACCTATTCAGTGATCACGATATACACTGATGGTCTATCTTAAATCGCTATACTTGTGGGTAACTGATACTATTATTAAAGTGATTTTCATATTCATATGTATGTTAGGGATCTAAAAGTCACTTGGATCTCGTATCTCCAATGACATCTTCTAAGTGTTGCATATCTTCTTTGTATGCTTTCCTGACATAAGTAATACCTATACAAAATGCAGAGATACAAATTCATAATAAAATTATTGTATATAAATTAGTGGTTATATACCATATCCAGTTCACAGTAGTGGGAGATTCATTGTGTAGATGATCTATGTAGTAGATGATCTGATCATCCATGCCTATCACCTGTATATAATAACCATGATGATTAATATTATTGCACACAATCTCTGAACTTACAACAAGGACCCAATGTGATGACAAATGCACTGGAAAGAGCAGGTATTCCATGGAAAATATATCGACATGCTATGCAAAGCAAACATAGAATTTATAAAGTGATTGAATGACTTGAATGGGTTACCTTTGTGAATTTTTGAACAGCTGGTAACCATTTGCTTTTAGTTTGAGTAAAAACACAGGATCAAAACAATGCATTTTTGTTTTATTCTGTTGACAAAAAATAATATTCTTTACACGATGTGTACACAACAACACACTTTTAATTCAGTACAAAGTAGATGGAGATACTTCACAATAGCCTATTATGGAAGTATTAGTTAATTTACAAATGAGTGATTCCAAGCAAACCTCAGATAAAAGCCTGGTTGTTCCTCTGAATGACTGCAAGTGGATGTCTGAGTTACTCTCAACCAAGTCATTCCATACCTAAATGAAAAATGCAGCAATGCAATGAGATTTACAAGTATACCTTAGTTGTGCAGTGTAATCCAAATGTCTCACACTGTGCATGAATTGTGAAGATTATATATAATATATATAATACTAAATAATAATTATTTACTGGAGGCAATCTTGGAGAGAGTGGTGGTGGCCATCCAGCTAATGGCTTCAAAAACACCTAATCAATACACTCACTATAATTATAAAGTACCAATGTCTACAACAAAACCATAGTGTATACATTTACCTTTGAATCTGGTGATGTGTACACTGCTATTGCCACGTTTGTCTGCAATTGAAAGGTAAAGATATCATTAATGCTTTTGCTGACATCATACAAGTACATACTGCAACATATTCATCCAGGTGATATTCTGCATTCTCGTATGTGACACTTGAATCGTTATAATGGATCCAACATTCATTATCCCATACCAGAGATGTATCTGTTAATCCAATTAGATGTAATATTTTAATTTATTTTTGCAAAACTATTTACAATGTCCAGAGTTAGTCCCACCTCTGGTCCCACCATGATGAATCTGATGAAGTTCAAAGACGTAAAAACACAATATAAAGTCTATAGTTTTGTCTTACAATAATAGAGGCCAATGTGTACGACATTATACTTGAATCATGAAGACTTGCAGAAAAGTATCTTGAAATGCAATGCGAATATGTTGTTATCAACATCATGTGTAATACATTCTTACAAACCTTTCCAAGATTACTCCACACTTTGATGGCATGGCACCTCCAACACAACAAAAGCACATGAGTAATGTATCAGGTAGTTTGATCAGCTTGCCAGATACAGATAAACGTTTAGTACAAATTCCACAGGCACTGCACAAACATTTGGCAAATACTATTACATTTCATTTATTTATTACATTACATTACCTTTTGCAACTTAACAATCCCTCAGATGTTGTCGAACTAAGAAATTGTGAATACAACTCAGACACAGTGCTTGATTTCACTTGTATGGTCATATTCATTTCACAGTGATAATGTGTAACAACTTCTTGCTTAACCTTTTTTTGAAAAAGAGATTAATATAATGGATAATAATAAATAATCACTTACAAAGTTACAATCTGAACAAATTCCTGTTCTTTCAATTAAAATGGAAGTTAGCTGATCATCATTGTCCTTTACAAAATTGAATTCAATAACAAGATAAAAGTCTGCATGAATATAAGATCTCCAAGTTGTTGCACAATATTAGCAATCCTTCTGCAGCATCATTTTGCAAAGCCATGTTCATAGAAGTGATCCCTTGCTGTGGAATGCAAAGCACATTAAGGAAAGAAACAAAAATACAATTTACCAGAAGAGTTGATGCATCACCAATCTTTCCTTTTTGTAAGCGACAATGTAATTCAAGGTAATCCTGTTGCATCTTATTCAATGGAATTCCTGTTGAGCGTGACATGCATGTTGAATATAAAATGAGGTCAATAGTGTAAGTTTACCTTGTAGAAAAAGTGGCAGTCTAGTGCATTCCAGGGTTGAATGACTAAGTTACCCCAACAATACTTCAAACATTTATTAGAAAGGCCCCTATTTGGCAGCTTTCTCAAGATTATAGGCAACGATGTAATATCCTAGACAAAGCATTTTGTGACATAGGATTGTGTATAATATCATATTTAATATTTACCTCAGTTTTCTGACTAGTTGCTCTTTAGCAAAATTGATAAATGAACAGCAAAAATGTTTATAAGTGCCACATACCTGCTGCTTTTAATGATTACACAATTCAAAACTGGGTCCATTTTGTCTACTTCATCTTGCTCTGGGGTGCTATTATAGTGAATGCATATAGGGAATTACTGTGTGCATGCATGTTCGAATTCATTTGTAGTATAACCATACTTTAAAATTTTGAAGTTTTTTAATGGTGGTTGCTGATAAACTCCACGATTAGTAAAAGGTAACTTCCTCTTCTTAGGTCTCCTTGCCCACTCTTTCTTCAATGGTTTGTTCGGTTTATTCAAGGTTCTCTGCAAAAAAATTGATTATTATATACCATAACTAAAGTAAGGAAACACTGACTGTCAATTTTTTCTTCTGTTTAGAGGACAAATTGTCGATAAAAGCCATTTGCCTACCCTTAAGTATTGGGTAATGATCTTTAATAAAAATATCTGGTCTCAGGCGATGGTTGGGATGGTCATTATTCTTTAATATGCCATTCCAGGCCTCAATTGCTCCTGAAGTTCTCTCTACAGCAACTTGCTAAACAAATTAAAGCGACTTTATTAACATGGTAGTTCAATTTTGTAAACTCACTGCAGACACATCAGCAAACTCAGTAGACTGGGCACCTTGCCAATCCTTGTAACGAGATGGATCACCTATTTAATTGAAGACAAAGTGAGTTGCCAATTAAATGAATGTAAGAATGATACCTCTTAGGATGCATGACCAAAATGGTGTTAGAGATAACCCCTTTCGATCCATAGATTTACCATCGCTATTACCTGATATATGTACATCGCTTATCCTTCCCATTATATAAGGAAGGAAAGGCCTACTAGCTTCCACGTAAACTTCTCTTTCTTCAGAAGTATCTTCTGAAAAATCGTCACTGAGGAGATTATGATCAGTTAACAATGGACTTTCATCACTCTCATTCTCTTCATTTGGCAGCTCTCCCATTATTTGCATTAACTGTTCGTAACTACTGTACACAGGTTCATCAACTGTAGGTGACTGGAAAACAGTAACACAGAGTCTCAGTCTTGAAATAAATCGTTCTAAACTCCATGAATTAAGAAGGATGGAAAATGCATACATGGCAAATCGATAACCTTCACCTTTGCTGCAATAAATGAAATAGCAATGTGCAAATATTCTAAAATAAATGAATACTATACACTTACAAGAGCTTTTTGAAATCATTCCTAGCACTTTTCATCACATGACTTACACATGCATGGATGAACATTAAGTTATGATCACCTGTCTCTGCACACCCAGTCACTATTCTAAAACACCGATGCAATTCTGACTTTTCATGGATACAATTGTTCCAGTAGCATCACAAAATAACGTACTGTCTTTGGCAAGGTAATGATACAAGCGAATTCCAATTGGAGTGTAGCACATCACATGGAAAGGAAATGCACAAATTCTTTGAATGTATTCGGCACATGCTCCATGGCCAGAGTGAGTACCATCAAATTCACACTTCGGTATGTGAAGAGAGGTAATCAAATCAACATCTCTGTATTCCTCTTTTTTACCCTCAGAGGAAATTTTTTGTAAGACAGACGGACTACTTCCAACTTTATCCCTATTTCCTGAATTAAGTTCTATCTCGGAGAGTTTGGAGAATCTTTTCATATAAATGGAAGATGGTGAATTAAACTTCAACGAATGCTTAAGGAGAGAACGTTCTGACTTTTTGATTGGTCGAGAATGTTTCTCGCCTTTTAAATGAAAAGGATTATATACCATTATAATAAATTTCTACATCAAGCGATTGGTGATTTTTTGGCTCAAATTTTGCATCCAAAACACAAAAACGGAAAGATACTTGGCAATTTTCAAAAGCACAGTGACCATAGCATCTAAAAAGATATTTAGACTGTTTTCGAAATGATTTCTTCACCCAGTTTCTGTCAAACATCAATGTACAAAATGGGTTTGTTGCTGACAATAGTTTTATGACGGGAATATACCATTCATCACTGAGAGTATGTTGGGAACCTCCCATGGATTCCCACTCATCCCAAGAGAGCTTTATCTTAACTTCCTTTTGAAGTGATGCACAAAAATAACTGTTTTCCTCCCAATCAGGAGAAGAAACATGGTGCTGTGTAGGAATAATGTCAATAATTCCAAAATGATAATAGATTACTACAATAATATACTTGCAACTTTTTTTCTGACCATTCTAACGGAGTTGAAAGGTAAAGTGGAAGTCCAGCATCAAGTTTTTCCTACATTGATTAATGTTATGTGCATTAAGATAAATCAATTAAAACTATATATATACAATCATATCTATAGCCTATTCAATATCTCTCCATATGCAAGATTCATAGCTGTTTTGTAGCGATTCTCTGAAAAGAGAAATGCTAATCAATCAAACAATTGAGGTTTCTAAAACATTTATGTATATACCTTCTTCATAAAGAACTTCTGTTTTCCCATTAATTTCACATAAAGAGCATTTATAAATTCCAATACTCTTTGCTTTTTCTTCAGATATATCCAGACCAATGCAATCTAAATGATAGAACTATAAGCAGAAGTTGCACATCAGCATAAACCTGCATGTAGTTCAGATAAATAAATAATGTGCATTGGTATGCTTAGGACATACCGCTCATCATAAGGTTTTTTACGCAAACAATACAATTCAGCATTTTCTTCATGGTATTTTCCTTCCGTTAACTGGTGTGGTATACTCATAGGGATTGTTATGGTTGGCACTGAACTTAATGTTGTGATATTAGGTACTGGTGTCATACTCACATCAGCAATATTTTTTATACTCAAATTAGAAATACTTTCACTGCGAAGTAATCCTGTAATTTGAAAGTTAAAAATGGTGATAAAATTACCTTGCATATATAATTATTATACCAGTCACTGAGACATCTAAATTTAAATCTTTTTGCTTCTGCTTTGAAAACTGCTATATTAAAATTTACATTTCCCAGTTAAATAATGTTTTTACAACTAAATTATCATTCCATACCAGCTCTCTTTCAAGTTGATCAGATTTTATTTGTGTCCTACTATTAACTTGTTTCAAAGTAATAGTTAGTATCTGTAAAATATTATGCAATTATAATATGTAACAGTTCGTTACCTGATCATCATCTAGTAACAGTTGCATAACTTGAGATTGTACAAGCTGTAAATCCTTATCCCAATAGCAGTATACTGCTTTGATAAATGCAGGAGAAGGTTTTGATCTTCCTGAAAGTTCCTGAGACAGTCTCATCCAATACCCATCAGGTGTTGTGTGTGAACCTTTTTTACATTTTGGAGGCAAACCATGTAGACATATAAGCTCCACTAATCTCTTAGTACAGATTTTGTACTTTTTCCTTCGACCCTAAATGTCAATAGCATAATGTCATACAATTCAATGTTCTTGATCCATACCATGTCAACCGAGCTTGAATAACAACTCTACTCCAACTACTAACCAGTACTATGACTATAAGGAAGTTAATCTTGACCACTTTTGTAATGGTTTTATATAGTGAAATGATTATGCACAAGAAATAAGTATTACACAATATGGAAGATTCTAGATTGAGCATTACACAACATAACACAAAATGTATTACACAACCTAAGAAAGTTCTAGACTATTACACAATAAATATATAATTCTTGTGAAAAGTATTGCACAACATAACACTTAACAGAAAATTATTATGCAACTTAACATACTGATAGTACTACACAACATATATTATAGCACTTGTTAGACAAGTAATACACAATAACAAAAGAAAGTTCTAGTCTGTATTATATGATGACACTTGTAAAAATTATTATAAAACAACATAAACATAACAGAAGGTAGACCTAGACAAATAGAACACAACATTACTGCTCTCAGCGAAATCCTAGATTATTCTTTCACTTTGTCCGTTTTGGAAACAACCAGTCCCTAAGTTTAACATGTTATATATATTATATATTAATAATAATTATCATAAACTTAGTTATATATAATAATTATCATATTATCGCACCAGTGACTCTGCTGAAGTTAGCACCATATTTTGCAGCACCACATAGTTGTGGTAAATAATGATCACGCCCATCAAAATATTTGTGGTGCATTAATTACATTGCAGCATGTAGGAGGGGCTGGTTTGCAACACTATATTACAAGCGCGCTCAATATTCTGTTACAGTTAGGCCCCTATCTATTGCATCGCGCTCAATATTTTTGATGATTTGTTACAGTTAGGCCCCTATCTACTGCATAGATTTGACAGTTATAGTTATCTAAAATGTCATTTTCCAAGCTTGTAAATCACTTTCGAAGCCACTATTTGGATTTTATGTGATATGATAATGATGATATTAGAGTATGTACTGCAAGTGCATAAGCTAACCAAAATGAATATATAGTAATAATAATAGTTGTTATTATTTTACAGTGTCATGGCAACAGATGATTATCAGATGAGTGATACAGGTAGTTTCCTGTGTAATAATAATAATATGTAGTTGTTATTATTTTACAGTGTCGTGGCAACAGATGATTATCAGATGAGTGATACAGGTATTTTCCTGTGTAATAATAATAATATGTAGTTGTTATTATTTTACAGTGTCATGGCAACAGATGATTTTTGTCATTATCAGACGAGTGATACAGGTAGTTTCCTGCATAAAAATGTGTCGACAGCTTCATTATAAGAAAGGTTGTATTTGCATCTAATTAATTCAGTCAATATCTGTAAAGTGAGGAGATACATTACTCGAATGTATGCATTAACTATAGTTGACTTACTTCTGGTATTATGATAAACTTTGTATGATTATTTAGCAAGGTGGCAGCTGTTTTATAAACATCTGACTGTATCCCTTGCAAATAGTACACAATTTCATCAACCTGTAAATAAAAGTTATGTGTTAATATCTTCATAGAGATCTGACTGATATTCACCATATCCTGCAGCTGTATTGGCCACATATTTAGATGAACTGATAGGTTTTTAACAATTCTGGATACCTCTGGATTGCTATAGCAACTTGTGCTGTCTCCTGAATACAATAATCTAATTTTTGGCTAAAATTAAATATAAATGATGTATGCTAATATATTATTGTAGTATTTCTACCTCAAACATACTGATAGAATCACGTATGAATCACCTGCTAAACATTTCACCTCTGTTATTTGAATTAATATATATACATGTATGTGTAGTATTCAAAATGAAGTTGATCTCACCTATCGGATGGTCTACATAGTTTAGGGTAATGTTGTATGTAATACTCCTTCCCCCATGGTGTACTATACAACTCTTCCTCTTCATCAGCAGGTGTGAATTGATTAATAAAAAGTGGAACTAGTAACCCATTTTCTTCAGGATCTTCTTCGACTTTATACATGTGTAATATGGATTAAACTTGTAATGTACCTAAAGATAATGTACCTTGCCACAAATTATTTTCATCAGAATAATTTGATGTAATTGGTGATGGAGAAGAGTCCGGTATCACTACATGGTGAATTAATAATGTAATTACAGTATTGGTATGTACAAGTGTAATATTTATGATACAAATTAGAGATAAGAATGTAACTACTTTAATTACCATCTTCATGTTTGGTCAGTAATTCATCATCTTTGTCAATCGACTGTTCACTAATGAAATAAATGTTTTTTAATTTTCTTAAATCATTATCATTGTTATACCTTAGCAGAAACTGTGGCAGAAATTGATCAGAGTCAATGTCACAAAGTGACTGCTCATCGATGCATACTCATTTGTAATTAAATAATATATTTAGAAACTGAATTACAATCATATAATTATATGCATAATTAATCATAACCCTTACTTTACACATTAATAATTGACGGTTGCTGGAATTGTTCTGTGAATTTCATAGTTGATGTTACATGCAATGGAATGCATTGATATACTGACCTTCATAACTACCAATGACCAGTGACTATATTTTCTTCCCAAACCATGAAATAGGGTATGGTGGATTCCAACTAGCCTCCTTACAGATGGTTATAAAGAAAGACATGTTGTAATTAGTATACAGCCAAACATATATACAGCACTAACCTGAACTCATGAGCTTCTTTGTCAATATTTGTTTTTAAATCTTCTGGGACAATTACAATACAATTTTTTGAAATATCAGCCACCTGTTTACAATGATGTTGTAACAATTGAAAAAATATATAATCATTAAATTTTACTTACACATAATATTAAGGTACCATTCCTTGATACTACACATGATACAGTATTTATGCAATCTGGATCAGTCTATTTAAAATATATGTTGTGGCAATAAACATAATTACTAAGAATAGCTGAAAAGGCTTGTAAACCTTTATGTAATGAGTAGGGTCAGTGTGCTTTTTTTGTATCCATGACTCCAAGTTTTCTTCAGTCAAATTGTAGATAACAAAGTCATCATCATCCTTAAACATTATATGTAAGACAATGCATTTAAATAATGCATAGATTTCCTTACAGATGTCCTTTTTACCAAATCTGTATAATATAACAAAACAACCTTTTGGAAAAGAAAATCAAGTAACATTTGCACAAACATTGTTATCATCTACATGTAAGTATCCATTTGAGTCTCGTGCTTTGATGGAAAGAAATTTGCAAAAATGTGTTTTGAAATAGAAAGGTTTTCACCTTCAATATACAGAGGACTGTCGATCCCTTTATCAGTACAAAAGACACATTTAAAGGAGGATAAGGTTTCAGCATATTCTTCTGTGATGTTCAATCCAATGCATTTAGGATGATAGTATTCCGAGCAGTAATCACACATGATCATGAACCTTAATAATTATTATACAAAAGTAACTGTTTTCATTATTTCTGAGAACATACTCATTATTGTACTCTGTCTGGCATACACAAAAGACATCTGGTGATTCGGCTTTCTCTACTATTTCTTGCTACATAATGCAAGAACACATCAGGAGATCAATAGTATTTGGTTTCACACAATAATTTACTTGGCTGATTTTGAGTAAGCTGTCATTAGCTAATATTTGGTCTGATTTTATTTTTTTATCCTAAAGAAAGAGGCATTAATCCTGAATACAAGCATTATAGTTTCTTTGTTACATTGTCATCAGCAATAACTAGACTACTCTTGTGTTTTTTCTGTATTTTTTCATTTTCCTAAAAGGAGTTGAATATACATTATTAGCTACATAACTGTACATTGTTTTTACATTTTCATCATTCAATGGACTATAGTCTTCTTCGCTGCAGGTTTCCTTTATAGGAGGAAGATATGTAATTAACATTACTTATACATAATGGAATCTTACTACTGTTTCCACATCTTGCTCTGCATAAAAGTATTTGTGTAAGTTTGCTAGTTTATGATTATTAACATTTCTTACCAACATTTACATCTTTTGCTTTCTTTTCTTGGTCTACAACAGTTTCATCTGTCATCTATTGTAACAAAATTAATGTAAAATTATATACAGTTATTATGCACTATAATTACTATGTTACCTGTAATCTGTCAAGCAATCTTGTCTTTAAATACATTCATAGCGAAATTACTCCCAATGTTGTCTATAATAACTTAAATTCTTAATATTATTTATGAGACATAAGTACAAGAACCTTTAATTTTTCTAACTATACAGTACAAAATAATCTGAAATTAATGTACAAGAGGAATATTTTCTTTGTATGCTCTGGAATAACTTTTGTGTTGTGTCTGGATTCTTGTGTCATCATTCTACTGGCATTATGACACACAAAATTACCCAAACTGTGAATAATCAAAAGTTCTAACGAAATCATTTAAATATATTATATTATATAAAAGAAGAAATTGAGGAAATGGGGAAAATATTAAGTATGGATATAATTACATGAATGCAGTATGCATGCACATGAACACACCATTTGTGCACATGCACATATGCAGCAGTTGTGCGCATGTGTGCTTGCATGCATGCTCATGTTACATATGCATGATCATGTAAACATGCATGCTTGTAGCTTGCGTCTATAAAATGTTTCCTCACACTGAAGCTTATTCATTATTTCATAGTAGCTCTTTCAACAAAACAAGATCTCAGTAAGCAACAGAAGATGTCGAACATGACTACTGAAAAGAAAGACTTAAAGCAGTTAACAGATATTAACCATTCCTTTACCTGCAATAGTAAGGTCTCCAATATTGCAGATGATTACTTATTCAATAAAGAAACAGTAAAGAATGGATTGAAGAGAAAAAGGGAACCTGAGAATATTGTTGGTACAAAGAAAAGTAAAAAGAGACTGAGAAGACTTTAAACCTTGAATGTAATCAAACTGCAAAGTATTTCAAGTGTTCATAGATAAAGACCAACTACAGTTGCCAAGTGATACAAGACAGATATTCATGTGTAGAAGACCAACCACAAAAATTGATGAACACAATAATTATTGTATGTATTGCAATTTCGTGTAATACTTTTTTAATAGACAATAGCTTGTTTAAAGAAGTCATTGAAAAATCTTGAGTGAATTTATGGACATTTACATTGCAAATTAATAATATAATATTCTGTAAATGTAGATAATAATAATAATAAAGAAGAATATAAAATTTCAGAATGTATGCTAATTGCTGTATGGGGTGATACAGTTTGTATTCATTAGTGTGAAAAATGATTATTACATAATCAACAATCTATATAACAGCACTATGCAAACTTCAATAGAGAGAAAGGATATCTATCACTCTCTCTCATACCTCAGATTGATGACTAAATTTGTATCATTAAATATTTAATTAATTAATTATGTATAATTATGTATAATAATGTATTTATTTATTTATTATGTTTCACAAAATTAATTATATAATTATCGTTATTGATATTACTCTAGCTTTAGTATACAATAGTTGTTATTATTACTAACCTGTTTATTTATTAGATTCTACCCTGTTTATTTTTAGACTACAATACCCTTTATTATTGGGTTTTTTTATTATCCCTTATTTTCTGTATCTACATAAAGACCTGAGTAGCTAAGTGTCAAAATGTTCTTTTCTTTTCAATAATGTTTTGACTAATCAAAGGACACACAGAATTATTTCATAATGAATAATTATCAACATTCTTACATGGATGAAAGTTCTAATGAAAACAAAATACTTAATATAATCGTATAAGTGTATGGATGATGTGCAATCATATGCATGCGCATATGTAGCATTTTTGCGCATGCATGCTTGCTCATGTTACACAAGCTGGTATGCATGCATGCTTGTAGCTTGCTTCTATAAAATGTTTCCCCACACTGAAAATTATTCATTATTCCTTTACCTTCAACAGTAAGGTCTCCAATATTGCAGATGATTACTTATTCAATAAAGAAGTGGATTGAAGAGGAAAAGGGAACCTGAGAATATTGTTGGCACAAAGAGAAGTAAAAAGAGACTAAGAAGACTTTAAGCCTTGAATGTAATCAAACTACAAAGTATTTCAAGTCTTCATGGATGAGGACCTACTACAGTTGCCAAGAGATACAGTTGGTGAAAGACAAACAATCACAGCTAGATATTCCATATAGTATAGAAGAGCAACCATGCATAAATCATTGATGAACACAATATTATATTGAAAATTGCTATAATATAATTTGCAAATAATATTTTAAACATTAATTTCCTGTGATTAGATCAATATTACTTTATAGAAAATATGCTAACTACTGTAGGAATATAGTTTGTATTAATGCATTAGTGTGAAAATGGCTATGTAATGTAATACCATTATCTCTGTATTACACACAACACCATGCATATTATTGTTTTGTGATATATAATTTTATGTACATCACAGGCTATAAGCATTACTAATATCTTGTTATTATTTCTTAGGTCTTTTATTTACTCTTTCTCATTTATTTAAAAGAAATAGTTATATAACTATTATTTAATTAAAGTATTCATGTTTGTCCATTCTTTCAGAGGTATATTGTTCAAACTGTCAATGGAATGTAAGAGACACCACCACCTTTTCATCAATTATTACATTACGATCAAGACCTGGTCAGTGTGGAGACTTTTCCCGACATTCGAACATATTTCCTTCAACACAGATATTAAATTTAAAAACAGCAATACATAAACCATAGTTTAGTATGCTCAATCTGACTCAACAAATACAACTTCCTGCTTTCACCCAAATAAATTATATATATATAAAACACAATAAACCCGACCGAATCACTACATCATTGTTATTCGTATCATTACACATAAATATATTATAAAAATATATAATAATAATAATAATAATTATTATTATTATTACACAGCTACTGGTCTACTGATTATGTTATAATGTATATTGTATCATCTGAGACATCATTATGTAACATCAAAATAAAGAATTACGAAAGCAAACTCAATACACGAAAGATACAACTTCTTTATCATGCAAGCACAGTCATCGACTATACATTTATAAGGCTGTAATTATACATACTATTCCTGAAAAACAAATAGCTTAATGCACTAGTCTCATTCCACCCACACACAAGATCACGTTGACACAAAGGATCACAGTGAAAAACATGCATATTAATAATTATCCTACATGAACATTTTAATTAAAACACTTAATTATTATAATTATATGAAAGAGAAATTGAGGAAGCTGTACATGGAAGAAAATAATAGTTATTGATATATATGCAGTTAACTACATGCATGCACATGTGCATGTACGCATGCATGTGGCATTTGTGCACCTGCATATGTATGCACGCAGCATTTGTACACGGTGTATGTGTTGCAATGGCGGCATGCTGATCTCATGATTGCTTGTAGTTTGCATTTATAAAATGTTTCATCACACTGAAATGTATTAATTATTTTATAGTAGCGAAACAAGATCTCAGAAGATGTTAAAAACTACTGAACAGAAAGGCTTAAAGATTTCAACAGATATTGATCCTTCCCTAACCTTCAGTAGTAAGGTCTCCAGACACAATATTGTAGACGATTACTTATTCACTAAAGAAACAGTAAAGAGTGGATTGAAGAGCAAGAAGGAACCTGAGAATATTGTTGGTACAGAGAAAAGTAAAAAGAGGCTAAGAAGACTTTAAAGCTTGAACATAATCAAACTGCAAAGTATTTCAAGTTATACTTGTTCATGGATAAAGAACTACGCATCTCCCAAGTGATTAGTTTGTGAAAGACAGATATTCTGGTATAGAAGACCAACCACGAAAATTTATGAACACAATAATTATTGTATTGCAATTTTGTGTAAATACATGTTTTAATAACAATAATTATATTATATTGTTTAAAAAAATATTGAAAATCTCTTGAGTGAATTTATTGACATTCAAATTGCAAATTAATAATAATTATAATATTCTGCAAATGTAGATAATAATAATAAAGAAGAATGTAAAATTTCAGTTCAATACTACTTGTTTCTCAACAGAATGATTGCTAATTATAGTTTGTATTCATTAATGATTATTCAACATAATAAATAATCTATATAACAGCACTATGCAAACTTCAACAATGAACACAACCACATTATATAGTGATATATAATAACATAGTGCATGTGACATTGCTATAAACATATTATATATGCAGTTATGTATATCACAGCTTGTGATCATAGTAATGTCTTGTTATTCTCTCTTAGTCTTCTTGTTATTAATTATATTCACTTTTTCTTGTATATTCAATGAATATTATGAAATGCCTTCGTGGCTAGGTAGAACCATTTGGTAAGTCATTATTTAGCATTTAAAATGAAAGAACATAATAGAGCTGCTGTAATTGGCGATATGAATGCCTTAGCAATTGCAGTGGGAAAAAACTAAAGTATTAAATTTCTGTGATTATGGTGGTATGTGAAATGTTTATATATTTACTGGAATGTTATTGTTTATTAAAAATGTTTTCAGTGGATGTTTCATCAACTACTGAAAGCTGGTCTACCTTGGAGAACTTGTAATATTTATGGCAATAACAATAACAATAACAATAAGGGTAAAGATAATTATAATAACAAACCAACAGAAAACAATGCAAGTAGTTAATTGAAAAAGAAAGTAAATTAAGCAAACAAAGGATACAATAAAGCATTGTAACAAAACATAAATATTACACAAATTAGACGTATATCTTACAAAAATCTATGTTTTAAATACCCAAAGAAAAATACTGAACAGTATTTGGTAGATCGTTTACACATAACAAAAACAGAACAGGTCCTAGAATTGAACCCTCTGGTACACCTCTATGAACACTAGTCCACAAAGTGTATACATCCTTTACATTTATTCACTGTATCTTATGACTGAGATAATTGCGAAACCATTTCAGTTCTCCACTTTGGATCCCATATACAGACATCTTATCAACAAGTATGTCATGATTAATAGAGTCAAAGACCTTACTAAAATCCAGCATAATTCTACCCACAAGCTCATCTCTATCAAGGGCTTTTCTCCAGTCATCGACCATACCAACAAGTAGATCTTGTGCTGTGTGGTTCGCTCTGAAGCCTGATTGTGATTTATTAATAATTGAATTTAGACATCAAACTGGTTATACACCAGCCTTTCAAGTACTTTAGAAACACTAGGTAACATGATATTGGTCGAAACTGACTGACAGACGACAGATTACAGCATTTGGAATAATATTCCCCAGTTTCCACTAACTTGGGATACAAGCAGATTTTAGACTATCATTTAGCAATGCCATCAGAGATTTAATCTGCTGCCAGTGTTAACATTTTAGGGCTTATACCATTATCACCAGTACGTTTTGATATATCAATCTTTTTAAAATAAAAATGAAGTATCCTCTACTTTAACATCACAAAACTTAAACTGCAAAGCACAGACAGAAACTGTATCCATAATTATAATGAGAATTATCACATTGTTGATGTTGGCTTGTTGAACAGGTTTGCAATGTCGTCCTGATTAATAATATCACCATGATCACTTTGAAGCTGTTGGCATATGATGAACTATCCAGATCGTGTGAATAGAGAGAAAGGATATTTATCACTCTCTCATACCTCAGATTGATGACTAAATCTGTATCATTAATTATTTAAATTCCAAAATTAACTAATTATGTATAATTATTATTTATTATGTTTTATAAAATTAATTATATAATTATCATTATTTAAAATGTTCTTTTCTTTTCAATAATGTTTAGGCCAATCAAAGGACACACAGAATTATTTCATAATGAATAATTATCAACATGCTTACATGGATGAAAGTTCTAATCATTTAAGTATTATAATTATTATAATTTAAATCGTATAAGTGTATGGATGATGTGCAATTACATGCATGCGCATGTGCACCATTTGTGCACATGCATGCATGCTCATGTTGGTTGTTATTACCACTAACCTGTTTATTTTTATTTTCAAAAAAACAAACGAAATTATCACATAATGTGAATAATTATCAATATCCTTACATGGATGAAAGTGCTAATCAAAACTCATATATAGTATAATAATTATTTACTAAATTGAGGAAATCATATAAGTGTATGGTGTGCAATTGTATGCATGCACTTGCACCATTTGTACACATGCATGCATGCTCATGTTACACATATATGTATGCATGCATGCCTGTAGCTTGCTTCTATAAAATGTTTCCCCATACTGAAAATTATCCATTATTTCAGAGCAACAAAAACAAGATCTCAGTAAGCAGCAGAAGATGTCGAACATGACTACTGAAAAGAAGGAATTGAACCAGTCAAAAGATATTGATTGAAGAGAAAGAGTGAACCTGAGAATATTGTTGGTACAAAGAAAAGTAAAAAGAGGCTAAGAAGACTTTAAGCTTGAATGTAATCAACTCTAAAGCATTTCATTGTTCATGGATACAGAACTACTACAGCTGGCAAGTGATATTTGAAGAACAAACAAACACAGATATTGTGGTGTAGAAGAGCAGCCATAATATTTGAAGAATTGCAATTTTGTTTCCTTTCTTTAATAGACAAATAGCTACTTAAAAAGAATAAAGTTATTGAAAAAAAATTTATAGACATCAATTGATAATAATAGATCTAATACTTTGTAAAACTGGCAATAATATATTTATGCCTTTTACATAATCTATAATAAAAATATTATGTTAAATATTACAATAAATACTAAAGTATGAATTTCCAGTGATTGGTTACATATTACCTTTGATTTTAGAATTTATACTATGGGATATATATAATCATATAATTATAATTATATATATATAATTATATATATATATATGAAGCCACCCTTCAAAGCTTGTGATTTATGCACCGTGGTTTTTGATATGAGCACTGTGTGTTTTGTGGCTTCATTAAGCTGTATAAACATGACTTTGAACTTGAGTTATGTCATGCCCACTTGTGCAATATCAGGCTTATAATCACATCGCCTTCAGGCTTGGTGATTATAATCCTGATATTCCACTCGCGGCATGAATTTATATGTAATATAATTATAATTATATAAATTATGTACTGTAAATCATACAAATTATGTAAATCAGAGGCTATAATCCTACTAATCTTTTGTTACCCTTTCTTCGTTCTAGTAACAAAGGCCTTTTCAAAATATTGTAATTTGTTCATTGAAAACAAGAGAAAGTGAATAAAAGGAATAGTCAAGTAGTTTATAGCATGAAAGAACATAGAAGAGCTGATGTATGTATCAGGGTTGGGGTCAATTACTATACTAACAAATTAATTACCACTAGAATTACTTTGTGTCTATATCATTACCTTTACTATTACCATCATGGCTTTAGTAATTAATTTCCATTGGTTGTTAATTACCATTATTTAAATTCCATTTACTACATAATACAGCTGTTAGGTTTTAAGAATAGTAATGTTTCAAGTTCTTTAGCAATAAGCGACATCATTGCTGTCTTAGAATATTTCCTGCCATGCTAAATGCCCTCTGACAGGTACTGATGTAGCAGGAACAGAAAGTACTTTTTAGCAAGGCAACTAAGTATTGGATATGCTATACTATTATTTTTCCAGTACACCAAGGAGCCTTTCTTAATTACTTCTTCACTGTGAACAGCAGCTAAGTAGTCATCTAGTTCTTGATATGCAGTTCTTGTCTTGTTGGTAATGTGACTTTTGTCCATAAAGGAAAGAGCTTCCTCCTTTTGGTTGGAGACACAGATTCAATGTCACCTTCAGATTGAGCAATAACAGGTGTATTAGCATTGCTAACCATAGCTGCCCTCTTTTCTTCTTCACATTATTGATTTCTGAAACAGAGGAAGTCCGTGATGGTTTAAATTCTGGATCAAGGACAGTGGCTATGATGAAAATTGAATCTGATTTGATTGCACTGAGTCTTGCCATGAGGTTTTCTTTGAGAAAGTGTACTAGATTTTGTAAGTGCCAAACGCTAGTAGTCTCAATGTGCTTCTGTAGGCCAATAAAACAAGGAAGTTCTACTCATACAGATGCATATGTGTCACCTTGTACAAGTTTAGTTGCTTCTTTAAATTGTTCAAATACTTGGACTAGCTCTTGTAAAACTGCTTTATCAGTTAGTGACAAATGCTTACTTACAATGCCATTAATATCGTCAACCTCCAATAGAAGCATTACCATCATTAATTGTGAGTTCTATTGGGTGTCATTTTTTGCAATCAGCACTTTATGAAATTCTTTTAATTTCTCAATTACGATGGTTGACTTCCGACATCAGCAACTATTTTGCCTGCCTTTGACAACAAATGTTGCAGTTGTCTGCAACCCTTGATTCCATCACTGACATACAACTGTAAAGTGTGTACAAAACAACTGATAGTATCAGTTGTTTTGTACACACTTTCATCTCATTTCATCTTCATCTCTCACTCATCAGTAATGAAGTGGCAGGTCACACCCAAATAGCTATGCATACGTCTGCTGTTCCATATATCTAATGTAATATATACTACAGCTATTCAATTTTAAGAGCAAAGGATGAGTGTGATTACAATAATAACATTTTTATAATTATAATGGCATCATTGGTTATTAATGTCAATTTTTGCATGTATCACAAAACCACTTTGAATGTGATTCTATAACATTCTCTGATACAGAAACACAAAGATCTATGTGAAACCACTCTTTGTAGGTATTGCACATGAGCAACTGAAGAATACATGTTGGCCATGCTACACCTATAACATCAGATCAGTCCCCTTCGAACCCCTATTAATGGCGATATATAGCTGAATTGGTGTTGATTGCATCCTAGCTAGAAATTTCACACAGCATGTGTAGAGAGATATTATCCAAACATTCCCAGTTTGCTAGTGCAAAAATACCGCAATCTGAAAATTTTAAACTGTCCTGCATTTGACAATCCATGTGGAACAAGATTATAAAGATTATAATATAAAACAGGGTAGTATGAATAGCTACAATGACAACATTTAGTTCATTGTACTAAATGTTTTGATATAATTACTTACAGAAGGTTGATTTGTGATAACGGTGTTGCCAATAGTGCAGCAATGTGTGTTGATAAATCTGTTACAGTAGGAGGTAGACTATTGAAAATGTCAACATCGCCTGGGCACCATCCTATTGTTGAGATGGTAAGCAGTGGCCTTGACCTGTATGCAGCACCTGGACAAATTCAGCTGGCTCTACACAAAATGCCAGGGTTTTACCCAAAACAACTGATTGGAGGCCAGGAACTACTTCAAACCGTCTTTTCAACAATTCCTGTCCAGCATTAATAAGTCTGTCATTGAGCCAGTCTGTTCCTGTAAGAAGAATGATGCAAGATGTTGTTGGAGTTCACTAAATTTGTTGTAGAAGATGATGTTGAATGAACAATTGGTGTTTCATATAACTTAAGATGAGCTCCATTCACTCTTTCACAACCACATTGTCTTGATCTATAATATAATACACAGATGAAAATACTTCTGTCAATAAGAACCAAAACATTATTTTACCTATATGTTTCAGGCTATAGAAGGCTTTCCCTAGAGAATGACTTATCACGTATGGCCCATGTCTAATTTTCCTCCTTTTCTCTTTTTCCTCTTGAAGTCTTTCATCAGAACCTTTGTGTCAACCTGTATATATTGAATTATTTTATTACCTATCACACAAAAAATCCACAACATACCTCAAAAGTAACAAAAGTAGTATGTTTCCTGTCATACTGCTCTTTCAGTTTAATCTGGGCTTTCTTTACATTTTCCTTTACTTCCTTAAAAACATGCAGTCGTTCTGTTGTAAGTGTATCAAAAGAACATCAAGATCTGGTCTTGGTTGTTTATCATCTAAGTCTACTGGCAAAACTGGCTTTCTGCCAAACATCACCTCAAAAGGTGAATGCAGGGAGGACTCGTGCCTATTTGAAAATGAATATCGTACAAGACAAATAATTATTTAGTTGTACATACTTTGATGTATTATATGCAAAATTACAGGTATCTAAATATATATTCATCCCAGTTCTTCTTGTTCAAGTGATAAAATTTCACAAGCATTCTTTGTAGTGTTTGGTTATACCTTTCGTCTAGCCCATTAGCCTATATTATAAAAAGCCAATGTAAGTTATTCTGGCGATAAGTTTTTCATTCTGAATTCTCTCCCTTGGTCTGACGTCACTCACGTGTAGGACCACAATCAAGTCATTCTCTGATATTTTCTCTACCATACTTGAAGGTATCAAAAAGTGTAAGAAGTCCACTAGGTTTGACTTCAGTTTTCCTGAAATCTAACGAACCATGAATTATACATCACTGGCTGTTTTAAGGTGGTACTAGGGAGTGGGCGGATGCAACTCCAATCAGTTTCAAAATAGAATATTATATAATATGACTCTAACCTGGTGTAATGGCAACCTTCATATCTTCTAATCACCTTTATAGGGTCCTGGAAGTGATAAAACATATATAAAATGTCCATTTTTGTAATCGCAATAAGTACAAAACGGAGAAAGCCACGCCCACCAATCATGGCATGCACCAAGTACAATGCATTTAGAGAAAACAAATAGAGCCGTTTTCTGGAAATTCATTTTACTTTTATAGTTACAAGAGGCTGAAGAAAGCTGAATTCTGTAGCTTTTCACTGAAACCATAAAATCTACCTTTCTAGGCACTATCAAACTCCCATCTTTCTCAGACACCAACTACAGTTACCCGCCATTGTTTCCCACCTGTGGGGCGTGTTTAGCTTTGTTTCAGTGAAAACATTTAGGCCCAATAATTATACCCCCGAGTGGGTGTGGCTTCCAAAAAATACAGAATGGAACCAGATTGTATGCAGCAAGAAGCTTGCAAGACTAGAAACTGATTGGAGTAGCATCCGCCCACGGAAAAGACTACAACCTTAACGACTTCTCTTTCCAACAAAGCAGGTTAGAAATTAGAATCTTTAAACATGTATATATACTTCAAAAGTTCTAAAGCTTACAAATGCTACTTATGAAACATCTCATAATTATAGCATAAATTATAGCATAAATTAACTTGTAAAACAATTAGGAGAGAGTCATGCAACATTTAGTTGCTCTATGTGCAGAGTGTATCAATATTAATTTTATATAATTATATAAATATACATAAATAATTATTATATATGTTTTCTCTTCATTTAGACTTCAAGTATGGCACATTGACACTGTTCTTCGTCAAACCGTTGTAACTGATTCTCATGATTCGGTTTGTAATTTTACATGTAACGTATCTGCTGCTCTATCTGACTCATGGGATAGTCCTGCCTTACCTTGTTCACTAATTGATACATTGGTATGTGTGCATCTATGTACATATGTACATATGTACAATGTATATAATGTGCAGTTGTTAGTATCTGTGTATGTGTTTGTATGTTTGTATAGTTTGGTGCATAGTGCATATTAGCACTTTAATATATGTACCGGTGTTTCCCCCAAAGGATGATACCATGGCACTCTCCCACCCTTTGTGTTGCACCCCACCCTTTCATTTTACACTGAAAAACACTGATTGAACATTGGTGACTAAACATCATGTACCACAGATGCACTCCTCTGCCCTTAATGTTAATTTTATCCTGGGGGAAGCATTGATATCCTCTTCTACAATTGTATGCTATAGTTTATACATATTACATGTACATTTATGGATGTTGGTTCTGGAGCACTGGTGTATTCATTAAGGCTCAATCAATCTTGCTAAATTTCGCATTCATAATTCATTATTTTTACCTTTTTGTTTACCTTTTTTGTTTACATTTCACCAAATTGAGATCTTGATACTAGCCAGAGTAGGAATATGCTGATGGTAGTATAAAAATCAACCTCAAAACGTTTGCAATTATGTTTTTTTTTTTCTGAGAGAGCATGCTCCAGACACTCTTACTGGTCTCTCTGCTAATCACCCACTCTACTAAATATTTCTACATGTAGACAGAATATACATACAATTTCTTTAAGATCATTTGTCTGAAAATGTACCAGAAGTGATCTCAGAGTCTAACATTAAAATTTACTTAGGGGAGCATGCCTCCTGACCCCATAGTTAGCCATGTACTTTATGCTTTTCCCCCATTATACATTATATCAGTGAATACCTGATTTGCCACCCCCCCACCCCCCTCCCCACTTGGCAACTCTTATTCCATCCTAAGACACCCCTCCTCTGTATGAAACCTATTCTTTGAAGAGTATGTATCGCTGAATAAATAAATGATTTGTTGTTCGGATGAAGGATATTACATTTGACTGATTGAATACGATTTGTATTGTATACATGTTCATGTTCCTGTATAACACTTATTAATATCACTATGTGTTTTAAGGATGTTTGTATAATTTACTTTAGTCCCCAATAGACTCTCTGAGTCTCATGAGTCCCAACTACATGTAGTGTCTTTGAGTCTCATGAGTCACCAGTAGTCTCTCTGAGTCTCATGAGTCCTCAGTAGTCTTTCTGAGTCTCATGAGTCTCATGAGTCTCCAGTTGGTTCTTTAAGTCTCATGAGTCCCAACTAGTCTCTTTAAGTCTCATAAGTCTCTTGTAGTCTCTCTGCGTCTCATAAGTCTCCAGTAGTCTCTATGAGTCTCTATGAGTCTCCAGTTAGTTCTTTAAGTCTCATGAGTCCCACCTAGTCTCTTTGAGTCTCTTATAGTCTCTCTGAGTCTCATGAGTCTCCAGTAGTCTCTCTGAGTCTCATGAGTCCCAACTAGTCTCTTTGAGTCTCATGAGTCTCTAGTAGTCTCTCTGAGTCTCATGAGTCTTCATTAGTCTCTCTAACTCTCATGTCATTATAATTATTTGGTGCCTGCAACACCAAGACAGTGCCCTTTGCATGTAGGTCAATTAACTTGATGTGTACGCATGAGTTTGAAGGTTCATGTATATAAGTGTTTGTTCAAATTTTCTTTTTGCCATAAATATGTGGTTTTCACGACATAATTATTTATATATGTGTAGGAACACTTGATCGATGTGTGGATGGAGAGAGAGCTCAATTATTTTAGAAAACACAATCTTTGTTACCAAACCTCTTTCAACATCTAGTTCTTCACCTGTACAGGTATATGCATACATGTATACAATTGATATTAGTGATGTACCAATATCAATTGGTAATCAGTGTCGGTCACTATCGACTAGTATCAGTAACTTGCAGTTATTTCTGAAAGAGTAACTGATATTGTAACAAGTGTACTAAATGTTCATTTCTTGTGATTATGACATCATCAATTCCTTTATGATGCATAATTATTGAAAAAATGCTCCTTTTCATTGACATAATCAGAAAACAGAAGGTACATGTAAATGTAACATATACAGTACATGTACATGTAGTAATAATGTTTGATAGGTACACATCTAAAGCAATTATGGATTATTGGTAAAATCACTAATTAATATATATGTATATATAGGTGTACAGTAAATAGCTTAAAGAAGATACTGATACTGATATGTACTGATACATGTATATGTATATGTATGTATAGTTGTACACTAAATGACTTAGTGAATAATATAATGAATAAATCTAAAGAAGATACTCTTTGTACATGATGTTATCGGAGATGTAGAAAGAAAGAAAGAAGAAAGAAAGAAAGAAAGACACCTGAGGCAATGGAAAAATGAAAATGAGAGTTGCCTCAGGTGGGATTCGAGCCCACGACACTCTGTACTTTGGACAGATGCTCTACTAACTGAGCTACCAAGGCAGCTCAGCTGGCAGGGTCCGAATCAAACATCTCATACGCCTGTATGAACAGGCTAACTTGACACTAGGCATTAGGTGAAAGCCAGGGTAATGAAACCACCAAAGACACCAACACCAAACTTAAGTATATACATGATGTTATCGGAGATGTAGAAAGAAAGAAAGAAAGAAAGAAAGAAAAAAAGACATGAAAATGAGATGTACATGTACTTATCAGCTACTAATTAGCAGCAGCAGGAACCAACTTATAGATAATGAATCTTATAAGTGAAGAATAGAAAAGACTTCGGTTTACATGTGTACATGTAGTTACATATTTATTCTAACAAATGCAGGAGTGTTAACTAGGATTTATTACTAGGTAATGGAACCATGACTAAAGCTTGTTCGTCAATTGTTCTAGAGCACGCATGCAATCACATGCAATGTACATGTTGGTACATGTGTATGTACATGTACATGTACATTGTAGTTTCTATTCTTATATTATTTTTATTATGTGGTTGCATATAAGAAATCACAAAATAATGTTGTTATTTATAATTACATGTTATAACAGATAATTATAGTAGACGTATAGCAATATTATTAGTACTCTGTGGTTTGTATAGCAATGTACTGTTTCGAATGTCAGTGTTAAAATTTGTAATGGTGTACATGATGTTTCAACCAACAAACCAATTGTGTTTTAACCCTTAGAGCACTGTGCATGTTTTTCACATTTCTTCCCATTTCCAACACTGGCATCTTCTACAGAATATCTTTGCTACTGTTCATGTTAAGTACTGCAATCTTGGCTCTTTCTAGTAACTTGCTTACTGGGGCACAAACATTACCAAATGCAATGTTCTCCATCTCTTGACAGCAAGTGGGGCAAACCTACATGTTAGCACCAGCTACACTTGCAATTATGAACACTTGTATCATAGTATTAGCTAGCTATTCGTCAAATTGTCGTTTGACGTAAATTTCTAACTTACTTTCGAGACACTTGATTCTTCATCGCCACAGTCGAGATCATCGTTCAGCTGCCGAAACTAATGGCACGAGAGCTTCTGGGGCTTTAACAGCCTGCTTTGCAAGAGTGGAGAATTTGCGTGAATTAGTTCAGTACTGTGTGAAATAGGATTCAGTGCAGCAAACAGAATAAAGACTAAATTAAGGAATCGTTTACAAGTATGTAGTATTGAGATGTTACTTTGAATTACAATTGAGAGACCACCTACATTGTATTCAACAGTTGAGAGCTTTGGAAATTTATAAACACAAAAGGCAACACAGTGTATTTAACAAATGATTGATTATACCGTAGATCTGGAAATAACTACGTGTTTAAATAAATGCGATTTAGCAAACAAAACCCAAAACTAAATAAATGCTTATTTTATTAATGTGTTTTTAATTCAGTCCAAATCATTAAGATACCTTTGCACATCACCATCAAGTTCACCCAAAGTAAGAGGTCTTCCTTTGGTAATTCTTTGACCTCTGTGCCACCTCCCTTGCTAAGTTCTACAGATATTTTGGCCACTGTTCACTTTCAGTATCCCAATCTTGGCTATTTTGCCGACATGGAGTACTACTTCTAGTAACTTGCTTACTGGGACACAAAATGCAATGTTCACTCATTTTGACAGCAAATGGGGAAACGAAATGACCCCACTACATGTTAGCACCAGCTACACTTGCAATTATGAACATTTGGAGCATAGTATTAGCTAGCTATTTGTCAAATTGTCATTTGACGTCAATTTCTAATTTACTGTCGAGCTGCTTCATTCTTCATTGTCAGCTTTGACAAATTTATTCTGATGCGCAATAGATATTAATTATCTATCACATGGGCGTTGATAATAGCAACACAAACCTCTCACTTCGAGTTCTTTTGAGAATCTGGGCCTTCTTGGGATGACATTCAAGACATAAGAGAACCTGAGTCTGAAGATGTAGAGGATGCCCAGATTCTCATAAAAGGTCCAGGAGATCATTCTGCAAGACCTGACTAGAAATGTTTGTTTAGTTACAGTACAACAAGTCTACTGAACACATGTAGTGTATATTCTGTCAGGAAGTAAATAAAAGCAACACCTAGTATACATCTGGATGTACAAACTTTCAGATTATTGATGTTCAAAAACATGGACACAGTCAAGATCACAGTTCACTGACCGAAGCCTATGGCATGAGAGCTTCCGGGGCTACTATAACAGCCAGCTTTGCAAGAGTGGAGAGTACCATGTGAAATAGGATTCAGTGCAGCAAACAGAATAAAGACTAAATTAAGGAATCGTTTATGAGTATGTAGTGTTGAGATGTTACTTTGAATTTCAATTGAGGGACCACCTACATTGTATTCAATAGTTTAATTTTATGAGAGCTTTGGAAATTTATAAACATAAAGGACAACACAGATTATATTATGTTCATTTCATACAAGTGTATTGAAAATTTTCTTTTAAATCGAGACTTCTATTATTGCTGTGACTCCTACTGTAGGTTGTAGGTAGTCAAACTGACTACCTGTACTGAAAAACTAGCTAATTCACTGATTTGTAGTGCTTTGTCGTGCTAAGAACGCACTCTCGAACGTATAGGGATGTGACATGAGTACTGAAGTTAAATGCATTTAATTATGATGTTAAGCATTGACATGATAGTAGTTTTTTTGTTATTATTAAATATAATAACAATTAGACGTTTCGGCTCGAAAGCCTTCTTCAGTAATGAAAAGAAAAAGAAATACACAGGTTTATATAAAAACTCAAATATACTGTACATGAAACTGGTCAAGAAATGTAAAAGGCCATAAACAACCTTCTAAACTGTTCTTAATAAATATAGACATGCATGGTAGGTATCTAAATCCTTCCAACATGTATTATGAGACGTCAAAACTGTTCCTTAACAGAAACAGACATACATGATAGCAGGAGCTTATGAGTGGGGGGCGAAGGAGTGTCAAACTCTAGTATGTTTTGCAAACCATCTGTTGTCGAATCACACCTTTGCAAACTACCGTACATGGAAAACCTCGTGTAAGCGATTTAAGTTGGCATAATAAGTATTTATTAAAATTAAATAAAATTATTATAAATTGACTATCGTGTGTGTCTGACAAGATGAGTCTGTATAATCCCCCACTTTCCAAACAGAAATGAGAGGACTATTAACAGACAACAACAAAAGCAATATCTATAATGAAATAAGCACATGATGATTATTTTGTTACCTGAAGCAGGATTTGAAACCACCTTGTATTTAAGCTTTCTTCTTGAATTCTTCTTTGGCTTGTAGAACTTGCGTTTTGGGCTTCCAGTTAGTTTGAAGTGACCCATTTGAAACGTTCCTTCCCAGAAATCTGTGCATTGGTTCTTTGATTGCTATTTCATCTCTACTAAACAATGAATCTGCTTAGGACTGTAGCTTGTCTGTTCTTCTACACAAGTTCATTCGATATTGTTTCTTGACTAGATTCTAATAATTGCCTACCCACTTTGAAACAATTATCTTAAACCCATTTTTTTAAACCATATTTGGAGTTTTGCTGAAAGTATGGTTCAACAACAGATGGTTAGTGCAGTTTGACGCTCCTTCGTGCCACTCGCGGCACTCATAAGCTCCTGATGATAGGTACCTAGTTCCATAAAGCAATATACATACAAAATTAAACTAACCACTTACACATAACAACCCTACATAAGTATGTATATATTTACAGCCAGAGCAAAAGTAAAACAAACAAGTGATACTTATGTAGGGTTATAATGTGGAAGTGTTGTTTAATTTTGTTGCTAAGGTACCATCCCAATCTTGTTCATGTGCTTTTTCGGTTTTGATATCCCTACATACTATTCCATTTTTTAAAATGTATTTTTTAGTTATTCTTTATCTGTATATGATAACAGCCTTTGTGGATATGGTTCCTCATCATAGATTAGATAAACAATTATCAACTTACTCTTGTGAAGGTTTTAAGAGGGCATTTAAAATAGCTATTAGCTAATAATTTTGTAATTATAATAATTATGATAGCTAGTGAATATAAACATCTTTTACATGTACCTACATGTATCTACATGTACATGTATATATCTGTATTATATTTACGAAGTATATTACAGTATACTAGTAATGCAATAGATTATGTACCGTGTATATCATACCAAATGAAATCATCACACAAAGATATAGTTTAGTTAGTCACATCTTAATATGTAACTGTTCCTCTAAATGTTATAGATTATTGTGAGTGTGCTTTTATATCCATCCTTTTATAGGTGTATTAATTTAACTACAATATGATCCATGTACATAATTAAAGAAATGACAATCCTTTAGATTACTATTCCTGTGACTTGCTTTGTTTATTCTGTTATTATTACAATTAGATTATGTAATGATCATGTTCTACTGAAACCAGTCTTATGACTTCAAAAATTTACAATCACAAAATTAATTTTATAATAATGAATGAAAACATTATTTTAGTAACTAAACATTACATGTAATAATAACAAACAAAGTCTTAACTTAAAGAAGTTGATAAGTATTACTTAGTACACACCACACAGGTAATTACTTTATCAGTAACATATGGATCACATGGTAGACCAGTACCACATGTAGCTACAACATGATAGAATAAAGCACCATAGGTATTAGCATAACTACCAGGTACAGTTTCAGCATTCTTGTCTACACATTCATAAACTACATTCCTTTTATGATCGTAATACTCAGCCATCAGGTATCCTTCATATTCCTCAGTCCATGAGGAAGGACATGTTATTCTGGCTGGAATCATTAATTTAGATACACGTTGGGAAGTATAACAAACAGCACATGGAACATTGTGATCATGTGATGTAAAAAGAGGACGTTGATATTCTGCTCCATACAAGTATGAGTAAACTGAAGGAAGTCCACTAACAAGGTACTGTGGTGTTGTAGGTAAACAAAGGTAGTTTGCTCCACCCCCTGGATGAGTGTAGTGACTACCACCAGCTAAACCAGAATATACTAGTTCTGTTCCTGAAGTACCTGGACATGTAGTTCTCCCCCATCTTGTATATAGAGCTCCTCCTGATATTGGTCCAGGAGGTCCCTGTTCTCCAGGTGTTCCAGGTTCACCTTTATCTCCCTTCTCTCCATTGTTACCATCTCTACCAGCAGGTCCTGGTAACCCATCACGACCATCTCTACCTCTCAGTATTTCAACATAATGACCTGATATAAAACAATCATTAGTAGTAGTATTTCTTGTAGATACAGTAGAGTCACGTTCAACAATATCATGATCACTATCTATTTAAATCATAAGAATAATAATATCTCATTAAAACTGTATCAGAATAAAATTCAAACTACAAGTGCATTTGCATGTATTTTAGTACATAATTTATTCCTTTTAATTATTACATGTATTTGTTTAGGCTAGCACATTTGATCACACTTTGTTTTAACAGTTGGAGGGTAAACTCAACATTATGAATATTCAATTTAGTGTATGATACACTATGATAGCTAGATTGTTATTGCTTTTAAAACTCATCTACGTAATTCCTGTTGTTGTCCAACCAGTGAGGCATGTCTGTTTTGAATCTTAGCAAACATACTAAAGCAAGTTAATGCAAAATTCTCCCACCATGTGCATATAAACCAGAATAAAACATTTTGATGCACTAAATGATAGTATAACTGAGAAATATTATCTCATTAATCAAATCTCCTTCCTTATGTTGTACATGTACATGTATAACATCAATGAATAACCACAATATACATGTTACTACTGCTTTGCATACTTACTCGACTATCATCTTAATTTATGTGACCAAACTAGCATATCTAATATAATTAATATTGCTGATAACTATTAATGCATTTTTAAAATCCATAACCTGTCTTCCACAATTAGTACAAATGTATTTTGTTACCTTTTATAACAGTTCCTTCACAATAGTTCCATTCCATTATAACAAGTACCACTATAACTAGAAGAATCTTCATTTTGTATCTTTTGTAGCAATACACTTATTCTTGGGCTATGGATTTCAGCAGTAGATAGCTTGTAGTAACTTTTTGATAATTCCTGTGATATATTTATACTGTAGTAAACTACTGCTAAACTAATAGTGGCATTGATATATATCCGAATTGTCTAAGTAGGATGGTACGTATATTATTAGTGTAATTATTGTCTCACAGTAAAAAATCAACAGGTCTTTTCAACATGTATTTGGGTCACACTGTATTACATGTAGCTCTGTAATACTCTTAATATGAAGTATGGTTTGAGCTATTCTCAAACAATACAAGCTAGTATAATTTGTATAATTCCTTATCAGTTTCCCTCGTTATCAGTTTACTTAGCTATCACTTTTCTATTGCAATCAGCTTTACCTCACTATCAATATTCCCTAGTCATAGCCTTCCCCGAGTATCAGCTTTCTCTCACTATCAATATTCCCTAGTCATAGCCTTCTCCTAGTATTAACTTTCCCTCACTAATCGATATTCGCTAGTCATAAGCCTTCCCCTAGTGTCTGCTTTCCCTTACTATCGATATTCCCTAGTTTTATGTGTGCAGATAAGACTTGAAAGCATTGGTAGGAAGTCCATTCTATATACAAGCTATAACAATAACTTGTATCAGTCAGCCAGCTGCTTGTATTATTTATCAGCATGATAATTTCTGAGTAATCATAGAATTAATTTGCTTATTGATAAAAATAATATTGATTGTTATCACATTCTATTTGTAATTAATACATAACTATAATTATATAATTATGTATGTTCATTCAACACATCTAAAATGAGAGAATGCATATACTGCATAGGTGACCATCCGTACAGAAAGAAATGCCAAATGCAGCAAATGAATATTTTATAGAGGCTTTTAGTATGTCAATAGTGACCAATTTTAGTTATAGTTATAATATGCCTATATAGTTTCTTAATACTTTAGCTATAGTGTAATGTGTTTGTTTAATTTGTTAAATACTTTTCACTGACGTTTCTAGAACAAAATAATTATTGTATGGATTATCATAACATAGGAGACACTTTTTGTTTTTATAGCCTCCAAGGGCATCCCCATGATTGCTGTCCCACAGGTTCTAACTACATGTACGTAAACATGTATACTTGTGTCACATGCATGTTGCATAAGTACTAAAGGAAGTTACGTCGGGTCTTTATCAATTAAATGGCATGTCACATAAACGAACATGTGCTTGAACTACCAGTACAGTCTAGTGAATCTAGTGAGTCACAATCATAGGAATATTAATTATATACTATGTAACTAGTTACAAATATCTTATAACAAAATATTTTATGACCACAAAATTTGTATTACAAATAACATTGTATGCAAGAGAGCAAAACACATTTAATATCACGCAAACACTTTAAAAGTTTAATTCCTCACTAACAAAAGCATTACTTAGTACACATCACCCAAGTAATTGTTTTAGTAGTAACATATGGAGGACAATGTAGACCAGTACCACATGTAGCTATAACATTATAGAATAATGCACTATTTACTAAAATTGTATGTCATTCAGCCATCAGGTATTCTTCATATTCTTCAGTCCACATGGAAGGACATGTTATTCTGGCTGGAATTATTAATTTTGTTTCATGTTTTGAAGTGTAAAAAACAGTACAGGAAACATTGTGATCATGTGGCAAAACAAGGATGTTGGTATTATGATAAATGAATTCCATTGGCAAAGGTACTGTGGTCTTCTGGTAAACAAAGGTAGTTTGCTCCACCTCCTGAATGACTGTATAGACTACCACCAGCTAAACCAGAATATACTAGTTCTGTTCCTGGAGTACCTGGACATGTAGTTTTCCCCCATCTTGTATATAAAGCTCCTCCTGATATTGGTCCAGGAAGTCCCTGTATTCCTTGTTCTCCAGGTATTCCAGGTTCACCTTTATCTCCCTTCTCTCCATTGTTACCCTCCTTATCAGCTGGTCCTGTTAAACCATCATGACCATCTACCTCTCAGGATTTCAAAATAGCGACCTGATATACAACAATCATTAGTAGTAGTATTTCATTAGAATCAAGAGCGAAAATATTTCTATTTGAAGTAATAATCATAATGAATGATATGCAAATTTAGTTTCTATTCAAAAAACACATTTTATCTAATTTTATCTTATCATTAGGTTGTGGAGATTATAGTATTAAATTATGTATATCTTTTATAGTCTTGTGTTACCAATTACAGTGATATAAATGTTGACCGTATTATTCCATATTGTATGTTGAATTATTATGTTAATAGTGCAATATAGTGGATGGCTATTCTCATTGTAATAATTATAGATAGTAGTAGTTTTCATTATAAGATTCTTTCTGAATTCTTATTCTGAAACACAACAGTGTATGTATGTATGTATGTCTGTAAATGTGTATAATTTTGTAAATTTTACTCTACAAATTATTATCATGTGAAACATGGTTTACATGAGCAGATGTTGTTTAAGTTTTAAATCACTTTTCGGCAATTTGTGCTATTTCAAACGTTTGTAGACTTATTGTATACATGCATATGTATAACATGTAATGTATCAACCTACATGTGTACATGACTACATGTACATGTGTACTAACCATGCTGTATGTGTGCAGCATAGAATGTACACATATAATTATGATTATATAACATGTAATGTATCAACCTACATGTGTACATTACTACATGTACATGTGTACTAACCATGCTGTATGTGTGCATACATAGATTATTATTATCCTAAATTATTTTTGTAGGGCTGAGTTAAATCCACCAATTCCACGAGTACAAGCTAAAGCTATGGAAGCAATAGGAGATGCAGTTGCTGGAGGTCAGAAGCAGGAAGTCATTAAACCTGAGTCTCCTGCTATGACTGTTAATATAGTACGTTTATTAGTATCTTGTCTTCATGCCTGGAATCTGGATGAATCACTAGACAGGTTTGTGAAATGAAACACCAATAATTTGATCTACACTATGTATATTTATATATACCAATTGTATATAAGACACTTTTCGAGGCCTCTGGAAGTCATTATGAACCTCCCTGTTCTGTAATGAGCATTGCATTGAAGGACTATTCATAAATATGATTACTTTGCACCAGGTTGCATAAATGTGACCTAAAGCACAATAAGAGGTGCTTTCCCACAAAATAATCTTGATCAAACACTCACCATCAATTACTCAATTGCTTGCCATTTTGGTATTTTGTATAGGAACTATTGAGCTTCTTAGATATCAAATTTCATGACTTACTACCACCTAATCACATTTCTCATTCACTATTTCAAAATCATCCTTTGAAATGTGTATATTTCTCCTATGATTATGAATGTTTGATATAACTATGTATAATAATTAATAAGAGAAACAGAGAAATTTCTACAAATGTATGTATAACGAATGTACAAACATTTCAGCTAATTAAATTGAGCGTCGTTGGGATGGTACCCTTGCCTACGTGGCAAAGTAATACAAATATAATTTTTTTCTAAATATACATGTATATAATAATTATGCCAAAAGATTATATGTCATTGCTTGTTTGTATGGTCATATAATATTGAAAACGTTTACTTCAGATGGTTTAGTTTATGTGTACAAAACATATAAAGTAATAAAATTGTACTGACATGTTAGTTTTTATCAGAGAGTACGGTAGTACTCTCTATGTAGGGATGGCACCGAAAAAATAATGGCCGCCCATACATTTCAATTGCAAGCGATGAGCTGAAATCTCTGGTAATATATACAGATAAGTTTTAATACACACATACCTATTCATATCTAGTGTTTTTATGACTACCAACACCTTCTAGATTGCCAAAAATTGTCGTTAAGGTAGAGAACCGGCGAGTGGCAAAACTGGCAAAATCTTCATCATATTATTAATATTTTCCAGACAAATCATTTTTTGATTGATTCTAGCACAATTCCAGTCGCATTCATAGTAAAATGCTGGTCTTAAAGTAGCAAGATGATATCTTCAGATACTATGAAAGAAGACGGTCTCAACGACTACAAATATTTGATCTTGAATCGGACGCCATTTTCATTAATCAAGCCACGTGGTATTTAAATGTGCATGGGCATTTGTATACTCAGAACATGGAAGTCATAATAAAATTTGTGAGGAATCCGAAATACATTCTTATAATAATGAATATAAAACTTATTAATTAATATTAAAGCCATTGTATAATAATTATATTATAAGCATTGGAATAGTGAATTGTTGACACAGTGACTGACACTACTTCTTGCTGACAGTTCTGTAAGTGAAATAGAGAAGAAACATCATCTGTAAGTGAAAGAGAATTATAATCAATTCATAACTAATTGATATATACAAAAGACTGACCTTCATTGATGAACAAACGTACACCAGTATTTCTGCAATCTATAAAAAAATATTCACACCATTCAGGAAAAAAACAATGGAAACAAGAAAAATAAAAAACATTTCCAATAAAAATGAAAGAAGATGTAGGGATGTCAAAACCCAAAAAGCATGCGAACAAGGTTAGGTGGGACCCAAAATTAAACAAACCACTTCCATATAACCCTACATAAGTACTTGAACCACTATAAAGCAAAATACAAAGAGCTGTACTTATGTTATGTCCTTATTATTCTCTGTTTTATCTCAAAGTGATAATAAAGTATGAGTTGTGTTAGTAAGGTGTTTTGCTCCAGTAAGCGCTGGAATGAGTTTATGACGTATGTGTTCGACTAGTTGATGGAATTGTTGCTGGTCATTGATTGTTATGGAAGAAATATCAATAACATGAGAAGTATTGCCATCTAGCAGAGACACTAAGAGTAAAAGCCGCAAAAGAGACATGTGGTTCTGTTGTGGCAATCTCGGCGAGGATGTCAATCTCCTATGACCATTTCTGTATCTTTTCTGACAGCACTGAACCAATGTACTGTTTGGAACTAATAGCGCCTCCCAAATATTCTATCCCATCAGTAACAACTTCAATATTTGTATTATCGAAAAGTGATTTTGCTTTGGACAGAAGGTTGGGTTTTACTAACAGCCGAGTCTTTATACTGTTTGGGAAGTAACACACCTAGGGCCAAAATCACATAATTCATCCCACCATCTCTTGAAATCCTCAAAGTCTCCACCAACTGCTGAATCATCAGCATACCAGACCTGGTGGGCTTTTATTGAATCGAGGTGTTTTATTAATGGTAGAACTCCAATAGCATACATGTGTTGTTCCCTCAGTGACAAAATGGTCTCTCCATTAATTATGGTTACTATTATTCACTATTTCTATACAAGGCATTGACAGTTGTGTATTCCTCCTGTAAGCATGGAATCCTGGTATTTCAAATTTATAGTTGTTAAATTACATGTAACTAAGGCTTCAAATATTAATTCAGCACTACTTATTATATGAAGTGACATTGACAGTTGTGTATTCCTCCTGTGATCATGAAATCCTGGTATTTGAAATTTATAGTTGTTAAATTACATGTAACTAAGGCTTCAAATATTAATTCAGCACTAATTATATGAAGTGACTAATGATAGCTAGATTTTAAGGTTTAGAGGCTGCTGGGTGTGGCGTTTCATCCTTGGAACATTAGTTTTTTGCAGTGTGCATTCGGTTGGGTATTAACTTTAGTGTGTATTTATTTACCACATACTGCACATACTTTAAATTCACTCTTGCAGTTTGTCTATGTAATCAGAAGTTCATAAGCCCAGTGAGGACAAACAATCCCGTTATACTTTTTCTCAATCATAATATCCTTCAAATTTCTGATGCAAATAAGTTGTATATTGTCAACAGTCAACTGTTACATGATTAAAATTATTATAATCATTTGTTTGGAGATTGTTCTTATCATATTTTAGTAGAGTAAACTGACTTACCATACAACAGGTTTATCAGTGAAATTGACATTTTGAGTTATAAAACATTTTATGAATTTAATGAAAAACTGGTCATTGATTGAATTGCAAACCTTCAAGTTAAAGAAACATTGGTTTATGTCTGATGATGCAATTAGGTTCTTGGCAGTTCAAGCTGTATGTCACCTCTTCTGTCTCAAATGTCAAATCATATGATGATCACATCAGCTGATGGATGCTTTATGATGGTATACTTTGGTATGAATAATTGAACTTTTTTGTCCCACTCTTCTTAACTTTCAAAGATATTTACCTGCTAAGCAATTTTAATGCTCTCAAATCATTAGATTTTATTCCAAATACTGCTGTGTGTATTATTATATTGACATTAAATTGCTCGCTATATATGGTTAATATAATTATAATTATTAGACAACACAACGTACAAAGACAACCAGGTAACATGTATCATATACTTGTTGTCTGTTTGTTTTATACAAATGTACTGGGAATGGCACGTTAAAATATAACGTTTTGCAAGTGTGCATTCTAAGCCACGTTATTATTCTGTATCAAACACTAGTATATATAATTGTTATCTGTTTCATTATCTCCTATAAAGGGATTGTGAATATACTCTGGGACTCGTAAGGCCCTCACGACCCATCTCATTTGGTCTTCTTAGCTATGGTAGTTCCCTCTCTCTAGTTCTCCCTGGATGGGGACTTGTCAAATCAGAATCTGTATCTGAAGCTTTGTCTCCAGAAAAGGTTTCAACAGTACATGTAACTGAGTCTCCTGGTATTATGAAATCGGATATTAATATACTGAGACAATTGTCTGCTCATCAAATGAAAGGTTTGTGTCAACAATGTGTTCTGTTGTAACCTTGTTACAGTAAGCTATGCACTATAATTATTATATATAAACATGAGAGTACGGTAGAATAAAACCGTCACTAAAAAATTTTGTTATTGGTTGTTTGGTTTCAGAAGCACAAGAAACAATTTTACAGACTTATATATTCTCTCCATATTTTTGAGTGTTGCTAACATTATAAGTAAATTAAAAGGTTTTTCAAAACAATGTACATGTATGACTCCTATAAAGATAAAACTTTCACTGTGTATTTCTCTTAGTTCAAGACATGGTGCATCCTCAATCTATTGCCATACCAAAAGAATTTGATCAAAAGGTATTATTGTCACAGAGAGGAGATGACAGTCTTCCACAAGACTCTACAGATGATATAGATGAGGAACAGAGTGAAATGGCTTATCATGTACACTGGCAACTCTCTCGATCATTGACTACTCAACATTTATTGACTGTGGTATCAATTACTAATACACTAATGAATCAGACAATGGGAGCTCATGCCCTGGCATCTAGTTCAGGTTTGTCATCTACTTCATTTATCTTTTATTATATCCTATACATGTATACATGGATACTAAAGGGACATGTTAACATGATATAACAGTCCTGTATTTGGTCATTTGTTCAGCTATTGTTAATGTTTATTCACTAGTGCTGAAATGAATATTTGTTTGTGAAGATATTCATCTGTTATTTCGGTATTTCAAAGTGTATTGGGTTGGTTATTTAATGTTTGCATATACACATGAAATTAAATGGCGCCAAAGAAGTTTCTATCTCTGCATGACTTCCTAGGCTTTAGGCTTGTAGATCATAGAACAGACAATAAAAACACAGATGTTTGTTATAAACATCTATTATAGTTACTTACAGCAAAATAATGAGCAAATACCAAGAAACACAAGTTAAGATAAGTAAGCGAGCTAATAATAAATTTGTTAAGAAAAGCAAATTTAAATATGCCAATGCCTAAACTAGCATTCCTTATACAGTACATGTGTATTTACAATACACTGTACATTATATTGTGTCTACTGTGTGCATTACAGTACCAGATGCATTTGTGTAATTGTAGATGATCATAAACTTGTCTTAAAGGCTATGAAAGTCCACAGAATTTACTAGCTAGGAGGAGTAATAGTTCCTTCTCTTAGATACCAAGTTACCTGGATGGATATGCCAAACCATTGAATAACAAGTGTTTAAACCATTAAAAACTCAGTCATGTAGAAGTGTCATTTCCACCTATACGTTAGTGTTATCTAGTGATGTGCGATACAACTAAATAATAGTATTGCGTATCGCTACCAAAAATATCACGATACGATACAGTATCACGATATTTGAAATAATATTGAAACACTTATAAAATGTAAATAAATGTCCTATTTGGATGTATTTGTCAAGAAATGGTAAAAGAAATCAATGAAAGTTATGCACACTAGCTTGTTATAATTACTTTTAGGTATCAAATTAGACAAATTAGAAAAACCATATTTACTAAACTGTCCATTCCAGTGTATCGATACACCCAAAAGCTAATATTGTATCACGATATTCAATGAAAATATCGATATTTCGATATATCGATACGTATCGCACATCACTAGTGTTATCATCCAGGTCTAAACTTTATCATACGTCCTTTATTCCCTTTATCATTAGTCCTTTATTCCCTTTATCATTAGTTTGCATCGATTCATTCCATTTTATATTTGTAGGTTTAAGAACAACTAGCGAGAGTACTGAGTCAGAAGGATCTTCTGATGAGGATGAAGACACAGTCAAAGATAATGTTATTCGTGCAACATGGTCCCGTGTTGCTGCTCTTCACTGTGTGATGTTGCCAGAGAGGTTGGCTGGATATTTCAGAGCTCCTCATCTTCCTGTTTTGGCTTCAAGATTTATGGACCAAAGTCAAGCAGTGAGTCAATTTCTATTATTACATACAAGTTATACATAAAATTCCATACAAAAGTGTACATAATAAGAGATTACAGTATTAGGCAGATGTGAATGTAAGTAGGCCTACAGTGAGCATTTCAAGGTAAGCGTTTTATCAAAATTTTTTGGTTGGAAAAGGCTCCCTTTTGCAATACTGGTCACATACGAACGCATTGTTTTAAAAGGCCCTCAACCTTAAATTGTAATTCTAACCATAACTCTAAAGTAACAATTATAATTATTATTATTAATTCATGTTATTAATTTAATAGATACGTGAAGCTGCTCAAGCTTTATTGCAAGCTGAGTTATGTAGAGTGGGAGTATCTGGAAGACGAGAACTGGTGGCCGAATGGTCAGGGAAACTTCAAACTCCCACTAGTTTCAGTCGTGTCATGCAAGACTCAAGGAGCAAGTCTGGGATATGTTTGTGTATATATTTGTTTTGCTATAGTGTGTGTCTACATGTAGGTAAAATGTAAATTCCTGTAAATGTTTCTTTTTAGATTTGAGTTTAGGATTGGTTCACAATCTGTTGCAACGTTTTGCCTTTCTGTGAATTTCTGTTTTAACATGGTCATGGCACAAACACCTGAAGCATGCGGGCCAAGTACTTTGGTACTTGTGTCCTGTGTCTGTATCTGTGTTTGTGTCTGCGTTTGTGTTTGTATCTGTGTTTGTGTTTGTGTGTTTGTGCTTATATTTGTTCATTTGTTGTCATAAAATGATTTATTGTGCTGTGTTCTCTTTCGTTTGGTTTATTGCTTCTTCTTTTTTTGCTTTTTCTTCTTTCTCTGTCTCCTTTCCCTTTTTCTTATGATTTCCCTTCCTCCTTCGACTCTTTCCTTCCTCCTTACTAATTTTGTATGGAATTCCTGGGTGGTATTTCACTTTCCTACACTTTCACATTCTTCCATCTTGTATATAGGAAGATAGTCTTGAACTTTCTGACCTCAGCAGTCATGCTACTCCCACCCAGCAACAACAAATAACAGCTCTCATTATCCTAGGAATGATAGGAGCTGAGTTTAATACCTCTGGAAGGACCACACCTGGTCAGACTAGGAGGAATAGTAAGGGGAAAAAACGAATGGAATCTCTGTCTTCAGGTATGAGTTGTTGCTAGAGTCAGGTTGATTTGAAATTGAGCTAATCATAAATTCTAGACTTTAATACGCTTCTTGTGCTGTGTTTGCCTGCATGGTGTTGGTTGTTTCTCCCCTGACATCAATGATGATGAAATAAGTTTGTAAGCTTCAGGAATAGCAAATATCTGCTGCTCTTTTACCATGTATCAACTGTATTTCTCAGAAACATAGTATCTAGACATACAAATTCTGTGTTTGTATGGGCAAAGTTGCACATGTGCATGATTTTCAGTCTCTGTTCTCTCCCTTCCTGACCATGCATCTGCGAAAGCCTGGGGACAAGGCGAGGCAAACTTAAATGGTGATTGAATCATTGATTAATCAGTGACCAAGGGACTGATTTTCTGAACCACAGTCACATAATAATATTTTTTCTCCCATATATCAATGTTTTCAAGAGAAAAAAAGCACATGTAAATTTTAACTATTAGTTTAAAATGATTAAGATTATAATTATTTTCATAGTATAATATAATGTGCGCAGAATATTTTCTCATATATCATTGATTTCATTGTCCTTATCAAAGTTTAGTTTTTAAACAACTACATTTACAAATGCATCTTCTGATATCGCATTCTTTTTATTTATGAGATATATTATTGTATTTCAGATACACCCTCTGCAGTTTCAGAAATATTAGATCCATCGATTGCGAGACAAACTGCTAAAACCCTCCAAGCCGAGGCGAACACTGCACAGATGGGATCCGTGATGGTGTAGTTGCTGCATCATCCATCTTTGTTTACAATGTGGTCACACAACGCCTCAACGCCTACTTCACACGTGATGATTACGTTGTGAATATAATTAAAAGGTCATGTACTTTTCACAGGGTTGTGCTACACGCTTATACAGAAGTGCGATACACTCCCTCTCTTATTATATACTCTTGGTAATAATAGAAGCAAACGTTTATGGACACATGATATAGTACTCCTAACAATTGGCTGCCTTGCTTCTATTGTACCACATGTATGTATATATATAATTGTAAACACAAACAAATGTATACATTCACATACAAACACAATGTTTATTGCTTACTTCTAATACAGACTGCCCAATGTGAGTTATACTGTCAAAACTAAACGTTTAGCTGTAGGAGCTCACTCTGGACAGGTTGGTTTGTATGATCTGAAGCAGCGAAAGACCAACATGGTTAATGCTTACAATCATCCAGTGACAGTTTTGTGTTTCTCAGAAGATGGTAAACTATTAGCAACATACTCCTATGGTGACTCTACTTTGAGCATTTGGCATGTAAGAGATGATATTGAATTAAAGTATGGGGTGTAAGAGGTATGGGAGGGAAGAGAAAAAGAACCTTGAATGATTGTAAAATATAGGTGTTGTAATAGAGGAGAGTATTAGTTTTGGTAGGGAGAATGAAGAATTTGTGCTCCTTCTGTGAGTTATGGTATTTTCAATGAATCAATTATAAAATCATCATTAGCCCAATGTTTCGTAAAGTACGGGTAGCTTTTTAAGAACTCCAAGACCTGTTTGTTAGTACCTACGGTTTTTCAGCTAGCCAACCTAACACTTGACCTACACACACTATTATAAACAACACTTTCTTACTAAAGCCATAAAATACTTTCTTATTATAGAATGGAATATAATGACAACTTCCTCTTTTTGCAATAATCATACTTTTCACTAATGGTAGGCACAGTTAACTTCAGATTAAAATTAATACCCATCTATTTTACTTCTTTCTTTCACACACACACACACACACACGCACACACACACACACACACACACACACACTCTCTCTCTTTTTCTCTAAAGAAGCTGTAACTAAATAAATAAATAAATAAAAACTACTATAATAAATAAATAAACAAAAAACTACTATAATAAAAAATACTTTAAATCATATATTATGATGTGGCCTTAATTATATGACACACACTTTAAAGTATATATAATTAACACTATGGCATGAATAATAAACACTTAAGCTGAATTCCCAAATTAGACTGGTATGCCACATGCCTAGCCTTTAATGTCACATGCTGACCTTATAACTTGTCACATGTTACAAAGTCACAAATTCACATGGTATATATCTGTCTAGAAGATTTGTCAGGTATGTGTATCTACTTGCATCCCAATAATATATTGCTAAATATATATTGTTAAATACAAATTGTTTAAAATTATCTATAATGTATATTTAGTATATATCTATAATGTATTGCTGGATCTATTCAAATACAGTAAGAGAGTTGTTAATATACCCCAGAGTGGCCCAGACCTATGTATGAACGTTCAATATAAATTAAAACAAAAAAATAAAATAAAATAATAGCACATGGTAGAAATAAACATTACTCTATACGTTGACACGTGTTCCACCGCTCTGGACTCCTGCTTGGGAGTGGTTCCGCCCTTTCCGTAGCTAACAACAGGTTTGGAGATTAAAGGAACCGAAACTTATTGACCTAGTAATGACCGGATTGGGAACTCCCCTGATGACCAGAATTAAGAATCGAAGTATAAAACTATATAGGTACCAAGCACTAAATTATAAAAAAACTAATTTATCATTAACTACGTACATGTATAGCATGTCTCTAAAACTAATATTCTAGCTTGTGTTAATAAACTTGAGTAAATGTCAGATACTTGTAGCACTGAAGCTTCAGGGGAGAAGTTACCTCCTGATCAGAGAGAGGTCTGTCATTCAGTTGGGAGTCAGTCCCCGAGGGTGGCCTGTTCGTTCAGTTGAAGGCCTGAGGATCTGACAAACACTGTCTCTTTTTTCTAAACACACACACACACAGGTCGGTTCTTCTTATCTTGGTGGTGTTATAAGCCAAAATCCAAAATGCCTTCATAGCTGGCCTGCAATTTCCAGTTCATCTTCATCAACACATTCCAGTTATGTGTGTCTTGAGTGGGCCAGCAGTAAAATCATAGTACTGTATATGCCTGGAGGAATAGAATACAGATACTCTTTATGAACTGGAGTTTGGAATTACAAATTTACTCAATTATTATTACTATTATTTTAGAGCATTCTTGTATTTGAATTGAGTGAATTTTTCAATTGATGAGTAACATGTTGTGAGTTTCATACTATGGTGTATGAGTCTGGGTATGAGGCTATATGCATATGTGGAATTTAAACCCCTACACATGAAGTATACAGACATAGAATTACAATCATTGTAAGACATTTAGTTCACATTAACTTCAGCCCTCAACAGGTGTTGGTTGATTGAATGAAACATACTCCAAGTGTTGCTACAGATATTAATATTTTCTCCATTCTGTTGTTTTAACATCTAAAAACTAATTTGCTAAAGGATTAGAAAACAGAATCCTAGTTAGAATAGCTTCGAGGATTCTTGCAAAGAGACTATTACCATCTATCCAGGAGTTGACATACATCAAAGCTGAAGTCATAGTTGCCAGCTTTAATGAATATCACATTAAATTAATACTATATTATAGTAATTCAATAATAGTTCATATATAATCTCTCCAGATATAATTACATATACAATGTGTTTTAAATTATCTACAGTATGCATAAATTACAGACAATTGGATGATGTGAATCAAATAATTACAATCTGGATTATTATAACAAGTGTATATAGAGAAAAAAACATCCCTATGATTGCTTTACAAATTTAAGTGAAGATATGACTGCTTTGTGGTGTGCAGAATTCAGTAATCATGGCTGACTTTATCAAGCATGAAAGACAACAGCTTATTATAGTTATTATTTTGATTATCTACTCTCCTGACCTTTCAAAGGACCTTGTAGAACTTTAGGAATATATTTCAGGCAGAATAGCTAGCTATTAGTTCCAGTTTCTACGTAAGCTCAACAGCTTTCTTTCTGCTGGTGTGTAGAGCTTGATCGCGCGTTCGTTTACGCGCCACGCCCATTAATTGACCGAGCCCCCGGGAATGACGCAACTTCCTTAACTACGTATACAACGCATAGTCGCGCAAGTGACACAAACATATATATATATGTATAGGTTATACACCGAGGTAAAGGTTTCTACTGGATTTATCAAACCGAGGGCCGAAGGCACGAGGTTTGATAAATCAGTAGAAACCGTACTGAGGTGTATAACCGTCTTCTACCATGAAACGCGCGCGAAATACAGTAACTAAGCAAATCTTTGCGCGTGGCAACAGTATACATAATTTCACCATAGATTGTATAGACTGCGTATACGCGGGATTGGAAACTGATGACGTAATGCGGCCAACCTCTGTTATATACAACGCGCTTTAATTAGAAACATTCTAAGACGTGGAGCTGTTCCACTGGCAGAAGAGATTTGAAGTATTATATTTTTGTCTGGTTCCTGTAGTGATTAACAATTGAAGATATGCTAAAATGTGAGTATTTGTCATTATTATTGTTTTATATATTGTTATAAGTATCTACAAAACAAATGGTGAATGTATGTATGATTATTATAAATATATATATATATATATATATATAATTATATATATATATATAATGATATATATATATATATATTATATATATATAATGATACAAGTATTGTTATATATTATATAGTATTAAGCTAGTTTTGATTTAAATAGTTCGCAAACACCATTGGAAAAGTACATCGGCATTGTTTAATACTGCCTATAGTAAGCCCTGTTTATCCATAACATGCTTTGCCTTGTGTAGATGGTTACCTTCATACATAGTATTTATTTCAACTTCATAGGTTGTGTACTGGTAAAATGTTGGTGATGGTTTGCATTTGATAGATTTAAGCATGAAGTCATACCATTTAATATAAAATTCAGGTGTACAACGTAACCGATGGTAATGGCCCCACATTAATTCTCTCTCTTTTTGACAGTTTCTTTTAGATGTGAAGCATGATCACAAGTTGGTAACAGGATCAAGGGAGAAATCACAAAAGAGTTGGGGATATGTAGGTGTAGCCCAAGGCAGGTGGATTATGTAACAAGTGGAGTGGTATTGATACTGTCATGGTTTTTCTCTTCCTTTCTCGGTTTTTTATTCTGTAAAATCTAAGTTTCTGGGGCATTCTTAATTAGTTGGTATACTCTCTATAATTATATTATTTATAATGATAGTTATTATAATTATTCAGAAGTAATTTGTGTGTATTAAAAATGCATGTGATTGTTGATCATTACTGCACAAATCAGCTGCAGCCAATTTGGGTGGAGCTGGTACTAACTGCAGATATCCAATTGTATTGACGAAGAAAGGGTTTATTCTAGTAGACGGTACATTAACCTTGTTATTAATGCACTATACAGGTTAGTAGAGTAGTTACAGGGACAGCTAAAGGTACACAAAACTTACCCAGTTTCACTCCAGGTTATTAGCATGATACAGAGTTTTAAAAATAATTATGTTGGATTTCCTACTACAAAGAGGTATATTCTCATTAAGCATGCTCTTGTCTACCTCTGCATGCAAGTAATACATAGTAAAATCAGTAACACTAGTAGTTATAGGTACACAAACGTTCAGAAGTGTATTGCTGCAACATAAAAGCGGTAGTAGTGTAGCAATGCAATACCAAAAAGGTCACATAAATTAAATGGAATTGACGATAATAGATCTGTGAGTAGCACCAAATACTGTAAACGTACCTATAAACAATAATTCGAGTACAAGGACAGTTTTAGTTGCTGTAGAATACTCTGCTTTTCTCTCCCGCTAACGAGAAAGTATGGGAACGGCTGTTACAGACGTTGTCCGCCGCGTTTTCAATCATTTAGTATTGCTCACGTGATCAGTTTCCAATCCCGTATACGCAGTCTATACAATCTATGATTTCACTAACCTATGGATATAGTGTGGGTTTCTGTGACTCTTTAGACAAGTAACTAATCAACAGTTGAATCGCAAATGACAAAAAGAGCTCTACATGTGGCAGACTTCCGGCTCCTCCTCTACTCCAGTATAAGGTGTGGTCTTCCAGCGATATCGATCGATCGCTATCAAGAAGCTAGCGCTGCAAGAACAGCCCCACCCAACTCTTTTGGAATCTCATACAAGAAGAAGCAATAGAGGTCTGAAAGACCTCAATCACAAGCATACAAATTGGTGTCAGATTTTCAAAAAGAACATGCATCACTATGAATTACAGCTAATAATTATAGCTACAGTTGTATATAATTATATAGTCATCATGATTGTTGTTTTATGTCAATTATTATATATAATTATTATTTATGAAGTATTATAAAGGAATTGACAACTATGTAACTTAAATTTCATTTCAATCAATGACGGGAAAATTTTACTGGGAGGTTTAATAACATGTTATCAAACCTCCTGGTAAAGACCGGGAGGTTTGATAACACATTTAGAAACCTCATTATAAGCAATCTGATTGGTCAATTCAATCTAGTCATGGTAGAAATATATATATATATATATATATATATACATTAAACCCCGTGGAAAGCAATTATAGGGATGGCCCTACGGGCCATAATAATAAAAAAAATACTTAAGCAGTATATATAATATGAACCAGATTCGAATTCTAGTATGTAGAATATAATTTTATGACACAAGCTTAAGATTCAAAAAATTATACCAAGCTAAGTCTTCTCAAAGTTATTTCTTGAGCATTTTGCAAATTATTTTATCAGATGTTTAGACAACAGAATGGAGCCAGGAAATGATTTATCCATGATACACCTATTTGGAAGCATTCGTGCCATTTAGATCCAGAAGACGAAGCTCAAAGGATGCCAAATAGCATGAATCCCCAACAAATAGGTGTATAAGCATAGTCATTCATAGATATAATGTTCCTGAGTGACACATATAGTTGAATCTGCTAAGTCATAACACTTTAAAACACATTCATAGCCAAATTACTGCCAAATTTTGTCTATAATAACATAAATCCTTAATATTATTTATGAGATATAAGTACAAGAACTTTAATTTTTCAAACTATACAGTACAAAATAATTAAAAATCAATGTTCAAAAGGAATATTTTTTTTTGTATGCTCCGAAATAACTTTTGTGTGGTGTCTGGATTCTTGTGTCATCATTCTACTGGCATTAGGACACAAAGAATTACCCAAACTGTGATTAATCAAAAGTTCTAACGAAATCATTTAAATCATTTAAATATATTATATTATATATTATATTATATAAAAGAAGAAATTGAGGAAATCGGGAAAATATTAAGTATGGATATAATTACATGAATGCAGTATGAACACACCATTTGTGCACATGCACATATGCAGCATTTGTGCGTATGTGTGTTAGTGTGTGTGCTTGCATGCATGCTCATGTTACATATGCATGATCATGTAAACATGCATGCTTGTAGCTTGCGTCTATAAAATGTTTCCTCACACTTATTCATTATTTCATAGTAGCTCTTTCAACAAAACAAGATCTCAGTATACAACAGAAGATGTTGAACATGACTACTCAAACTAAAGACTTAAACCAGTTAACAGATATCGACCATTCCTTTACCTGCAATAGTAAGGTCTCCAATATTGTAGATGATTACTTATTCAATAATGAAACAGTAAAACGTGGATTGAAGAGAAAAAGGGAACCTGAGAATATTGTTGGTACAAAGAAAAGTAAAAAGAGACCGAGAAGACTTTAAGCTTTGAATGTAGTCAAACTGCAAAGTATTTCAAGTGTTCATGGATAAAGAGCTACTGCAGTTGCCAAGTGATACAAGACAGATATTCATGTGTAGAAGACCAACCACAAAAATTGATGAACACAATAATTATTGTATGTATTGCGATTTTGTGTAATACATTTTTAATAGACAATAGCTTGTTTAAAGAAGTCATTGTAAAAATCTTGAGTGAATTTATGGACATTTACATTGCAAATTAATAATGTAATATTCTGTAAATGTAGATAATAATAATAATAAAGAAGAATGTAAAATTTCAGTTCAATACTACTTTTTCTCAACAGAATGTATGCTAATAATTATTACTGTATAGGGCAATACAGTTTGTATTCATTAGTGTGAAAAATGATTATTACATAATCAACAATCTATATAACAGCACTATGCAAACTTCAACAATGAACACAACCACATTATATAGTGATATATAATAACATATGCATGTGACATTGCTATAAATATATTATATATGCAATTATGTACATCACAGGCTGTAATCATAGTAATGTCATGTTATTCTTTCTTATATCTTGTTGTTATTCATTGTATTCACTTTCTCTTGTATTTCAATGAATATTATGAAAAGCCATCGTAAGTCATTTAGAATGAAAGAACATAGTAGAGCTGCTGTAATTGGAGATATGAATACCGAGGAGCTCATGGACTCCTGGAATGCCTCACTGAGTTACCAATTGCAGATGACATAAATTGGGAAGAAACTAAAGTATTAAATGTCTGTGATATAGGTGGTATGTGAAATGTCTATATATATATATATATACTGGAATGTTTTTGTTTGTTAATTAAAAATGTTTTAAGAGGATGTCTCATCAACTATTGAAAGCTGGTCTATCTGGGAGACCTCATAATATTTATGGCAATAACAATAAATAACAAGAAGGGTAAAAATAATTATAACAAACCAACAGAAAACAAAGTACATGTAAGTTAATTTGACAAGAATTTAATTTAGCAAACAATAAAGCATTGTAACAAAACATAAGTATTACTCGTATATCTTATAAAAATCTACATTTTAAACACACAAAAAAAGTTCTGAACAGTATTTGGTAGATCGTTTACATACAAGAAAAACAGAGCAGGTCCTAGAATCGAACTCTGTTGTACACCTCTGTGAACACTAGTCCACGAAAAGTATACAATGTTTACATTTACTCGTTGTTTCTTATGACTGTGATATTACAAAACCATTTCAGTTCTCCACTTTTGATCCTATATACAGACATCTTATCAACAAGTATGTCATGATTAATAGAGTCAAAGGCCTTATTAAATCCATGCAGCATAATGCTATCCACAAGCTCATCTCTATCAAGAGCGCATTTCACCGGTAGTCGACCATACCAACAAGTAGATCTTGTGCTGTGTGGTGTGCTCTGAAGCCCTTATTAATAATTGAATTTGATTGAAGATAGACATCTAACTGGTTATACACCAGCCCTTCAAATACTTTAGAAACACTGCATGATATCAGATTACAGCATTTGGGAATGTGAATTATATTCACCAGTTTCCACTAACTTGGGATACTCACTTGGAATACAAGCAGATTTTAGACTATCTTTTAGTAATGCTATCAGAGATTTCACCTGCTGCCAGTTTTTAACATTTTAGGGCTTATACCATTAGCACCAGTAGCCTTTGATATATCAATCTTTTTATAAATATTAGGTATTTTCTACTTTAACATCACAAACTTAAACTGCAAAGCACAGACAGAAGCTGTATCCATATCACATTGTTGATGTTGGCCAAGAATATTGGAAAAGTGTTTAATTTGCAATGTTGTCCTGATTAGTAAGATCACCATGATCACTTTGAATCTGTTGGCATATGATGAACTATCCAGATCATGTGAATGGAGAGAAAGGATATTTATCATTCTCTCATACCTCAGATTGATGACTAAATCTGTATCATTAATTATTTCATTTTCCAAAAATAACTAATTATGTATAATTATTATTTATTATGTTTTATAAAATTAATTATATAATTATCATTATTGATATTATTCTAACTTTAGTATACAATAGTTGTTATTATTACTAACCTGTTTATTTATTAGATTCTACCCTGTTTATTTTTAGACTACAATACCTTTGTTATTAGGTTTATTCATTATCCCTTAACTTCTGTATCTACATAAAGACCTGAGTAGCTAGGTGTCAAAATGTTCCGCTTTTCTTTTCAATAATGTTTAGGCTAATCAAAGGACACACAGAATTATTTCATAATGAATAATTATCAACATGCTTACATGGATGAAAGTTCTAATCAAAGCAAAACACTTAAGTATATTAATTATTATAATTTAAATCGTATAAGTGTATGGATAATGTGCAATTACATACATGCGCATGTGCACCATTTGTGCACATGCATGCATGCTCATGTTACACAAGCATGTATGCATGCATGCTTGTAGCTTGCTTCTATAAAATGTTTCCTCACACTGAAAATTATTCATTATTTCAAAACAACAAAACAAGATCTCACTAAGCAACAGAAGATGTCAAACATGACTACTGAAAAGAAAGACTTAAAGCAGTTACCTGAGATTGACCATTCCTTTACCTTCAACAGTAAGGTCTCCAATATTGCAGATGATTACTTATTCAATAAAGAAACAGTAAGGAGTGGATTGAAAAGAAAGAGAGAACCTGAGAATATTGTTGGTACAAAGAAAAGTAAAAAGACACTAAGAAGACTTTAAGCCTTGAGTGTAATCAAACTGCAAAGTATTTCAAGTCTTCATGGATGAGGACCTACTACAGTTGCCAAGAGATACAGTTAGTGAAAGACAAACAATCGTGCACAGCTAGATATTCTATATAGTATAGAAGAGCAACGATATATAAATCATTGATGAACACAATATTATATTGAAATTTTAATAATATAATTTGCAAATAATAATTTAAACATTTCCTGTGATCTGATCAATATTACTTTATAGAAAATATGCTAACTACTGTAGGAATATAGTTTGTATTAATGCATTAGTGTGAAAATGGCTATTTAATGTAATCAACAATACCATTATTTCTGTATTACATACAACGTCATGCATATTATTGTTTTGTGATATATAATTTTATACATTAATAACATTGTTATGTATGAAATTATGTACATCCCAGGCTGTAAGCATAACTAATATCTCGTTATTATTAGTTGTTTTATTTACTTTTTCTCTTTTATTTCAAAGAAATAGTTATGTACCTATTATTGAATGAAAGTATTCATGTTTGTACATTCTTTCACAGGTATATTGTTCAAACTGTCAATGGTATGTAAGACACAACACCAAATTTTCATCAATTATTACTTTACTATCAAGACCTGGTCAGTGTGGAGACATTTGAACATATTTCCTTCAACACAGATATTAAATTTAAAACAGCAATACATAAACCATAGTTTAGTATGCTCAATCTGACTCAACAAATACAACTTCCTGCTTTCACTCAAATATAATATAAGACACAATAAACTACATCAATGTTATTCTTATCATTACACATAAATATATTATAAATATATTATTATTATTATTATCACACAGCTACTGGTCTACTGATTCTGTTATAATGTGATTTTGTATCATCTGAGACATCATTATGTAACATCAAAATACAAAATTGAACTCAATACACGAAAGATACAACTTCTTTATCATGCAAGCACAGTCATCGACTATACATTTATAAGGCTGTAATTATACATACTATTCCAAATAGCTTAATGTACTAGTCTCATTTCACCCACACACAAGATCACGAAGACACAAAGGATCACAGTGAAAACACGTGCATATTAATTATCCTTAAAGTTTAAATATGAAGATTGACGAACGTTTTACTGAAATAATATTATAAAGAATTGAGGAAGCTGTACATTTGCCTGCATACATATTCGTTATTTTATAGCAGCAAAACAAGATCTCAGAAGATGTTAAAAACTACTGAACAGAAATACTTAAAGATTTCAACAGATATTGATCATTCCTTAACCTTGGTCTCCAGACCCAATATTGTAGACGATTACTTATTCACTAAAGAACAACTGATAGTATCAGTTGTTTTGTACATACTTTCATCTCATTTCATCTTCATCTCCCACTCAGCAGTAATAAAGTGGCAGGTCACACCCAAATAGCTATGCATACGTCTGCTGCTCCATATAACTAATGTAATATACTACAGCTATTCAATGTTAAGAGCAAAGGCATCATGTGTGATTACAATAATAACATTTTTATAATTATAATGGCATCATGGGTTATTAATGTCAATTTTTGCATGTATCACAAAACCAGTTTGAATGTGATTCTATAACATTCTCTGATACAGAAACACAAGGATCTATGTGAAACCACTCTTTGCAGGTATTGCACATGATCATTACACATCCAGGAATTTGTGATTGTCGAGAATTACAACAAACTTCAACTGAGTGAGTAAATTTGACTTTCCGATTTCCTCTGTCAGAAAGAGATGAAGTTTGCCAGGTTCCAGACAGTGAAAAAGGTGATCCCTCATTTCCTTCTGGTTATATAAAAAAGTACTGGGGTTCTCTTCATGAACAAGTGCAGTAGCATTTGCTAGTGCAAAAATACCGCAATCTGAAAATTTTAAACTGTCCTGCATTTGACAATCAATGTGGAACAAGATTATAAAGTTTATAATATAAAACAGGGTAGTATGAATAGCTACAATGACAACATTTAGTTCATTGTACTAAATGTTTTGATATAATTACTCACAGAAGGTTGATTTGTGATAACGGTGTTGCCAATAGTGCAGCAATGTGTGTTGATAAATCTTGTGTTACAGTAGGAGGTAGACTATTGAAAATGTCAACATTACCTGGGCAGCATCCTATTGTTGAGATGGTAAGCAGTGGCCTTGACCTGTATGCAGCACCTGGACAAATTCAGCTGGCTCTACACAAAATGCCAGGGTTTTACCCAAAACAACTGATTGGAGGCCAGAAACTACTTCAAACTGTCTTTTCAACAATTCCTGTCCAGCATTAATAAGTCTGTCATTAATGTCAGTCCAGCTACCCACTTCTGATGTTGCTGCTTGTGTGCTTTTGAAGTACGAGTAGTTAAGTCAGTTATATCGTTTGGTTTTTTTTAGCAGTAACCCTTTTTCTGGCAGAATTTGAAAGACATCTGTTTGGCAAAATCATTGGGTACCCTAGCGTGTATACCATCTTGATCAGTAGAAAACATCTTAGGTTCTGTCTGATTAGTAGAGGACATATTGGTAGTGGGTTGTTTACTAGACTCTTTAGTGATACAGGGCATCTTGGTATGAGGTATTATAAGTTTTATTGGTGATGGAAGTATGTCAGCAAAATCAGAAAAATAACCTTTATACTGGATGAATGAGCTGGAAATGAGGCCTCTGCTTTCAATTTCTGATGTACTGAATGAAATATTAATGTTCTGTTTATGTGATATGCCAAGGGCTACATACATAAAATGAAGATAGTAAGAGAACAGAAAAAATTTGACAAACTTACGATTTGTGTTTTTTGGATAGGAAAAAGAATCATTGAAACTGAAATCCATGTGATGTGAATACATGTGATTCTTGCCCTGAGGCTAAGGGAAGGACATAAGAATTACTATTGTAATCATTGGAACTACTAGCCACAGCAGAAGAATGATGCAAGATGTTGTTGGAGTTCACTAAATTTGTTGTAGAAGATGATGTTGAATGAACAATTGGTGTTTCATATAACTTAAGATGAGCTCCATTCACTCTTTCACAACCACATTGTCTTGATCTATAATACTTCTGTCAATAAGAACCAAAACATTATTTTACCTATATGTTTCAGGCCATAGAAGGCTTTCCCTAGAGAATGACTTATCACGTATGGCCCATGTCTAATTTTCCTCCTTTTCTCTTTTTCCTCTTGAAGTCTTTCATCAGAACCTTTGTGTCAACCTGTATATATTGAATTATTTTATTACCTATCACACAAAAAATCCACAACATACCTCAAAAGTAACAAAAGTAGCATGTTTCCTGTCATACTGCTCTTTCAGTTTAATCTGGGCTTTCTTTACATTTTCCTTTACTTCCTTAAAAACATGCAGTGTATCAAAAGAAACATCAAGATCTGGTCTTGGTTGTTTATCATCTAAGTCTACTGGCAAAACTGGCTTTCTGCCAAACATCACCTCAAAAGGTGAATACAGGGAGGACTCGTGCCTATTTGAAACTGAATATTGTATATGAGAAATAATTATTTAGTTGTACATACTTTGATGTATTATATGCAAAATTACAGGTATCTAAATATATATTCATCCCAGTTCTTCTTGCTCAAGTGATAAAATTTCACAAGCATTCTTTGTAGTGTTTGGTTATACCTTTCGTCTAGCCCATTAGCCTATATTATAAAAAAAGCCAATACAAGTAATTATTCTGGCGACTAGTTTTTCATTCTGAATTCTCTCCCCTGGTCTGACGTCACAACACGTCTAGGCCCATAATCAAAAAAGCTGAGGCATTCTCTCTACCATACTTGAAGGTATCAAAAAGTGTAAGAAGTCCACTAGGTTTGACTTTAGTCTTCCTGAAATCTAACGAACCATGAATTATACATCACTGGCTGTCTTAACGACTTCTCTTTCCAACAAAGCAGGTTAGAAATTAGAATCTTTAAACATGTATATATACTTCAAAAGTTCTAAAGCTTACAAATGCTACTTATGAAACATCTCATAATTATAGCATAAATTATAACATAAATTAACTTGTAAAACAATTAGGAGAGAGTCATGCAACATTTAGTTGCTCTATGTGCAGAGTGTATCAATATTAATTTTATATAATTATATAAATATACATAAATAATTATTATATATGTTTTCTCTTCATTTAGACTTCAAGTATGGCACATTGACACTGTTCTTCGTCAAACCGTTGTAACTGATTCTCATGATTCGGTTTGTAATTTTACATGTAACGTATCTGCTGCTCTATCTGACTCATGGGATAGTCCTGCCTTACCTTGTTCACTAATTGATACATTGGTATGTGTGCATCTATGTACATATGTACATATGTACAATGTATATAATGTGCAGTTGTTAGTATCTGTGTATGTGTTTGTATGTTTGTATAGTTTGGTGCATAGTGCATATTAGCACTTTAATATATGTACCGGTGTTTCCCCCAAAGGATGATACCATGGCACTCTCCCACCCTTTGTGTTGCACCCCACCCTTTCATTTTACACTGAAAAACACTGATTGAACATTGGTGACTAAACATCATGTACCACAGATGCACTCTTCTGCCCTTAATGTTAATTTTATCCTGGGGGAAGCATTGATATCCTCTTCTACAATTGTATGCTATAGTTTATACATATTACATGTACATTTATGGATGTTGGTTCTGGAGCACTGGTGTATTCATTAAGGCTCAATCAATCTTGCTAAATTTCGCATTCATAATTCATTATTTTTGCCTTTTTGTTTACCTTTTTTGTTTACATTTCACCAAATTGAGATCTTGATACTAGCCAGAGTAGGAATATGCTGATGGTAGTATAAAAATCAACCTCAAAACGTTTGCAATTATGTTTTTTTTTCTGAGAGAGCATGCTCCAGACACCCCTACTGGTCTCTCTGCTAATCACCCACTCTACTAAATATTTCTACATGTAGACAGAATATACATACAATTTCTTTAAGATCATTTGTCTGAAAATGTACCAGAAGTGATCTCAGAGTCTAACATTAAAATTTACTTAGGGGAGCATGCCTCCTTACCCCATAGTTAGCCATGTACTTTATGCTCTTCCCCCATTATACATTATATCAGTGAATACCTGATTTGCCACCCCCCCCCCCCCCCCCCCACCCCCCTCCCCACTTGGCAACTCTTATTCCATCCTAAGACACCCCTCCTCTGTATGAAACCTATTCTATGAAGAGTATGTATCGCTGAATAAATAAATGATTTGTTGTTCGGATGAAGGATATTACATTTGACTGATTGAATACGATTTGTATTGTATACATGTTCATGTTCCTGTATAACACTTATTAATATCACTATGTGTTTTAAGGATGTTTGTATAATTTACTTTAGTCCCCAATAGACTCTCTGAGTCTCATGAGTCCCAACTACATGTAGTGTCTTTGAGTCTCATGAGTCACCAGTAGTCTCTCTGAGTCTCATGAGTCCTCAGTAGTCTTTCTGAGTCTCATGAGTCTCCAGTTGGTTCTTTAAGTCTCATGAGTCCCAACTAGTCTCTTTAAGTCTCATAAGTCTCTTGTAGTCTCTCTGCGTCTCATAAGTCTCCAGTAGTCTCATGAGTCCCACCTAGTCTCTTTGAGTCTCTTATAGTCTCTCTGAGTCTCATGAGTCTCCAGTAGTCTCTCTGAGTCTCATGAGTCCCAACTAGTCTCTTTGAGTCTCATGAGTCTCTAGTAGTCTCTCTGAGTCTCATGAGTCTTCATTAGTCTCTCTAACTCTCATGTCATTATAATTATTTGGTGCCTGCAACACCAAGACAGTGCCCTTTGCATGTAGGTCAATTAACTTGATGTGTACGCATGAGTTTGAAGGTTCATGTATATAAGTGTTTGTTCAAATTTTCTTTTTGCCATAAATATGTGGTTTTCACGACATAATTATTTATATATGTGTAGGAACACTTGATCGATGTGTGGATGGAGAGAGAGCTCAATTATTTTAGAAAACACAATCTTTGTTACCAAACCTCTTTCAACATCTAGTTCTTCACCTGTACAGGTATATGCATACATGTATACAATTGATATTAGGGATATACAATGTACCAATATCAATTGGTAATCAGTGTCGGTCACTATCGACTAGTATCAGTAACTTGCAGTTATTTCTGAAAGAGTAACTGATATTGTAATAAGTGTACTAAATGTTCATTTCTTGTGATTATAACATCATTAATTCCTTTATGATGCTCATAAGTTATAATTATTGAAAAAATGCTCATTTTCATTGACAGAATCAGAAAACAGAAGGTACATGTAAATGTACATATACAGTACATGTACATGTAATAATAATAAAGAAGATACTCTTTGTACATGTTCATGTACTTATCAGCTACTAATTAGCAGCAGCAGGAACCAACATATAGATATTGAATCTTCTAAGTGAAGAATAGAGAAGACTTGGGTTTACATGTGTACATGTAGTTACATATTTATTCTAACAATAGCAGGAGTGTTAACTAGGATTTATTACTAGGTGATGGAACCATGACTAAAGCTTGTTCATCAATTGTTCTAAAGCACACATACAATCACATGTTGGAGTAAATATGGTCTGAAATCCGAAGGGGGATAGGAGTTGCATCATACTGATACTGATGCAGGTATCTTCCTTTTATCTATAGGTTCATAGCCTTTCTTTTGGGAGAAACCATTCACTTGGCCAGGTCATCCTTTTTGATCCTCAAGTCCTCATCAAAAAGCTACAAAAAATGGAATGGCCACAATCCAAACCTCGTCCAGTTCAGCATCCTAGTCAATTGAGGGCATTCCGGACTTACATATCAGCTAGAAGAAACTACTCTATAACTGGTGTAGATACTCAGACTGGAATGTCTCCACCTACAATAGGTACATATATAACTGGTGTAGATACTCAGACTGGAATGTCTCCACCTACAAATAGGTACATATATAACTGGTGTAGATACCCAGACTGGAATGTCTCCACCTACAAATAGGTACATATATAACTGGTGTAGATACTCAGGCTGGAATGTCTCCACCTACAAATAGGTACATATATAACTGGTGTAGACACTCAGGCTGGAATGTCTCCACCTACAAATAGGATAACTGGTGTAGATACTCAGGCTGGAATGTATCCACCTACAAATAGGTACATATATAACTGGTATAGATACTCAGGCTGGAATGTCTTCACCTACAAATAGGTACATATATAACTGGTGTAGATACTCAGGCTGGAATGTCTTCACCTACAAATAGGTACATATATAACTGGCTATGGGAAAACCAGGTTTATGGCTCACAATATTTTTTTTAATGTTCACATTTAAATGCTTACTATTTGATCATTTTCTACAGGAAGACTACATTTTTTGAGAGCAACTATTTTTTTTCTTTTAGATATCAAGTTTAGTCTTGTTCCTGTATAATAATAATAACTAATTTTAGTCAAAACTATCATAGTCCTGGTCTTCTCATAGCCATTCATACATGATATATATAATTACAATACATGTACATTATGTTGACTGCACATGCGAAAGGTGTATTACAACATTTGACCATTTTGTATACGAACTAATTAAATATTCCATTTGGTGGAGGAGCTACCTTTCTAGATGCAGTTTGTTAGCAATGTAAAATTGCTGAACAATGTAAAAATGTACATTTGATGACAATTTGCTTACATTATTGTAACAAACTTCTTTTTATTTATGTTCAATCTGTATAGTGTATTGTAATGACATTGTACATGTATGTACAAATGTATATGACTGGATTATCTTAGAATTATAATTATTACTGTGTAGTATATTGTATTTTTAATGATATCGCATTCACAGAAATATATGTACATGTACATGACTACATGCCCTGAATTACACATGTACATGTACATTATAGTTTCTATTCTTATATTATTTGTATTATGTGGTTGCATCTTCATATATAAGGAATCACAAAATAATGTTGTTATTTATAATTACATGTTATAACAGATAATTATAGTAGATGTATAGCAATATTATTAGTAATCTGTGATTTGTACAGTGGTGTACTGTTTTGAGTGTCAGTGTTAAAATTTGTAAATGTGTTCATGATGTTTCAACCAAAAAACCAATTTTGTTCAAATCCTTAGAGCATGTTTTTCGCAATTCTTGCTAATTCCAACACTGTTGGCTCTGCTACAGATAGCTTGGCCACCATTCACTTTCAGTATCTCCAATCTTGGCTCTTTTTTTCCAACTGTGGTAAACTAAGTGAACAGACATTTAATCACCTTGTTATTCAAATATCGTATTTCTGTATTGGTTATCACATAGTTGTACATATACACCACAGCTGGTTACCACAGCTGTCCAGCACCTGTTCTCATGTATTCTAGAAGTTTCTTTATGTTTTTGTATAAATACTGGTTATTTATTAGTTAAATCAGTTGTTGATTAAGTAAGTAAGTTAGTGATGGGCGATACCATAAATTTCCAGTACGATACGATACTGATTACTGCTCATGTAAGTATCGATAGTATCGATTACTAATATGATTACTACTTTTGAGTAATTAATAATGCACTTAATGAATCAGTTTGAACAGTTTCTATGAGTTTTTTTTTTGAAAAATACATTATGTGGCTTTGTTTAGAAATAAAAGCATGTTCACATTTTTTGACTTCACTCGATTTCTTTTACTTGGAAAATAGCCTCTCAGAAGGCACAGACGTAGCAATAAATGGAAAAGAATTTTTTGGCATGTGAAGCCAAAAATGGGAAACACTTCTCATTTTCTGCCCACCACTTTAAGGGATCTTCCTTTCTTGCTAAATTCGGATGTTCAGTGTAAGTCCTAATCATAACTTTAGCATCTGAAGTGGATGGCCTTGATTGAGTAGCAGCCACTGAGTCATCAATGAATGACCATAGCTCATCAGTTTCAGGCACCATATTTTCTGTTGTTGGAGTTGAGCTTCTAGATTCAGAACTGCTTCCTTGGGTTCCTGTAGCAACAATTGCTGCCACCTCTGCTGTAAGCCTTTGTACTGTGTTGTTATAAGCTGATGGATCACCAAAACCTATCTTTTTAAACCTGGGATCCAGCAAAGTGCTCACTGCCAGTGAGTAGTGTGATTCAAGACCGGTGAACCTCTTTGCCATACTTCTAACCAATTCATCTTTTAGTCTGCCACGGGAAGAACTACATTGAATTGTGGCACGCTGAAGTGACCGAGCTAAAGGAATTACTTTAGAAATAGACAAGTATTTATCGGCAGAAATCTCCCTTGTAGCACGCTCGAAGTGCTGCAACATCTTACATGCATCCTTTAAGGCATCAATCTCACTTGATGACAGGCACAGTTGACTATGATCAAGGAAGCAAAGTGTGGCATTCACAGCTTGATACTCCTCGATCAAGCTTTGAAACATATAGTAAGAAGAGTTCCACCTTGTAACAACATCTCTTATCAACTTTTTTTCATCTCCACCCATCTGCTTTTGTACCTCACTCAGTTTGTCCCTTGCCTTTATACTTTGTTTAAAGTAGGTAACTATATTTCTGCACTTTTGACGAAGTTCAGACAGTTCTTCATCATTCTCAATTGCCTCCTGCACTATCAAATTAAGTGAATGAGCAAAACAAGGGACATGCCTCCATCCAGTCATCCTAGCAGCAGCCAGCATGTTTGAAGCATTGTCTGTAACAATACAACATACTTTATCAGTAATGTTCCAATCAGCTGCAATCTTCATTAACTCAGTCGATATATTCTCTGCTGTGTGATTCATTCTTACTTGATATGTAGCCAAGACACAAGATTTTAGCTCCCAAGAAGATGTAAGATAATGACAGGTGACTGTGATATAGCTTTCTGTATTACAAGAACTCCAGAAGTCAGTCGTAAGAGAACATGCTTCAACTTCGGCCAATTGGTGTTGTAGGTTATCTCTTTGAGACATGTAACGATTTGGGAGGAGTGATCTCATCACATGACCTCTGCTAGGGAGCTCATACCTATACATGTACATAATAATGAAAATAATTCAACTTTCACTATTACAATTAACATTTTATGTCAAATTTAATTGCAATGTTAAGCATCATACTCTCATAATTCAGTCACCTGGGGTCAAGGGCAGAAACAAAATCTTGAAATCCTTTATCCTCTATCATACTTGGAGGAACCAAGTCTTTCACAATCATTGAAATCAGAGCTTCATCTATTTTTTTCTTTCGAGTAGATGTTTCTAAAAATATTAAGCTTTGTTTCAAAACCTATATAATATACTGAACACATGTCATACTTGGATACACAGATTTTTTGTTTATGACTTCAGATAATGTTGGCTGAGTCATGGTAGCATCATCTCTTTCAAGTTTTCTTTTTTTAATCAGTTCCACTTCTTTCTTCTCCTCTTCACAGGCTTGCCATTCCTTCAAATGTTTTGTTTTCAGGTGCTGCATGAATAATGGATAAAATATTGCTGCATAATGAATGAAGCTGTCATATTCCTTACTAACTTTTGCTAGATTAGATGTGTTGCTTGAATGTTGGTATTTTAACCCACATATTAAACAACTAGCAAAATTTGGTTGATCCTGGACCTTTTCAAAATAGTTCCATATTGGACTAGTATACTTTTTGCTAGCTCTCTTACTAGCACTAGGCTGTATGTCATCCACATTCGATGGGCCAGGCTGAAGCGATTGTTCATGATTTTCTCCTGGAGAAACTGATTGCATTGTTTCTTCTTCTTCTCTGCAATACAATAGTAATACTTGATCAAACGCTTGCTGCTCCAGTAGACTTCGATCTCTATCATGCGACGTGCGTATGACTGCGAGGCTAGTGCGAGCGTATTCTCATAATTCTCTGCACACGTGTGAATTACAAACTGCGCATGCGCAGGTAATCATTTTTTAAACATCCGATACCTTTCATCGTAATCGATTAGTAATCGATACCGTAAAGTATCGACAAAATATCGATTACTTCGATACTTTTCGATTAGTATCGCCCATCACTAAAGTAAGTAAGTACTTACACTGCTATAAAGCAAAATACAAGGAGCTGTACTTATGTAGGGTTATATGGAAGTGATTTTGGGTCCTACGTTAGCTTCCCAACCTTGTTTGCATGCTTTTTGGGTTTTGACATCCCTACATCTTCTTTCATTTTTATTGAAAATGTTTTTTGTTATTCTTGTTATAATATGATTCATGTACATAATTATGTAGTACCCAACTGACAACCCATTTACTGTGACTTGATTTGTTTATTATGTTATTATTACAATTAGATTGTGTAATTTATTATTATGTTCTAATGAAAAGCAGTCAAAATTGTACAATCACAAAATTAATTTTATAATAATGCATTATTATTTTTAGTATCTGAAAATTACATGTAATAACAAACAAAGTCTTTTTTTTATATTAACTTTAAAGAAGTTGAAAAGTATTACTTAGTACACACCACACAGGTAATTACTTTATCAGTAACATATGGATCACAGGGTAGACCAGTACCACATGTAGCTACAACATGATAGAATAATGCACCATTTGCATATGCATAACTACCAGGTACAGTTTCAGCATTCTTGTCTACACATTCATAAGCCACATTGCTTTTTGAATCATGATGTGCAGCCATCAGGTATCCTTCATATTCCTCAGTCCACGAGGAAGGACAAATTATTCTGGCAGGAATCATTAATTTGGATGCACGTTGGGAAGTATAACAAACAGCACATGGAACATTGTGATTGTGTGTAGAGAAACGAGGAAATCGATATTCTGCTCCATACAATAATGAGTAATATGTTGGAAGTCCACTAACAAGGTACTGTGGTGTTGTAGGTAAACAAAGGTAGTTTGCTCCACCCCCTGGATGATTGTTATCGGTACTACCAGCTAAACCAAAATATACTAGTTCTGTTCCTGGAGTACCTGGACATGTAGTTCGCCCCCATCTTGTATATAGAGCTCCTCCCGATATAGGTCCAGGAGGTCCCTGTATTCCAGGTTCACCTTTATCTCCCTTCTCTCCATTGCTACCATCCTTACCAGCTGGTCCTGTCAAACCATCACGACCATCTCTACCTCTCAGGATTTCAACATAACGACCTGATATACAACAGTCATTAGTAGTAGTGTTTCTTGTAGATACAGCAGAGTCACGTTCAACAATATCATGATCATTACCTATTTAAATCATTAAGAATAATAATATCTCATTAAAACTGTATCAGAATAAAATTCAAACTACAAGTGCATTTGCACATGTATATTAGTACATTATTTATTCCTTTTAATTATTTTTTTTAGGTTAGCACATTTGATCACACTTTGTGGAGGGTAAACTCAACATTATGAATATTCAGTTTAGTGTAAACAATATATATGATACATTATGATAGCTAGATTGTTATTGCTCATTTTGTTGTCCCACCAGTGAGGCATGTCTGTTTCGAATCTTAGCAAACAACTAAAGCAAGTTAATGCAAATTCTCCCATCATGTGCGAGTAATGTCCAAGATTGCCATCAAAGACTAAGATCACTTTAATTCAGATTGAACCCTAACCACAAGGGAACCCTAACCTAAATGAACCACATAATGATATTCATGAGATATTGATGGCAATGTTGGACATAAATACCGTGTGCATAGGAACCACAATAAAACATTTTGATGCCATAAACAATAATATAACTGAGAAATATTATCGAAAATCCTTCCTTATGATTAACAATCAATGAATATCATTAATAACCATGTTGTTATTGCTTTGCATAGTTACTCAACTACCATCTTAATTTATGGGACCAAACTAGCATATCTAACATAATTAATGTTGCTCATTTAAAATCCAAAACCTGTCTTGAACAATTAGTACAATGTATTTTGTTACCTTTTATAACTGCACCTTCACAATAGTTCCATTCCATTATAACAAGTACCACTATAACTAGAAGAATCTTCATTTAGTATCTTTTGTAGCAATTCACTTATTCTTGGGCTATGGATTTCAGCAGTAGATAGCTTATAGTAACTTTTTGACAATTCCTGGGATCTATTTATACTGTAGTAAACTACTGCTGAACTAAGTGACGTTGTATCAAAATAGTCTAAGTGGGATGGTACCAGACATGAGGTCACTTGCAATGCAATGTAATATATAACTATTGCTATTACCTTACAAATCAGTATATTACTATTACTAATACTTCCTAAATCAATGTACTATTACTATTACCTTAAAAATCAATAGAAGGCACAAGTATAGTGTATTCTAATATTAATATTATTGTGTGGGTGTATCAATAATTAATATACATAATTATAAACATGATTACATTCAATATTTATCACTAGTGTCACAATTGTCACCACTCTTATAGTAGTCACTATTGTCACATTAGTCACTACTATCGCGTTAGTCACTATTGTCACATTAGTCACTATTATCATGTTAGTCACTATTGTCACTACTATCACGTTAGTCACTACTGTCACATTAGTCACTACTGTCACATTAGAGTCATGTTGGTCACAACAGTCACATTAGGCACTCCTGTCATAGTAGTCACTACTGTCACATTAGTCATTACTGTCATAGTAGTCACTAACAATAGTAGGAGTAGTCACTAACATAAACTAGTTAGCCTTTATTTTCACATTAGTCACTACTGTCACATTAGAGTCACACCAATCACTAATGACACAACAGTCACATTAGGCACTCCTGTCATAGTAGTCACTACTGTCACATTAGTCATTACTGTCATAGTAGTCATTAACAATAGTAAGAGTAGTCACTAACATAAACTAGTATTACATTAACCATTATTTTCACATTAGTCACTACTTTTACATTAGAGTCACATCAATCACTATTGACACAACAGTCACATTAGGCACTCCTTTCATAGTAGTCACTACTGTCACATTAGTCATTACTGTCATAGTAGTCACTAACAATAGTAAGAGTAGTCACTAACATAAACTAGTTAGCCTTTATTTTCACATTAGTCACTACTGTCACATTAGAGTCACATCAATCACTAATGACACAACAGTCACATTAGGCACTCCTATCATAGTAGTCACTACTGTCACATTAGTCATTACTGTCATAGTAGTCACTAACAATAGTAAGAGTAGTCACTAACATAAACTAGTTAGCCTTTATGATCACATTAGTCACTACTGTCACATTAGAGTTACATCAATCACTAATGACACAACAGTCACATTAGGCACTCCTGTCATAGTAGTCACTACTGTCACATTAGTCATTACTGTCATAGTAGTCATTAACAATAGTAAGAGTAGTCACTAACATAAACTAGTTAGCCTTTATGATCACATTAGTCACTACTGTCACATTAGAGTCACATCAATCACTAATGACACAATAGTCACATTAGGCACTCCTGTCATAGTAGTCACTACTGTCACATTAGTCATTACTGTCATAGTAGTCATTAACAATAGTAAGAGTAGTCACTAACATAAACTAGTATTACATTAACCATTATTTCCACATTAGTCACTACTTTTACATTAGAGTCACATCAATCACTATTGACACAACAGTCACATTAGGCACTCCTTTCATAGTAGTCACTACTGTCACATTAGTCATTACTGTCATAGTAGTCACTAACAATAGTAAGAGTAGTCACTAACATAAACTAGTTAGCCTTTATTTTTACATTAGTCACTACTGTCACATTAGAGTCACATCAATCACTAATGACACAACAGTCACATTAGGCACTCCTGTCATAGTAGTCACTACTGTCACATTAGTCATTACTGTCATAGTAGTCATTAACAATAGTAAGAGTAGTCACTAACATAAACTAGTATTACATTAACCATTATTTTCACATTAGTCACTACTTTTACATTAGAGTCACATCAATCACTATTGACACAACAGTCACATTAGGCACTCCTATCATAGTAGTCACTACTGTCACATTAATCACTACTGTCATAGTAATCACTAACAATATTAAGAGTAGTCACTAACATCAACTAATGTTACATTAGTCATTATTTTCACATTAGTCACTACCGTCACAACAATCACTACTGTCACAGCGGTCACTATAGTCACTATAATCACGATATTAATAATATTACTATTATCATTATAGACTCTACTGTCACAACTTTCATAGTAGTCACTATTGTCACAATAGTCACTGTTGTCATAGTAGGGACCATAGTCATGATAGTAATAATTAACATCACTATTGCATTGCAGACCCTACTGTCAATGAGTCAATACTGTCACAGTAGTGACTATACTCAAAATAGGAACATAATAGTGACTACACTACAAAAATAAAATTGTTAAAATAACTAATTTATTGGTTAGTACTGTTGCAAGGAATAGTGGAAATTGTAATTTAATTGGTCATGTAGGTTATTATGACTGCATGGTGACATACATGTACTATAATTCAATAATTGTAATTCCACTTATCTTTATACTGTCTATTAGATGTACAAAGAAGCAGAATAACATTTTAATTAATCATTTTAGGTTTCCAAACCTTCTTTTGCATTTAGTATAAGATATTTGGACATGATAATTGATTATAGTATAAGTATATTTTATCATGCAGTTATAACAACCTGTATGACTATAATATGTATCCTTGCAACTATACTAACCAATGCATTGTTATTTTACAAATTCTATTTGTACAGTGTACTGTCACACAAGTCAATACTGTCACAGTAGTCACTAATGTCATTCCTGTCAACCTAGTCTCTACTACTATCACAACCATCACTATTGTCACAACAGTCACTGCCATATAATTGTAATAGTAAGCTGCCTTAGCTAAGTAGCTTACGTAGAAACTGGAACTAATAGCTAGCTATTCTACCTGAAATATATTCCTAAAGTTCTACAAGATCCTTTGAAAGGTCAGGAGAGTAGATAATCAAAATAATAACTATAATAAGCTGTTGTCTTTCATGCTTTATAAAGTCAGCCATGATTACTGAATGCTGGACACCACAAAGCAGTCATAGGAATACTTTTATCTTCACTTAAATTTGTAAAGCAATCATAAGGATGTTTTTTTTCTCTATATACACTTGTTTTTTTTTTATTATTCTTTATCTGTATATGATAACAGCCTTTGTGGATATGGTTCCTCATCATAGAATAGATAAACAATTATCAACTTACTCTTGTGAAGGTTTTAAGAGGGCATTTAAGATAGCTATAATGTGTCTATCATGTGATACAAAAGAGTTAGCTAATAATTTTGTAATTATAATATGATAGCTAGTGAATATAAACATCTTTTACATGTACCTATCTACATGTACATGTATATATCTGTATTATATTTACGAAGTATAATACAGTATACTAGTAATGCAATAGTTCATGTCATACCAAATGAAATCGTCACACAAAGATACAGTTTAGTTAATCACATCGTTAATATGTGACTGTTCCTCTATCTCTATTAAATGTTATAGATTCTTGTGAGTATGCTCCATGTACATAATTACATAGTATAATTAAAGAAACTTTACAATATGACAGCCCATTAGATTACTATTCCTGTGACTTGCTTTGTTTATTATGTTATTAGATTATGTAATGATAATTAATATCATGTTCTACTGAAACCAGTCTTATGACTTTAAAATTTTACAATCACAAAATTAATTTTATAATAATGAATGAAAAGTTTGAAAACATTATTTTACTAACTAAAAATTACGTGTAATAACAAAGGAACTCATTTTTTTATATTAGCTTTAAAGAAGTTGAAAAGAATTACTTAGTACACACCACACAGGTAATTACTTTATCAGTAACATATGGATCACAGGGTAGACCAGTACCACATGTAGCTACAACATGATAGAATAATGCACCATTTGCATATGCATAACTACCAGGTACAGTTTCAGCATTCTTGTCTACGCATTCATAAGCCACATTGCTTTTTGATTCATAATATGAAGCCATCAGGTATCCTTCATATTCTTCAGTCCAAGAGGAAGGACAAATTATTCTGGCAGGAATCATTAATTTGGATGCACGTTGGGAAGTATAACAAACAGCACATGGAACATTGTGATCATGTGTGGTGAAACGAGGAAATCGGTATTCTACTCCATACAAGTACGAGTAAGCTGTAGGAATTTCACTAACAAGGTACTGTGGTGTTGTAGGTAAACAAAGGTAGTTTGCTCCACCTCCTGAATGACTGCCATGACTACCACCAGCTAAACCAGAATATACTAGTTCTGTTCCTGGAGTACTTGGACATGTAGTTCTCCCCCATCTTGTATATAGAGCTCCTCCTGATCTTGGTCCAGGAGGTCCCTGTATTCCTTGTTTTCCGGGTGTTCCAGGCTCACCTTTATCTCCCTTCTCTCCATTGTTACCATCTCTACCAGCTGGTCCTGTTAAACCATCACGACCATCTCTACCTCTCAGGATTTCAACATAACGACCTGATATACAACAATCATTAGTAGTAGTATTTCTTGTAGATACAGTAGAGTCACGTTCAACAATATCATGATCATTACCTATTTAAATTATAAGAATAATAATATCTCATTAACCCTTAGAGCACTGAGCCTGTTTTTCAAAATTCTTCCCATTTTCAACATTGGCGACTCTATTGCATTTATTTTGGCCACCATTCACTTTCTCTACCCCAAACTTGGCTCCTTTTCCAACATGAAGTACTACTTTTACCAACTTGCTTACCGGGACTCGAAAGTCCCCAAGTGCTTCGTAGGATCAAATCTGCTCTCCCTCTTTTGACTGGAACTGAGGCTAACAAAATGATCCCACTGCATGTTGTCACAGCAAGGGAAATGCCTCAGGTAACCACCAGAGCATGTGGGCGGGGTCACAAAAACCGCAAATTGCATAGGGGGTGAGGGGGCTGCGCCCCCTTCGAACCCTAGTTAACGGGGAGACACCCCCCCTTTAAAATTCCCCACGTACTCATTATTTAGGCCAAAGGGCGGCCAAAAAACCATCAACTTTTTTTTAGCCACGTTCATCGGCTTGTGCCTGATGCCACTTACAAGGATTTGGAGAGCTTCGTGTAGCTAGGAACACACAGTGAACCACGTAGGGGTGAAATGCCGCATATATGTGACATCAGTGCTCTATGGGTTAAAACTGTATCAGAATAAAATTCAAACTAGATGTGCATTTGCATGTATTTTAGTACATAATTTATCCCTTTTAATTATTACATGTATTTTTTTAGGATAGCACATTTGATCGCACTTTGTTTTAACAGTTGGAGGGCACACATTATGAATATTTAGTTTATTGTAAACAAAATATATGATACATTATGATAGCTAGATTGTTATTGCTTTTAAAACTCATCTAACTCCTGTTGTTGTTCAACCAGTGAGGCATGTCTGTTTTGAATCTTAGCAAACATACTAAAGCAAGTTAATGCAAAATTCTCCCACCATGTGCGAGTGATGTCCAAGATGGCCATCAAAGTCTAAGATCTCTTAGATACAAATTGAACCCTAACCACAAGGGAACCCTAACCTAAATGAACCACATAATGATATTCATGAGATTTTGATGGCAATGTTGGACATAAATACCGTGTGCATAGGAACCACAATAAAACATTTTGATGCCATAAACGATAGTATAACTGAGAAATATTATCTCATCGAACATCGTTCCATTACTGTAACAATCAATGAATATCATGAATAACCACAATATACATGCTGGTACTGCTTTGCATACTTACTCGACTACCATCTTAATTTATGGGACCAAACTAGCATATCTAATATAATTAATGTTGCTCATAACTATTAATGCATTTTTAAAATCCAAAACCTGTCTTCCACAATTAATACGAATGTATTTTGTTACCTTTTATAACTGCACCTTCACAATAGTTCCATGCTATTATAACAAGTACCACTATAACTAGAAGAATCTTCATTTTGTATCTTTTGTAGCAATTCACTTATTCTTGGGCTATGGATTTCAGCAGTAGATAGCTTATAGTAACTTTTTGATAATTCCTGTGATCTATTTATACTGTAGTAAACTACTGCTGAACTAAGTGACGTTATATCAAAATAGTCTAAGTGGGATGGTACCAGACATGAGGTCAATTGCAATGCAATGTAATATATTACTTTTGCTATTACCTTAAAAATCAATAGAAGACACAAGTATAGTGTATTCTAATATTAATATTATTGTGTGGGTGTATCGATAATTAATATATTATACATAATTATAAATATCATTACCTTCATTATTTATCACTAGTGTCACAATTGTCACTACTCTTACAGTAGTCACTAATGTCACATTAGTCACTACTATCACGTTAGTCACTATTGTCACATTAGTCACTAGTGTGACATTGTCACTACTGTCACAGTAGTCACATTAGTTACCATTGTCAGAATAGTCACTACTATCACTACCGTCACATTAGTCACTACTGTCACACTAGTCACTACTGTCACATTAAATTCATGTTAGTCACTATTGTCACAACACTCACATTAGTCATTACTGTCATAGTAGTCACTAACAATAGTAAGAGTAGTCACTAACATAAACTAGTTAGCCTTTATTTTCACATTAGTCACTACTGTCACATTAGAGTCACATCAATCACTAATGACACAACAGTCACATTAGGCACTCCTGTCATAGTAGTCACTACTGTCACATTAGTCATTACTGTCATAGTAGTCACTAACAATAGTAAGAGTAGTCACTAACATAAGCTGGTGTTACATTAGCCATTATTTTCACATTAGTCACTACTGTCACAACAGTCACTACTGTCACAGCAGTCACTATAATCACCATAATCACAATAGTAATAATATCACTATTATCATTATAGACTCTACTGTCACAACTTTCAAATCAGTCACAATAGCACTGTTGTTATAGTAGGGACCATAGTCACGATAGTATTAATTAACATCACTATTGCATTGCAGACCCTACTGTCAATGAGTCAATACTTTCACAGTAGTCACTACTGTCACAATAGTCACTACAGACACAATAGTCACTACTGTCACAATAGTCACAATAGTCACAATAGTCACTACTGTCACAGTAGTGACTACTGTCACAGTAGTGACTACTGTCACAATAGTCACTACTGTTACAATAGTCACTACTGTCACAATAGTCACTACTATCACAATAGTCACTACTGTCGCAATAGTCACTACTGTCACAGTAGTCACTACTGTCGCAATAGTCACTGCTGTCACAGTAGTGACTATACTCAAAATAGGAACATAATAGTGACTACACTACAAAAATAAAATTGTTAAAATAACTAATTTATTGGTTAGTACCGTTGCAAGGAATAGTGGAAATTGTAATTTAATTGGTCATGTAGGTTATTATGACTGAATGGTGACATACATGTACTATAATCCAGTAATTGTAATTCCACTTATCCTTATACTGTCTATTAGATGTAAAAAGAAGCAGAATAACATTTTAATTAATCATTTTAGGTTTCCAAACCTTCTTTGTGCATCTAATATAAGATATTTGGACATGATAATTGATTATAGTACAAATATATGTTATCATCCAGTCATAACAACTTGTATGACTAATTAAATTATAATTTGTATACTTGCAACTATACTAACCAATACATTTGTTATTTTAACAATTCTATTTGTGCAGTGTACTGTCACCAAGTCAATACTGCCACAGTAGTCACTAATGTCATTGCTGTCAATCTAGTCTCTGCTCCTATCACAACCATCACTATTGTCACAATAGTCACTGTTGTCACGCTACTCACTAAATTCATAAAAGTGACAGACATCACCATGTCACAGTAATGTAGTTAGAACAGTCACTATACTGTTGCAATGGAGTTATACCTGTTAATATATATATATATATATTTATTTATTTATTTCAGCTTGGCACTGCATCCCTTTACTCTCAATGTCACAATTGTGACTACATGTAGTGATAGTAGTTACAAATGACATTATGAATAATCATACTAATCATTGACTTAAAGATAACAAGACAAAGCGGACTGTATCAGTAAACATGGAATCATTTAAATTGTTGATATTTGAAGAAATACAAGGAAAAGTTTACATAGTATATGAATGTTCACTTTGATACACGTTATTTGTGCCTTCTACTTAAAAATGAGTATATTACTATTACTATTACCTTAAAAATCATTATATTACTATTACCTCCTACGTCAGTGTTACTATTATGGATTGCTACAGCATTGAGGTTTCTTTGAAGTTCTGTTTTAAACTAAATTACCATTGCATTTAATATTCTTTCTGAAAATATTATTAGTGTGATTATGTATTAGGTTACACTGTATTAGTTCTATATTACTCTCAATTTGAAGTATGGTTTGAATTTAATGCTGCTACAAATGTAAACAATATAAGACTTATTATAAATTTGTATAATTTTCCTTCTCTACATCTGCTTTCCTTCTTATCAGTTTACTTAGCTACATGTATTACATTCCTTTCCAATCCACTTTCCCTCACTATTGATATTCCCCAGTCATAGCCTTCGCCTAGTATCTTATGCAATGTTCAAGGGATGACAATGAACCATGCAAAGGTTCTTCATGAGATCAACACATTATGTAGAGGGTCGTCCTTACAATGGTTACTTTTGATCACTATATATTACTGTCATGACTATAGTGACTATTGTGACAATAGTGATGTTAGTGGCTATACTACTATTACTGGTACTCTAATGACTATTGTGACTATTGTGACAGTAGTGACTATTGTGACAGTAGTGACTATTGTGACAATAGTGATGTAATTACTAATACTATCATGACTGTAATGACTAATATTTAGATACTTATTACCATGTTGTAGTAATTCAATCAGTGGAGTTGATTATTGAGCCTTATTAACACAGTAGAATTTTTTTAATAAAGACTGAAGGTCTTCTTGAGTAGTATATTACTTTAATTAAGAGACAATTTATTATTAATAATAATAATATGATATTAAACATTACAAGTTAGGTCAATGTAATCATCAATTACCTATCTATATCTGTATTATAATTAATATATTTATAAAGTATATTACAGTATACTAGTAATGCAATAGTTCATGTACCTCCTTCTCCTGTGTATATCATACCAAATGAAATATCACACAAAGTTACAATTTAGTTAGTCTCGTCTTAATATGTAACTGTTGCTATATCTCTATTAAATGTTATAGATTCTTTGGAGTATGCCATGTTGTGTTAATTTAACTACTTAATTATGTAGTATCCAATAAACTGTATAATTTGACAACCCATTAGATTACACTTGCTTTGTTTATTCTGTTATTATTACAATTATAGTCTGATCACATTCACGATGTCCTCAAAATTAGTATGTGATGACTTTAAATGTAATATAGTGTATAGTTTAATGTCATAAGGTTATTACATGATTATACTGTAACTCAATAATGAAGCAATGGATTGAAATACACAAAAAAGAACGGGGAAGGGCTATTATATGAAAATGGTGTAGGTAAAAAGATTATTGGACATTCCAGACTAAAGTTATGAATATTATTCTGAGGTCATTGTGAATGTGAATGACCTTTAGATTATATAAGGATAATTTAATATCATGTTCTACTGAAACCAGTCTTATGACTTCAAAATTTTACAATCACAAAATTAATTTTATAATAATGAACAAAACCATTATTATTTTAGTAACTGAAAATTACATGTAATAACAAAACAAACTATTTTTATATATTAAATTTAAAGAAGTTGATATATTACTTAGTGCACACCACACAGGTAATCACTTTATTATCAACATATGGAGCACAGGGTAGACCAGTACCACATGTAGCTACAACATGATAGAATAAAGCACCATCAGTGTCAGCATAACTACCAGGTACAGTTTCAGCATTCTTGTCTACACATTCATAAACTGCATTCCTAGCATGACTATGTCGTTCAGCCATCAGGTATCCCTCATATTCCTCAGTCCATGAAGAAGGACATGTTATTCTGGCTGGAATCGTTAATTTGGATGCACGTTGGGAAGTATAACAAACAGCACATGGAACATTGTGATCATGTGATGTAAAACGAGGACGTCGGTATTCTGCTCCATACAAGTATGAGTAAGCTGTAGGAAGTCCACTAACAAGGTACTGTGGTGTTGTAGGTAAACAAAGGTAGTTTGCTCCACCACCTGAATGACTGTAGCAACTTCCACCAGCTAAACCAGAATATACTAGTTCTGTTCCTGGAGTACCTGGACATGTAGTTCTCCCCCATCTTGTATATAGAGCTGCTCCTGATATGGTCCAGGAGGTCCCTGTATTCCTTGTTCTCCAGGTGTTCCAGGTTCACCTTTATCTCCTTTCTCTCCATTGTTACCATCTCTACCAGCAGGTCCTGTTAAACCATCACGACCATCTCTACCTCTCAGGATTTCAACATAATGACCTGATATACAACAATCATTAGTAGTAGTATTTCCTATAGATACAGTAGAGTCAAGAGCACGTTCAACAATTACATGATCATTACCTATTTAATAGTAAATACATATATATCTCATTTAGGAATAAAGAGAGACACTTCCAGAAAGATCTGGATTTGAATGTAGTTACCTAGGTGTTCAAAGCACTTTGATATTTATATCTCACATTTTAATATTTTAGTTACGAAGGAAAGACAAGGCAAAAATAACAATAAGCAAATAAAAATAAAATAAAATAATTAAAATCTGCATCAGCTTGGATTGGAACCCATGACCTTCTGGACATGTGTCTCTCTTTTTATTCCTAAATACATATATATATATATAAATTAGTTGTTCGATATTATATGTATATCTTATATTGAACTGTATCTGCTGATTAGGTTGGTCGTACAAAAGTATAATGCTACAATTTGTATGACTAAAGTTAGTGCTATTAATTAAAATATTGTCATTCATAAAAGTTACGTATCTTAAAAGTGATTGAAAAAAAAGTGCAATCTTTCACAGTATACACACATTTTACCTTTCACAACAGCAGTACTACAGTAGTTCCATTCCATTGTCACAAGTAACACTATAACTACAAGAATATTCATGTTGTTTCTTTGTTAATCACAGTTCTGTTATCTTCAAGCTGTGGAGTACATCAACTGTTAACTGATAGTCCTATAGAAATGAAAGATTTGTATTGTTGTGTTGATTATTAGCCTGTATTTATACTAGTTAAACTACAATGTACTGTTAAGAATAACTGTGACATGATATCAAAATATAAAGTAATTAAATAAAATTTAATATAGACATGATATAATATAACTGATCACAAGACTACTGTGACTATTGTCCCACAATATAAACTATTTGATTATATTAACTATTTGTTCACAGTGTATTAACTCTTTGTATTACATTATATATTATCAATATAAACTTTAGTTTTAATGTATACTTTTAATTACTATTGCAAGCAATATAATCGGAACTCTTTGCTATCTGTTTTCCTCGTTATCAGTTTATCAGTTTACTTAAAGGTACTACTGTCATCAGTAGATAACACACAATAATGATGATGTGTGTAAACTGTGTATCTAAGAAAACTGATAACGAGGGAAGAGTGATCAATATGAGTTTCATAAATTATCATTGTATTGCTTATATTTGTAGTTAAACTACTGTATATGTATACCACAAATTACATATTAATACACTGTGAACAAACACAAATTAAAATGAACAAATGTTTTGTCACTGTGTGAAAAAGTAATCTTGTGATCATCTCTACAAATTAAGGAAGTGTAGTGCACCCCATAGCAATAACTTGTACCGTCCTCTTGTATTTACATGTAACATAATTTTGTAATTTGTATAAAATAAATAATTATTCTTATAATTGGATATTTTAGATTTCATTTTGTGCTGATATGATATAACAAAGTCTGTATCTTAATTTATGTCATAATAATTATATTACATGTACACAATGTAGTATTAATTTATTAATAATACAATTACCGTATCATCTATTATATTATTTTTATAGAAACATTTTTTTCCAGTTAGTTTTGACCAATGCCCAGTTTTAAACAAGTTAAAATGGAAGTAATATTTAGTTTTATGTGTCAATTGTAAGGCAAGAAAATTTAATATTAAATAAAGTCATCTCTTATCTAAATCAATCACACCTACAGTGAAAGTATTTGGTTATTTGGGAACCAATACACAGTTCTAGAGTAAAAGCAATGAGTACTAACAACTCCACAATATGTTATTTAAAATGCAACAGAAATAAGCAGTGCATTGCTCAATCAATGAAGCACCTTAGCTTAAGGATAGGTTGCAATTGCAACAATTAAATAAATGAGATACAAGAGAGAAAGTAACAAGCTTAAATTTGAATTTGTTGTTTATATAAAGTTGAAAGTTGGTTGAGAAAGTTTTTTGTGGCTAGACTGGCTAAGATTATTTCTGATAAATATAAAAACACATGGAAGATGACTAAGAATGATTCTCCCTCAGCTATACTGCTTTGCACTAGTATAATAACTATATTACTTACAGTCAAATTACATAATATACTCTTCCAACAAATATTCATTACCTCATTCATTACCAAAATATCTATGCCACAACTGTCAGTTACTAAAGATAATTATCCTATAATGAATTGTACATTGTTACAACTACAATGAGCAAAAGCATTGAACTTACAGTTCAAATATATGTAATTTGAAAGTCAAACAAAAGTTCAATAATAGCACAAAGGAAGGTATTGCTCTAAACTGACCTCCGCGTTTGATCTCACATGATCACATTGGGTGTGGCTGAGGGTGTGGGTTATTACAAGTAAATGGCAGAAACTGGAGAGCTTACAGAGATAGAAAGTATGAGTCTGCAACTTGCTAAAACAATGTCTGTGGCAAATCTCTTTTCAATACGATTTTGATAAACTTCTTTCTCTACTCTATCAAGTCTTTAACCCTTAGAGGACTGATGTCACATATATGTGACATTTCACCCCTACCTGGTTAGCCGTCTGTTCCTGGCTACACGAAGCTGTCCAAATGCTTGTAATTGGCGTCAAGCACAAGCTGAGGAATGTGGCTAAAAAAGTTGATGTTTTTTCGGGCGCCCTTTGGCCTAAATAACGACTACGGGGGGAATTTGAAAGGGGTGTGACCCCCCGTTAATGCGGGGGTTCGAAGGGGGCGCAGCCCCCTCGCTGCCGACGAATTTAGCATTTTTTGGCCCCGCCCACGCCCTCTGGTGGGTAGCTGAGGCATTTTCCTTGCTGTGAAACCTGAAATCGTGGGTGTAGCTGGTGCCAACATGCAATGGGGTCATTTTGTTAGCCCCAGTTCCAGTCAAAAGAGGGAGAGCACTGCATTTGATTTGATCCTACGATGCGCTTGGGGACTTTCAAGTCCCGGTAAGCAAGTTGGTGGAAGTAGTACTCCATGTCGGAAAAGGAGCCAAGTTTGGGGTAGAGAAAGTGAATGGTGGCCAAATTATATGCAATAGAGTCGCCAGTGTTGGAAATGGGAAGAATTTTGAAAAACAGGCTCAGTGCTCTAAGGGTTAAATCGACGCTTAAAGCATCTGGCTAGGATGTGTAGTGAGTTTAGCATTTTCCATTCTAAGTAACTTTTCATACAGTTTACTTCGTTATAAAAACAACAGAGCAATAGAAGACCATGTTTTTGAACAGATCAGAAAGTTTGGCGGCTGTAGGAGGTATGTGTTTGAAGTTATAACTGTTCAAAGTAAAAAAAGTTGGGAAGGAATGAATGAATAACTTGCTAAAACAATGTCTGTGGCAAATCTTTTTTCAATACGATTTTGATAAACTTCTTTCTCTACTCTATCAAGTCTTTAAATCGACGATTAAATTTAAAAAGTTGGGACAGACAGAATGAATGAATGAATGACAGAATGACAGAATGACAACCAAAGTGCTAAGACTCGCCCACGCGTAGGCGCGGCGAGCCAACGAGTGGGGTAGCTTTTCAGTAGGAATATATGTTTATGTAAGCATTACATTTCCAATTATTTTACCATAAATTATTAGAGTACAAATCTAACACCCAATGGATCTATATTTGTTTACAAATGCTGGTGATAATAATTACATATATGAAACAAATATAGAGCTACAATTATTTGAATGGCACTAAAAGTTAGTACTAATAACGTCCACAAATGTTACAGATCTTAAATCTTGCATATATAATTATTGTATTGTATTGTATTATAGTATAAACATTTATTTATTACGTTTGACGACAGCAGTATTACAGTATCTCCATTCTATTGTTACAAGTAATCTATAACTGAAAGAATCTTCATTTTGTTTCTATGGAAACAATCACAGTTCTATTATCTTCAAGCTGTGGATAATCTCAACTGTTAGGTGATAGTCCTGCAGAAAAGAAAAAATTATATTGTTTTTTTGATTATTATTCTGTATTTATACTAGTTAAACTACTGTTAACAATAACTCGATGTCAAAATAATTATACCGTATTAGTTACAAATTACATAATTATAGATATAACCGATCACAAGACTACGATAAAATTATTGTATTAACTTACATTTGTTGATTTTGTTCATACTCTTTATATTACTCAATACATTATCAATATAGATTGTAGTTTTTACTTGTACTTTTTAATACAATTATAAGCAATATAATCATTTTTGTTATATATACAATGTAATTCATGGAACTCGTAACTATGGATTTCTCACATTGTCAGTTTACTTAAAGGTACTACTGTCATCAGTAGATAACACACATAATGATATATAAGAAAACTGATAACAAGGGAAAATTGATAGACACGAGTTCCAAGAATTACAACAAAAACTTTTATGTAGAAAAAGTATCCCTATGACTGCTATCTGGTGTCCAGGATTCAGTAATCATGCCTGAAACACAACAGCTTATTATAGTTATTATTTTATTTATTACTCTCCTTACCTAAAAAGACTTTAGGAATATGTTTCAGGTAGAAGAGCTAGCTACAAGCAGCTTTCTTTCTGCTGGTCTGTAGAGCTCAAGCACACAGTATTTTACGCACTAGGCCCATTAATTGACTAAGCCCCCCAGAATGATTCAACTTTCTTAACTACATATACAACTCATAATCACGCAAGTGACACAAACATATATATATACATGTATATATGTAGCTCGAACGCGTAGAAAAGCGGGGATGTCCCTATAATTGTACATGTAGTTAAACGTATAACTCAAATTACATACATGTATAACATTGATAATATATATGTAATACGAAGAGTTAATACATTGTGAACAAACACAAGATTAAATATTTTGTACTGTGGGACATTAATTATCTTGTGATGATCATTATGAAATCAATGTGAAGTATGTACTATACATATCCCTATGATTGTATATTTTGAGTTTAGTTTACTACTACCACAATATGTACACATATATCTTAATTTATGTTACGATATATATATAATACACACATGTACCACAGATTGGGAAATTTACACGGTAAAAACATTTCTTAAAAACAATTTTCATGGATATTAATTTTTGTGAACCATATTACACATGTAGTTCTAAATTTACAAGATACATATATATAGAGAAAAAAGTATCCCTATGATTGCTTTGTGGTGTCCAACATTCAGTAATTATGACTGATTCTGAAACACTACATACTATTATAGTCATTATTTTAACTATCTATTTTTCTTACTTTTTAGATGTTCCTGTAGAACTCTAGGAATGTATTGCACCTAGAACAGCTATTAATTAATTAAATTTTGAACCATACGAATTTGCTTGTCTGGAAACCAACAGCTTTTTGATTCCTACAGTACTTACAGTTACTATCTGATATCTCATTATTTGGGATCTTGTGTCATTAATAATATGTGACACTGAATACTTAAATAATTCCTATTACTATAATATTATATAGTACATTGTACATGTACATGTAGTGTGTAATATTATAGTGAATCGAGATATGAATTATTTACATGGTAGTATTCAGTGTCACTTGATACTATGATATATATTATTATTCTCCTGTCTAATGAAATCATCACACTAAGATACAATTTAACTGTTGCTATATCTCTATTTGCTTAAATGTTATAGATTCTTGTGAGTATTCTTTTATAATCATCCTTTTATGTGTGTATTAATTTAACTACAATTCATGTATATCACAATCTTATTATAATATGATCCATGTACATAATTACGTATTACCCAGCTATATGACAACCCATTAGATTACTATTACTGTGACTTATTCTGTTATTATTACAATTAGATTGTGTAAGGATAATTAATATCATGTTCTACTGAAACCAAGTTATGACTTCAAAATTTTATATTCTCAAAATTAATTTTTTATAATGAATGAAAACATTATTTTTGTAGCTAATAGTTTCATGCAAACTCATTTTTTATATTTACTTTAAAGAAGTTGATAAGTACATTGTATTACTTAGTAGACACCACACAGGTAATTACTTTATTACTTTATAGACCAGTACCACATGTAGCTACAACATGATAGAATAAAGCACCATCAGTATTAGCATAGCTACCGGGTACAGTTTCAGCATTCTTGTCTACACATTCATAAACTACATTGCTGGCATGATCATATCGTCTAGCCATCAGACATCCTTCACATTCTTCAGTCCACCGGAAGGACATGTTATTCTGGCAGGAATCATTAATTTGGATGCACGTTGCAAAGTGATTATGTGCGGTGAAACGAGGATTTTGGTATCCTGTTCCATACAAGTACGAGTATAATGAAGGTAGTCCACTAACAAGGTACTGTGGTGTTGTAGGCAAACAAAGGTAGTTTGCTCCACCTCCTGAATGACTGTAATGACTACTACCAGCTAAACCAGAATATACAATGTACTAGTTCTGTTCCTGGAGTACCTGGACATGTAGTTCTCCCCCATCTTGTATATAGAGCTCCTCCTGATAATGGTCCAGGAGGTCCCTGTATTCCTTGTTCTCCAGGTGTTCCAGGTTCACTTTTACGTATCTCCCTTCTCTCCATTATTACCATCTCTAACAGCTGGTCCTGGTCACAGTAAACCATCATTACCTGATATACAACAATCATTAGTAGTAGTATTTCTTGTAGATACAGTAGAGTCACGTTCAACATTATCATGATCATTACCTATTTAATAGTAAATATATCTCATTTAGAAATAAAGAGAGAGACATGTCCAGAAAAATCTGGATTTGAATGTAGTTACCTAGGTGTTCAAAATACTTTGATATTTATATCTCACATTTTAAAAATTTAATAACCAATTAATAATAAGCAAATGAAAAATATAATAATTAAAATATGCATCAGCTGGGATTTGAACCTATGGCCTTCTGGATATGTGTCTCTCTTTTTAAAAATATATATATAACTTAGTTGGTCAAATTACTTTGATATTATATCTTATATTGAACTGTATCTGCTGATTACGTTAGTTGTACAAAAGTATAAGGCTACAATTTGTATGACTAAAGTTAGTAGTAGTAATTAAAATATCATCATTCATAAAATAATGTTATAGATCTTATAAGCAATCTTTTACAGTATACACACATTGTTACCTTTCACAACAGCAGTACTACAGTAGTTCCATTCCATTGTCACAAGTAACACTATAACTACAAGAATATTCATGTTGTTTCTTTGTTAATCACAGTTCTGTTATCCTCAAGCTGTGGAGTACATCAACTGTTAACTGATAGTCCTATAGAAATGAAAGATTTGTATTGTTGTGTTGATTATTAGCCTGTATTTATACTGTTAAGAATAACTGTGACATGATATATAATATACCATATAACATATAGACATGATATAGTGTACATGTAACTGATGACAAGACTACTGTGACTATTGTCTCACAATATAAACTATTTGATTATATTAACTTACATATGCTCACACTGTATTAACTCTTTGTATTACTTTATATATTATCAATATAAAATATAGTTTTGATGTGTACTTTTAATTACGATTGTAAGCAATATAATCATTTTTGATGTAATTCATGGAATTCGTAACTATGGACCTTCAGTTTACTTGATCTACTCATTCTCATAATTCATGGAACTCGTAACTATCAATCTTCTCTTGTTATCAGTTTATCAGTTTACTTAAAGGTACTACTGTCATCAGTAGATAACACACATACGTAATGATAATGTGTGTATCTAAGAAAAGTGATAACGAGGGAAGATTGATAGACATGAATTATTTACAAAATTATATTGCTTACTCAAATTACATACACTGTATAACATTGACAATTTATATACATGTAATACAAAGTTAACAATTGCTTTTTTTACTTTAGACAATAATAATCTTACAATCATCTCACAAATTATTAAATCAATGTGAAGAGCCACCCAATGGAGTCAATTCTATATTTGTTTACAAATACTGGTGATAATTACATACATTTACAGCTACAATTTGAGTGACAATACAATGAAAATACGTTGCATCCACAAAGTGTTACAGATCTTAAAATTCATTAAATTAAGTACAATCTTGCATATGTATTATACTCATTATAATTATAGCATAAACATTTTATTTAATACCTTTCACAACAGCAGTATTACAGTAATTCCATTCTATTGTTACAAGTAATACTGTAACTAGAAGAATATATATTTTGTGTCAGTTAATCACAGTTCTGTTAACTTTAAGCTGTGGAGTACATCAACTGTTAGCTGATAGTCCTGTAGAATAGAAAGATTATTATCTTGTATTTATAATAGTTAAACTACTGTTAAGAATAACTGTGTCATCAATATTAATATATATCGTAATTAAATACATGTAGACATGATATTGTATAACTGATTACAAGACTACTGTGACTATTGTCTCACGATAAGTATAGGTTATACACCGAGGTAAAGGTTTTTATTGGATTTACTTGCATACTAAAATTATTATATACTCATTATAAATATACAACATGTAACATAAACATTTATTTATTACCTTTCACATCAGCAGTATTACAGTAGTTCCATTCCATTGTTACAAGTAACACTATAACTAGTGGAATATACATTTTGTGTTTGTTAATCACAGTTCTGTTATCCTCAAGCTGTGAAGTACATCAACTGTTAGCTGATAGTCCTGTAGAATAGAAAGATTATTATCCTGTATTTATACTAGTTAAACTACTGTTAAGAATAACTGTGACATCGATATCAACAGGTGTTATATACGCGATATACACCCAACCACAGGTGGATATGTAACCACAGGGCTGACTATAAGACCTATAATGATATTCATAATAGATTGCATCAGTCTGAGCATGCGCAGTCAAGTTGTAAATTGAAAAAAGATGGAGACAAATGGAAAAAGACAAGCGGCTAAAGACAGGAATGTTTCCATTCGAAAAGTGGGCGTAGATTGAGTTTATAGAACACACCTACATATGTAATATATAAACACGCCTACATACATAGCGTAATAATATGTACTATAGAACACGCCTACATACGTAACGATGCATTGTCGTCAGAAAAGAAACTTTGTCGTCCGACTCGTTTCCTTAACATGAATTTTCAAGCAAATTTTCCAGAAGCAGGGAATGGTATGCAAAACTTAGGAAATACATGCTTTGCAAATGCTACATTGCAATCATTGCTGCATAATCCCAATATTCGCTCATGTTTATTATCACACCAAAAAGGTAATAATAATAATGTATAATATAAATAATATATTATTGTTAATGTACTAAATGAAGATTAATGATATTTCTTTAGTGTGCAGATGTACATTTTGCATATCTTGTGTACTAAAAACGCTTATACAGCAGGTAAAACATAACAAGGTTCCAATATCTCCGATTGAGCTGCACAGCAATATGAATAGTAAGTTTATGTTGCTGACATTGAAGCATTGAAAGTAATTTATTCCACCCTAAGGAGTACTACCACAACAAAACATAAATTACTGGTTTTTTTTTCATAATTATCATATATATATAATAATTATATATATATAATTATGAACATAAGAACACAAAATTAGTTTTCTCTACACCTACCTTACACAAAATTAGTTTTCTCTACACCTACGTGTACCTTAAGTACAAATTACTACATCCACGCCTTCTAAGGAAACATTCCTATAAGGAAACATTCCTATGGAAACATTCCTGTCTCTAGCCGCTACCGGAAAAAGGAGCGTAGAGCCATAGATATCAGGTAATATTGATGTTCATGTTAGGTATAGAATATATTATATATAACATGGTTTCTCGGTGTGTATCAGCAATATCAGCCCTTCACCCCTCGATAGCACCCCTCGGCTTCACCTCGGGCTGCTATCTCGGGGTTCAGGTCTGATATTGCTGATACACACCTCGAAGCCATGTTATATATATTACGTATATGTATCACGTTAGATCATTCATTTATATTGTTTTATCTATGAACAAGTATATGATAGTACCATGTGACACTGGTTATTCTCAGATATTATATTTCCAGTGTGCACTCTTTTATGTACCACACCTGTTAATCAACCAAGCCCTAGGAATGATACAACATCCTGAACTAACTACATTCACTTGGGTATGTGACACGAACATGTAATATATAATTATATATACATACATTAAACCCCATGGAAAGCAATCATGGGGACGACACTATGTGTCATAATAATAAAACGGTTATACTAAACTATTATAATAAGTATAATCATTGGGTTGAATGCTCAGTGACTGACACATTGACACATTTGGGACTGTATACAATGCTGTAAGTGAAACAAAAAAATACTGTAATTGAAAGAAAATGATTACGATAAAATTGATAAACACACAAAAACCGACCATAGTGTTGAACAAGTGTATATAGAGAAAAAAAGTATCCCTATGATTGCTTTATGGTGTCCAGGATTCAGTAATCATGGCTGACTTTATCATGCCTGAAACACAACAGCCTATTATAGTTTTTATTTTGATTATCTACTCTCTTTACCATTTAAAGAATCTTGTAGAACTTAAGGAATATATTTCAGGTAGAATAGTTAGCTAGTAGTTCCAGTTTCAAATTCTATGTAAGCTACAAGCAGCTTTATTTCTGCTGAGTTCGAGCGCGCATTCTATTACGCACCACGCCCATTAATTGACCGAGCCCCCAGGAATGATGCAACTTCCTTAACTACGTATACAACGCATACTCGCGAAGTGGACACAAGAATATATATATGTATATAATATATATATATATATATATATAGTTCGAACTCGTGGGAAAGCAATCATAAGGATGGCCCTAGGGGCCATAATAAACCTCATATTTATATATATATATATATAATATATATATATATATATATATATATATATATATATATATATATATATATATGTATTAGTTAAAGCGCCGGTGCAAGTGTTGTATGAGAAATATAGCACGAGGGGTGGGGTCGAGAAGCTCATAAAGCACCAGGCGTAGCCGAGTGCTTTATGAGGCTTCAAGACCCCACCCCCAGTGCTATATTTTCCAAGACAACACGAGCAAACCCGGTGCTTTAACTGGTTTATAGTACTTTGGATTGATGCAATGGAGAAGAAAAATGAAGTACTTAGTGTTCTTGCACTAAACCCGAAGTAAGCGCGTTGTTTTCTAGTGTTATAAACAACATCCGGAAAATATAGAACAGGATGTGGTAAAAAAAAGTGTGCTATATGGAAAATATAGAACAGTCGGTACCTTTGATGTTAGGCGTGAAAGTGCTGTAAATATATATATATATATATATATATATATATATATATATCAACGGAAAACAAGAATGACAAAAAAAAATGTTTTCAATATAAGTCAAAGATGAAGGAACATTAAAACCCTATAAATATGTGAACAAGGTCAGGATGGTACTAACACAGGACGTTAATATACTGTAGTACCCAAAATTAAACAAACCACTTCTACAAAAATTAAGAATAGTGCACTGATTCTCTGGATGCCAGAATTATGTTTTATTCTAAACTTATAATACACAATGTACATAATTATGGAAATTAAATCATTTCTGTGGTCTGGATCAATAAATTTGTATGGTGCATAAAAGAATGTGTTCTTGAGCTGCAGTGCTAGCTTATAGAGACTGCAACTAAAAGCTGTTTCCAGTTGAAGGACATTGCAAACATTTGCATTAGAACATTGTAAAAAGTAATAAGAGTGGATAACAAATATCTGTAATAGGCTCCTAGGTTCCAGCAAGAATCTGGTTTCAGACATAAGAAAGTTGACAAAGATACCTTTTCTTCATAATCTTATCACTAATGTATAATACAACATATCATGTGACTAGGTTTATAAATACCTTTTAACAAAATATTTAATGACCACAAAATATACGTGTATGCAAGAACTATTTTATATCAACGTTAAAAGTTTAATTTCTTGCTAACAAAAAATGTTACTTAGTACACACCACACAGGTAATTGTTTTTGTAGTAACATATGGAGGACAAGGTAGACCAGTACCACATGTAGCTATAACATGTTGAAATAGTGCACCATCAATATTAGTATAACTATTAGGTACACCTTCACCATTCTTGTCTACACATTCATAAACTGTATTCCTTTTATGATCGTAATAGTCAGTCATCAGGTATCCTTCATATTCCTCAGTCCATGAAGAAGGACATGTTATTCTGGCTGGAATCATTAATTTGGATGCACGTTGGGAAGTATAACAAACAGCACATGGAGCATTGTGATTATGTGTGGTGAAAAGAGGATGTTCATATTCTGCTCCATACAAGAATGAGTAATCTGAAGGTAGTCCACTAACAAGGTACTGTGATGTTGTAGATAAACAAAGGTAGTTTGCTCCACCTCCTGAATGAGTGTAATGACTACCACCAGCTAAACCAGAGTATACTAGTTGTGTTCCTGGACATGTAGTTCTCCCCCATCTTGTATATAGAGCTCCTCCTGATATTGGTCCAGGAGGTCCCTGTATTCCTTGTTCTCCAGGTGTTCCAGGTTCACCTTTATCTCCCTTCTCTCCATTTGTTACCATCTTTACCAGCTGGTCCTGTTAAACCATCACGACCATCTCTACCTCTCAGGATTTCAACATAGCGACCTGATATACAACAATCATTAGTAGTAGTATTTCTTGTAGATACAGTAGAGTCACGTTCAACAATATCATGATCACTACCTATTTTAAATCATGCAAATAATATTATCTCATCGAAAGTGTAAAATCAAACTACATGTACATGTATAAGTACATGTATGTTTGCATGTATATTATTACACATTTTAATAGTTATTACATGTATGTTTTTAGGGTAAACTCAACATTATGAATATTCAGTTTAGTGTAAACTTAATGTATGACACATTATGATAGCGAGATTGTTATTGCTTTTAAAACTCATATACCTCCTTTTGTTGTCCAACCAGTGAGGCATGTCTGTTTTGAATCTTAGCAAACATACTAAAGAAAGTTAATGCAAAATTCTTCCACCAATATAACTATCTCATTAATCAAATCTCCTTCCTTATGTTGTACATGTACATGTATAACATCAATGAATAACCACAATAACCATGTTGCTATTGCTTTGCTACTTACTCAACTACCATCTTAATTTATGTGACCAAACTAGCATATGTAATATAATTAATATTGCTGATAACTATTAATGCATTTTTAAAATCCAAAACCTATCTTCCACAAATTAGAACAAATGTATTTTGTTACCTTTTATAACAGCACCTTCACAATAGTTTCATTCTATTATAACAAGTACCACTATAACTAGAAGAATCTTCATTTTGTATCTTTTGTAGCAATCTTGGGCTATGGATTTCAGCAATAGATAGCTTATAGTAACTTTTTGACAATTCCTGTGATCTATTTATACTGTAGTAAACTACTGCTAAACTAATAGTGACGTTGTATCAAAATAGTCTAAGTGGGATGGTACCAGACATGGGAGCAATTGCAATGCAATGTAATATATTACTATTGCTATTACTATATTCATATAAGTGACAGATATCACCATGTCACAGTAATGTAGTTAGAACAGTCACTATACTATTGCAATGGAGTTATACTTGTTAATATATGTAATATATATACCATGGCTTCGAGGGATATATGGCGAATATAAGACCCGAGCACCGAGATATTGGTCCGAGGCGAAGCCGAGGGCCAATATCGAGGTGCGAGGGTCTTATATTCACCATATATACTGAGAAGCCATGGTACATATAATATATTCTATAGCTAACAGAAACATCAAAGAAAAACAGGACAATGGACACGAGTAACAGGCTAACACACATTACACTTTCAGCGATATGTGGCGAATAGTTCCATCTATTGGTTCTTTTTTAAGAGACAAAGAGAGCTTCTTTTGTGTGTTTACTTGTTGACATAGCCTTCATTCTCTGTAGACTTTTGGTGACTAGATCGACTGCGCATGTGCATGACGTCATACCAGGGATGATATATGGCGACATATATCCCTGCTGTACTGGTGAACGAACTTTGATGTGGTTGAATAACTTCCCTGCGGTTGTATAACTGCCCTGTGGTCGGGGATATACGCCATATACACGCCCTGTCGGTTCTTTGATGTTTCTGTTAACTATGGTATATATATATATATTTTTTTAATTCAGCATGGTACTGCATCTCTTTACTCTCAATGTCACAATTGGACTACAGTGATAACACTCACAAATGATATTATGAATAATCATACTAATCATTGCTTTAAAGATAAGAAGACAAAGCGAACTGTATCCAGTAAACATGGAATCATTTAAATTGTTGATATTTGAATAAATAAAAGGAAAGGTGTACATAGTATATGAATGTTCACTTTGAGTAAATAGGGTGAGATTAATGATCTGTAACTAATGCTATTGCAGTTTCTGCAAAATAACGAAATGCTTACAAAATGTTTCCAGCGGATTGTATTAGATCTTTGATATTCGATATTGTTTTAGTCAGCTCCAAATGAATGAGAAAATAGAACTCACTGTTATAGTATCATGACTATAGTAAGTATTGGGACAGTAGTGACTATTTTGATAGTAGTGACTATTGTAGCAATAGTGATGTTAGTGGCTATACTACTATTACTATTACTCTAATGACTATTGTGACTATTGTGACAATAGTAATATAATCACTAATATTATCATGACTATAGTGAGTATTGGGACAGTAGTGACTATTATGACAATAGTGATGTTAGTGGCTATACTACTATTACTAGTACTATCATGACTATAGTGACTATAGTGACTAATATTGTAGATACTTATTACTATGTTGTAGTAAATCAATCAGTGGAGTTGATTATCGAGCCTTTATTAACACAGTAGAACTTTAATAATAAAATTAATAAATATTGAAATTTTTGACCAGAAGGTCTTCTTGAGTCTTGAGTAGTATATTAATTTACAATTCTTAGTTAATATGATAGTACAAATTACAAGTTAAATCAATGTAATCATCATTAGCCTATCTATATTTATATTATAATTGATGCAATAGTTCATGTACCTCCTATATCATACCAAATAAAATTTCACACAAAATTACAGTTTAGTTAGTCTCATCTTAATATATAACTGTTGCTTTATCTCTATTAAATGGTATAGATTCTTGTGAGTATGCTTTTATAACCATGTTGTGTTAATTTAACTACTTAATTGTGTAGTATCCTGTACAATTGGACAACCCATTAGATTACACTTGCTTTGTTTATTCTGTTATTATTACAATTATAGTCTGATCACATTCACAATGTCCTCAAAATTAGTATGTGATGACTTTAAATGTAATATAGTGTATAGTTTAATGTCATAAGGTTAATACATGATTATACTGTAACTTAATACTGAAGCATTGGATTGAAATTTGACATACACGCATAAATGAAAGGGAAAGACTATGACATGAAAATGGTGAAGGTAAAAAAGATTGTTGGACATTTCAAACTAAAGTTATGAATATTATTCTGAGGTCATGGTGAATGTGAATGACCTTTAGATTGTCTAAGGATAATTTAGTATCAGGTTCTACTGAAACCAATCTTATGACTTTAAAATTTTAGATTCACAACATTAATTTTATAATAGTGAACGAAAACGTTATTTTAGTAAATAAAATTTACGTGTAATAACAAAGAAACTCATTTTTATAAGAAATTGAAAATTATTACTTAGTACACACCACACAGGTAATTACTTTATCAGTAACATATGGATCACAGGGTAGACCAGTACCACATGTAGCTACAACATGATAGAATAGTGCACCATTTGTATCAGCATAACTACCAGGTACAGTTTTAGCATTCTTATCTACACATTCATAGACTGCATTCCTGTTATTTTCATGTCGTTCAGTCATTAGGTATCCTTCATATTCCTCAATCCATGAGGAGGGACATGTTATTCTGGCTGGAATCATTAATTTGGATGCACGTTGCGAAGTATAGCAAACAGCACATGGAACATTGTGATCATTTGTAGTGAAAAGAGGATATTGGTATTCTGCTCCATACAAGTATGAATAATATGAAGGTAGTCCACTAACAAGGTACTGTGGTGTTGTAGGTAAACAAAGGTAGTTTGCTCCACCACCTGGATGAGTATAGTGGCCACCACCAGTTAAACCAGAATATACTAGTTCTGTTCCTGGAGTACCTGGACATGTAGTTCTCCCCCATCTTGTATATAGAGCTCCTCCCGATATTGGTCCAGGAGGTCCCTGTATTCCTTGTTCTCCAGGTGTTCCAGGTTCACCTTTATCTCCCTTCTCTCCATTGCTACCATCCTTACCAGCAGGTCCTGTTAAACCATCACGACCATCTCTACCTCTCAGGATTTCAATATAACGACTTGATATACAACAATGATTAGTAGTAGTATTTCTTGTAGATACAGTAGAGTCATGTTCAACAATATCATGATCACTACCTATTTAAATCATAAGAATAATAGTATCTCATTAAAACTGAATAAAATTCAAACTACAAGTGCATTTGCATGTATTTTAGTACATAATTTATCCCTTTTAATTGTTACATGTATTTTTTAGGCTAGCACATTTGATCACACTTTGTTTTAACAGTTGGAGGGTATTGCTCATTTTGTTCTCCAACCAGTGAGGCATGTCTGTTTCGAATCTTAGCAAACATCCTAAAGCAAGTCATGCAAAATTCTCCCACCATGTGTGAGTGATGTCCAAGATTGCCATCAAATACTAAGATCACTTTAATTCAGATTGTACCCTAACCACAAGGGAACCCTAACCTAAATGAACCACATAATGATATTCATGAGATAAATAAATACCATGTGCATATATAGGAGCCAGAATAAACATTTTGATGCTATAAACAATAATATAACTGAGAAATATTATCGAAAATCCTTCCTTATGATTAACAATCAATGAATATCATTAATAACCTTATTGCTATTGCTTTGCATACTCAACCACCATCGTAATTATCTAACTTAATTAATGTTGCTCATTTAAAATCCAAAACCTGTCTTCCACAATTAGTACAAATGTATTTTGTTACCTTTTATAACAGCACCTTCACAATAGTTCCATTCCATTATAACAAGTACCACTATAACTAGAAGAATCTTCATTTTGTATCTTTTGTAGCAATTCACTTATCCTTGGGCTATGGATTTCAGCAGTAGATAGCTTATAGTAACTTTTTGATAATTCCTCTGATCTATTTATACTGTAGTAAACTGCTGCTAAACTAATAGTGACGTTATATCAAGTGGGATGGTACCAGACATGAGGTTAATTGCGATGCAATGTAATATATTATTTTTGTTATTACCTTACAAATCAGTATATTACTGTTACTAATACTTCCTAAATCAATGTACTATTACTATTACCTTAAAAATCAATAGAAGGCACAAGTATAGTGTATTCTAATATTAATATTATTGTGTGGGTGTATCAATAATTAATATATAAAATTATACATAATTATAAACATGATTACCTTCAATATTTATCACTATTGTCACAATTGTCACCACTCTTACAGTATTCAGTATCGTCACATTAGTCACTACTATCACGTTAGTCAATATAGTCACATTAGTCACTAGTGTGAAATTGTCACTACTGTCATTAATTACCATTGCCAGAATAGATGTACAAAGAAGCAGAATAACATTTTAATTAATCATTTTAGGTTTCCTAACCTTCTTTGTGTCATAAGGTTAATAATACATAATTATGCTGTAACTCAATATCTTATATGTACTTTAATGTTATAAAGTTGATACATTGTCTGTCTCTCTCTCTCTCTCTTTGTCTCTCTCTCTGTCTCTGTCTCTCTTTGCCTCCGTCTCTCTTTGCCTCTGTCTCTCCCTCTGTCTCTCCCTATGTCTTTCTCCTTCTTTGTCTGTCTTTCTCTTTCTCTGTCTCTGTCTGTCTGTCTGTCTGTCTGTCTGTCTGTCTGTCTGTCTGTCTGTCTGTTTCTTTTTGTCTTTCTCTTAGTTGGTATTTAATAGGACAGTTTCATTAAAAGAAGACTCTGGAAAAAAATAATTCTAAATTTCAGAATTTAAATTGAATCATGATAATAGTGACTAATGTGACAATAGTGAGTACCGTAAGAGTAGTGACAATTGTGACAGTAGTGATAAATATTGAAGGTAATGATATGTTTATAATTATGTATAATTGCCGAGCACTTTAGTGCGAGGCAACTAATCTGGGAGTGTAGTGAAATCTCAACCTTAGTTTGTAAACATACATGTATACATGTATATGTTATAACACCCTGTGAGGTAACCCCCTAAACTTTGATCAACACAAACATCTCTACCAACATCAATGGCATTTAGACTATCAGTCACAAAACCAGATCCCTCATCAATTACTGGTACTCCTATTATAAAGAAAGATCAAACTTATAAATAAGTGAAAAACATAAAATAATAGACTAGCTATCTGTCTGTTTGTTGGCTGGGCTATCTTCATATTGATCCTATAACCCATCCAATCCAATATTATATATACATTCTAGTTTCTTATTCTTTCAATGAAAATCTCAATAATTATGAGTATCATAAAAGCAATTATCATGTTAGTCACTATTGTCACATTAGTCACTACTATCACGTTAGTCAATAGCTATTGTCACTTTAGTCACTAGTGTGACATTGTCACCACTGTCACAGTAGTCACATTAGTTACCATTGTCAGAATAGTGACTACTATCACTACTGTCACATTAGTCACTACTGTCATAGTAGTCACTACTGTCACATTAGTCTGTCATAGTAGTCACTAGCATAAACATTAGCCATTATTTTCACATTAGTCACAACAGTCACTTTAGTCACCATAATCACCATAATCATGATAGTAATAATATCACTATTATCATTATAGACACTACTGTCACAACTTTCATAGTAGTCACTACTGTCACTATAGTCACTACTGTCACAATAGTCACTACTGTCACAATAGTGACTATAGTCCAAATAGGAACATAATAGTGACTACACTACAAAAATAAAATTGTTAGAATAACTAATTTATTGGTTAGTACAGTTGGAGGAATAGTGGAAATTGTAATTTAATTGGTCATGTAGGTTATTATGACTGCATGGTGACATACATGTACTATAATTCAATAATTGTAATTCCACTTATCCTTATACTGTCTATTAGATGTACAAAGAAGCAGAATAACATTTTAATTAATCATTTTAGGTTTCCAAACCTTCTTTGTGCATCTAATATAAGATATTTGGACATGATAATTGATTATAGTACAAATACGTATATGTTATCATCCAGTCATAACAACCTGTATGACTAATTAAGTTATAATTTACATCCTTGCAACTATACTAACCAATACATTTGTTATTTTAACAATTCTATTTGTGCAGTGTACTGTCACACAAGTCAATACGGTCACAATAGTCACTAATGTCATTGCTGTCAACCTAGTCTATACTACTATCACAACAATGAACCATGCAAAGGTTCTTCATGAGATTCATCAACACATTGTGTAGAGGGTCGTCCTTACAATGGGTATTTTTGATCACTATATATTACTATCATGACTATAGTGACTATTGTGACAATAGTGATGTTAGTGGGTATACTACTATTACTAGTACTCTCATGACTATAGTGACTATTGTGACTGTAGTGGCAGTAGTGATTATTGGGACAATGGTGACTAATGTAACTACTGTGACAGTAGGGACTATTGTGAGAGAAAGGATGATTGTGACAGTAGTGAAAGGTATTTAGATGTATAATTTTATATATTATTGGTATACCCACGCTATAATAGTATTAATATATATTAGGATACACTTTACTTGTGCCTTCTACCAATATGAGTATATTACTATTACCTTAAAAATCAGTATATTCATGGTTGAAGTGACAAAGAAATTAAAATCAAAGATTTTCCAATATAATATTATGGTACAATAATGTGTAATATTAATTTATTAATAAATATAATTATTGTGTAATGTTAGGTTATATTTCAAAGAAAACAAATACATTTTAATTATTTATATATATATATATATAATACATGTACATATAAAATATATATATAATTACACAATGTATATATATGTATAGGTTATACATCGAGGTAAAGGTCTCTACTAGATTTATCAAACCGAGGGCCGAAGGCACGAGGTTTGATAAATGTAGTAGAGACCGTACCGAGGTGTATAATGCACTTCTACCATCCTATAGCAACGCATTTCATTGGCGCGCAAAATACAGTAACTAAGCAAATCTTTGCGCGTGACAACAGTATACATAATTTCACTAACCTATGGATATAGTCTGTGACTCTTTAGACAAGTAACTGATCAACAGTCAATCGCAAAAGACAGAAAGAGTGCGGCGGACTTCCGGCTTTTCCTCCACTCCAGTATAAGGTGTGGTCTTCCAACAGCAATGTGCTAATCGATTGCGATCGCTATCAAGAAGTTCGCAATGCAAGAACAGCCCCACCCAACTCTTTTGGAATCTCATACAAGAGGAATCAATGGAGCTGTGAAAGACCTCAATCACAAGCATACAAACTGGTGTCAGATTTTCAAAAAGAACATGCATCACTATGAATTACAGCTAATAATTATAGCTACAGTTGTATAGTCATACCCTTCCGCCTACGCTTCGGTCCACATGGAAGGACATGTTATTCTGGTTGGAATTAATAATTTTGTTTCATGTTTAGAAGTATAACAAACAGCACATGGAACATTGTAATCATATGTGGCAAAACAAGGATGTTGGTATTATGACCTGTAATTAGGAATTCCATTGGCAATGTATTGTGGTCTTCTGGTAAACAAAGGTAGTTTGCACCACCTCCTGAATGAGTGTATAGACTACCACCAGCTAAACTAGAATACACTAGTACTGTTCCTGGAGTACCTGGACATGTAGTTCTCCATCTTGTATATAGAGCTCCTCCTGATATTGGTCCAGGAGGCCCCTGTATTCCTTGTTCTCCAGGTGTTCCAGGTTCACCTTTATCTCCCTTCTCTCCATTGTTACCATCTCTACCAGCTGGTCCTGTTAAACCATCACGACCATCTCTACCTCTCAGGATTTCAACATAACGACCTGATATACAACAATCATTAGTAGTAGTATTTCATTAGAATCAAGAGTATGTTCGAAAATATCCTGATCACTTTCTATTTGAAGTTATGATGCATAATGGATGATATACAAATTTAGTTTCTATTCAATGAACACATTTTATCAAATTCATAATATAATTGTGATTGTATTCCTGTATATAATAATTGTAAGAATTTTATAACACTCAGCCAATAAACACCAGCCAATATTAAATGTCTGTTTTATATGTACATGTATTACTTCACCACTGCATATTGCAATTTTCAATATAAATATCATTGGCACAATATATACTCAGTAGCATTACACCTGTACATTGACCAAAAAATTGTTGTATATTATTTTTATATGAGTATGATCAAGTCTAAAGCGAGTATGTCTTATAAATCTGATTGAATTTAGTATACATATTTGGTACATTACCTTTCATAATAGCTTTATAGTGCAGAAGAATCTTCATTTTATTACTTTGTAAGTAATGTTCTCTTTTAGGCTGTGGAGATTATAGTATTAGGTCTATCTTTTACAGTCTTATGTTACTAATAATTACAGTGACATAAATGTTGACTGTATTTTACCATATTGTATGTTAAGATTGTAGAATTGTTATATTAATAGTAGAATATAGTGGATGTGATCAGCTAATGGCTATTGTCATTGTAATAATTATGCAGTTTTTGTTATCCATTTATAAGATTCTTATTCTGAAAAACTACAGTTTATGAAACATTCCTATTTACTTACTAAACCCTATGAAATGTGTTATTTCCTTTCTACTTCACAACGAATATGTTACACAAGCTTATGTCCCCTATACTAAGTACCTCTTTAATAATTCCTATACCAATACCTACATGTATCCTAGTGTAGATACAAACTTTTTGTATATGTATGCATGTACATTATGTATGTACATGTATGTATGTATGTATGTACAACTGTTTTAATTTTACTTTAAACATGGTTGGACATGAGCTGACCTTGCTTTCAAAGCTTTTGTATCTACAATTTGTGCTATTTGAAATGTTTTTAGATAGCATGTAATGTATCAACCTACACGTGTACATGACTACATGTACATGTGTACTAACCATGCTGTATGTGTACATAGAATACACACATATATTTATTATTATCCTAAATTATTTTTGTAGGGCTGAGTTAAATCCACCAATTCCACGAGTACAAGCTAAAGCTATGGAAGCAATAGGAGATGCAGTTGCTGGAGGTCAGAAACAAGAAGTCATTAAACCTGAGTCTCCTGCTATGACTGTTAATATAGTACGTTTATTAGTGTCCTGTCTTCATGCCTGGAATCTGGATGAATCACTAGACAGGTTTGTGAAATGAAACATTGTAAATACCTGTATTGAATATAATTAATTAAGATACTTTTCGATGGCTCTGGGAGTGCATTATGAACCTCCCTGTTCTGTAATGAGCATTGCATTGAAGGATAAGAGGTGCTTTCCCACAAAATCTTGATCAAGTGGTTACCATCAATCACTCAATGGCTTGCCATTCTGCTATTTTTTAATTAACCGATTAACTGCCATAGACGCCAATTGGCGTCAAACACGGAGGGCATTGAAACGCTGTGGACACCAATTGGCGTCTTGGATGCCACACCTTACTCTTATGCTTATATCTCACGAAGGATATCAGTTAGGGCCCTGATATTTTGGCAACACTGAGAGGAGTGCTTGTGCTAAAAATAAGCTGTACTGGGTCTAGAGGCTTACCATAAGAAAACATGGAGTTTTTCAGCACGAAAATTTATCGTAGTTTTACAGTGCGTTTACACTGTTTAGATTATTATAATAATATTTCAAAATTTTCCATAAACAAGTAAAGTAATTATGACACAGAAGACAAAGATATGAGACAAATGATGTCTTGAAAATGATGGTCAGCAATACTGAATCTGAAGATCCACTGATATATAGCACAGATTGATGATTTTGACAATGATAACTGTGAGCCCTCTAATGACGAAAGGAATCCTTCACCATTACACCTTACAACATCACCAGTAGACTGTACTTATATTATTTTACCATCCACTTCTTCTCTTCTACACTGACAGTGTTCCTTCGTCACTGCCTATAGTATAATTACTAGCAACACCTACAAATAGATGGGATACACAGTGGTATGGTAATAAATGCTGACATTTCTTTTGCCACTGTAGGCCAATTTTGTTATCTGTTTCAATATCTCCTTCCTACACAGAGAGTGCGAAAATACTCTAGGACTTGTAAGGCCCTCACGACCTATATCATTTGGTCTTCTCAGCTATGGTGGTTCCCTCTCTCTAGTTCTGCCTGGATGGGGACTTGTCAAATCAGAATCTGTTTCTGAAGCTTTGTCTCCTAAGAAGGTTTCGACAGTACATGTAACTGAGTCTCCTGGTATTATGAAATCTGATATTAATATACTGAGACAATTGTCTGCTCATCAGATGAAAGGTTTGTGTCAACAATGACTTCTGTTTGTCAATCTATAATAATAATCTACTAGAGTTCACTTATCATAGTTTACATTATTGATAATTACAAGGATCTTTTTGTATACAAAATGTGATATCTATGAATACGTTGATACCGAAACTTTATATTTAACAGATAAAAGATCATAGTTAATTAATCAGGCACAAAGGATGATGTAACTAAAATTAAATACAATTAAAGGTCATTCACATTCACTGTGACTAAGTGACGCACCGATAAGAGATTTTACCAATATTCTGATAAACCAATAATTACTTTTGATGTGTACCGATAACCAATACCAATCTGATATTGTGTCTGGCTTCTGAGTATTTCAATGAAATTGAGAAATTTCTCAATAATTATGAGTATCATAAAAGCAATTAAGGATGTTATAATCACAAGAAATGACATGATTAGTACACTTACTATAATAACAGTTACATCTTTCAGAAATAGCTGATACCAATTATTGTTGAAATAATGGCAGATAATGATCAATACCGATCCGGTTATCAGTGTATCACTAACTGTGACCTCAGAAAAATGTTCATAAATTTTGACCAACAATCCTATTATCGAAACAATTTTCATATTATTCATTCGTTTTGTGTACGTCAAATTTCATACCATTATAGAGTTTCATGTATTAACCTTATTACAATAAGCTATGCACTATATTATATATAAACATATCAGTTCATCTTGAATGTCAATAGATTTTAAAGTACTTCTAATTTGGCACGTGTTACAAAAACTTACATATGTGCTGTACTCCTTCCAGTTAATACACCCCCTTTAGGACCTAAACATAATTATTGACAAAAAGTCCACAGATGGAAGTTTTCTACTGTTATCACTATCAGTGCTACTGGCTACTCCTATCAAGTATCAAGAGAATTGACAGTTGGGTTTACAACTTTAAAAATTATAATGAGTGTTTTGGAAAGATTAAATCACAAAAGTTACACACATGTGAAATAATTAGAGAGGTGTATTAATTGCAGAGAGTTCGGTAGAATAAAACCTTGACCAAAAAAAATTGTTATCAGTTGTTTGGTTTCAGAAACACAAGAAACAATTTCATAGACTTATTCTCTCTATATTTTTGAGTGTTGCTAACATTATAAGTAAATTAACAAGTTCTTCAAAACAATGTTCATGTATGACTCCTATAAAGATAAAACTTTCACTGTGTATTTATCTTAGTTCAAGATATGGTGCATCCTCAATCTATTGCCATACCAAAGGAATTTGATCAAAAGGTATTATTGTCACAGAGAGGAGATGACAGTCTTCCACGAGACTCTACAGATGATATAGATGAGGAACAGAGCGAAATGGCTTATCATGTACGCTGGCAACTCTCTGGATCATTGACTACTCAACATTTATTGACTGTGGTATCAATTACTAATACACTAATGAATCAGACAATGGGAGCTCATGCCCTGGCATCTAGTTCAGGTCTGTCATTTATCTTTTATTATATCCTATACAAGTTATACATGTATACTAAAGGGACATGTTAACATGATATAACAGTCCTGTATTTGGTCATTTGTTCAGTTATTGTTAATGTTTATTCACAAGTGCTGAATGAATATTTGTTTGTCCAGATATTCATCTGTTATTTCAAGATATGGTATTTTAAAGTGTATTTGGTTGGTTATTTAATGTTTGCATATACACAATCTTAAGAAATTAAATGGCACCAAAGAAGTTTTTTGCTCTGCATGACTTCCTTAGGTTGTAAATCATAGAACAGACAATAAAAACACCGATTTTTGTAAACATCTATTGTAGTTACTTCCAGCAAAACGGTGAGCTAATACCAAGAAACACAAGTTATGATAAGTACATGTAAACAAGCTAATAATAAAGTATTTGTTTGTTAAGGAAAGCATATCCAATGCCTAAACTAGCATTTCTTATACAGTACATGTGTACATTGTACTTACAATACATTGTACAATAATATACTGTGTCTACTGCGGGAATTACAGCACCAGATGCATTTGTGTAACTGTAGGTGATCATAAACTTGTCTTAAAGACTATGAAAGTCCACTAGCAAGGAGGAGTAATAGTTCCTTCTCTTAGATACTAAGTTACCTGGATGGATATGCCAAACCACTGATTAACAAGTGTTTCAACCATTAAACACTCAGTCGTGTATAAGTCCCAATTCCACTAATACGTTAGTGTTATCATCCAGTTCTAAACTTATCATATGTGCTTTATTCCCTTTATCATCAATCCTTGATTACATCAATTCATTCCATTTTATATTTGTAGGTATAAGAACAACTAGTGAGAGTACTGAGTCAGAAGGATCTTCTGATGAGGATGAACACACAGTGAAAGATAATGTTATTCGTGCAACATGGTCCCGTGTTGCTGCTCTTCACTGTGTGATGTTGCCAGAGAGGATGGCTGGATATTTCAGAGCTCCTCATCTTCCTGTTTTGGCTTCAAAATTTATGGACCAAAGTCAAGCAGTGAGTCAAGTTCATACAAGTTATACATACTATTTGTAACAAAAGTATAATAAAAGAAGAAAGTATCAGGCAGATGGGAGTATAAGTAGGCCTACAGTGAGCATTTCAAGAAAAGCATTTTATCAAAATTGTTTTGTTGGAAAAGGCTCCCTTTTGCAAATCTGGTTACATACGAATGCTTTGTTTTAAAAGGCCCTTAACCTTATTTTGTAAATCCAACTGTAACTCTAAAGTCATGCATCAACAATTATAATAATTAGTATTAAATCATGTTAATATTTTTATGTATTAGATACGTGAAGCTGCTCAAGCTTTATTGCAAGCTGAGTTACGTAGAGTGGGAGTATCTGGAAGACGAGAACTAGTGGCTCAATGGTCAGGGAAACTTCAAACTCCCACTAGTTTCAGTCGTGTCATGCAAGACTCAAGGAGCAAGTCTGGGGTATGTTTGTGTATCTATTTGTTTGTGTATAGTGTGTGTCTGCATGTAGGTAAAATGTAAATTCCTGTATATTTTTTTTTTTAATTTGAGTTTAGGAATGGTTTACAATCTGTTTCAAAGTTTTGCCTTTCTGTGAATTTCTGTTTTAAAATTTTCAGGGCACAAGGACCTGAAGCATGAGGGGAAAGTACTTTGGTTACTTGTGTTCTGTGTCTGTATCTGTGTTTGTGTCTGCATCAGTGTGTTTGTATCTGTGTTTGTGTTTGTATGTTTGTGCTTATATTTGTTAATTTGTTGTCATAAAATGATATATCATGCAGTGTTCTCTTTCGTTTGCTTTATGCTTCTTTATGTCTCTCCTTCCTTTTCTTCTTTCTCTGTCTCCTTTTTTCCCTTTTCCTTATGATTTCTCTTCCTCCTTCGACTCTTTCCTTCCTCCTTACTATTTATATGGAATTCCTTGGTATCTCACTTTCCTACACTTTCACATTCTTCCATCTTGTATATAGGAAGATAGTCTTGAACTTTCTGACCTTAGCAGTCATGCTACTCCCACCCAGCAACAACAAATAACAGCTCTCGTTATCCTAGGAATGATAGGAGCTGAGTTTAATACCTCTGGAAGGACCACACCCGGTCAGACTAGGAGGAATAGTAAGGGGAAAAAACGAATGGATTCTCTGTCTTCAGGTATGAGTTGTTGCTAGAATTACGATGATTTGAAATTGAGCTAATCATAAATTCTAGACTTTAATAAGCTTCTTGTGTTGTGTTTGCCTGCATGGTGTTGGTTGTTTCTCCCCTGACATCAATGATGATGAAATAAGTTTGTAAACTTCAGGAATAGCAATTATCTGCTGCTCTTTTACTGTGTATCAACTGTATTTCTCAGAAACATAGTATCCAGACATACAAATTCTGTGTTTGTATGGGCAAAGTTGCATATGTGTTTACAATGCATGATTTTCAGTGTCTGTTCAGTGTCTGTTCTCTCCCTTCCTGACCATGCATCTGCGAGAGCTTGGGGACAAGGCAAGGCAAACTTAAATGGTGATTGAATCATTGATTAATCAGTGACCAAGGGACTGATTTTCTCATCCACAGTCACATAATAATATTTTTCCTCCCATATATCAATGTTTTCAAGAGAAAGGAAGCACATGTAAATTCTAACTATTAGTTTAAAATGATTAAGATTATAATAATAATTATAATGACTATAATTTGTATAGAATATTTCTCATATATCATTGATTTCATTGTCTTTATCAAAGTTTATTTTATAAACAACTACATTTACAAATGCATCTTCTGATATCGCATTCTTCTTATTTATGAGATATGTTATTGTATTTCAGATACACCCTCTGCAGTTTCAGAAATATTAGATCCATCGATTGCGAGACAAACTGCTAAAACTCTCCAAGCCGTATTACTAGAAAAGCCAGTTACTAAATCCAGTTTATACTCATCGCTGAGATGCTCTGCTGCAGAATTAATGGGACGTGGGTTCCATTTATGGGAAAACTATGTAGATGTGTCTGCTGTTATTATGGGACTCCTGGATTTAGCTGTTCTCCCTCAACTGACTCATTCTAGTGAAGAAAGAGTTTCTAAGAAAGTCCGTGCTGCAAAGTTTATGGCCGAGATTGCTCGTAGAGCTCTTAACTTAATGGTTCTTATACGACCTGTGACTGTAGTCACTGCCATTGCTAAGGAAGTATCTCTCTATCTTGGTACACAACATGGAACTTCTTTTCCTCACTCCTCTTTACCCCCTATACAGGTTCGTTGTTCGTTTTCCAATCATACACAAATCTTGTGCAGTTACATATATATCTTTAAATTTATTCATTCATGCACAAAAGCATCATCAATTCATTCATTCACCATTTATCAAGCATGCAATCAAATACTTTTTAAAAATATTTTTTTTGAACTAAAAATTTATTTAAATACAGCTAAATACACAAATACTATAATATTTCACTTCAAGTTTGTCATCCGTACAACCTCTCCCTTCATTCACTTGTCCATCTATTTATTAGTACTGAAATGAATATATACAGGTGTTTAGTATTTGAATATTTGCACAAACAAATATTCAAATATTCACTTACTTACTTATCATAAATTGTTTGACTCAATTGAGAAATATTAAGTATAGCTCATCATGTTGCTTTAAGAAACTACTATAGATATTTATAACAACCACTTCTGTGTTTTATTATTCATTGTGTGCTCTACATTCCTGGCAGAAAGCCAGTAACACAAACCATCACCATTTAATTTCTACATGTATAAAGATTGGACATGTTTTGTTGTTGCACATACGTACTGCATAGACATTAAAAATATAACCAAATACCTTCAAATACCAAAGTAATGTATCAGAGAGTATGGTAGTACTCTCTATATAGGGATGGCACAGAAGTGCCCATACATTTCAATTGCAAGTGATGAGCTGAAATCTCTGGTAATATATACATATATGTTCTAATACACACATAGCTATTCATAGAGAACCGGCAAGTGGCAAAATATGCTTCATGTTATTATTATTATTATTTTCCAGACAAATAATTTTTTTGTTTGTTGAACTATCACAATGATTCTAGCACCATTTCAATGGCATTCATTGTAAACTTCTAGTCTACAAATATTGAGATAATATCCTCAGATACTATGAAAGAAGAAAGTCTCAACAACTACAAAGATTCGATCTCGAATTGAACGCCATTTTAATAAGTGTATTCATTAATCGAAACTATTTACGCATACACATTTGTGTACTCGAAACATGGAGGAGAAAGCATTGGAACTCATAAGCATAGTAATAACGTTTGTGAGCAAATACATTCTTATAATAATGAATATAATAGTTATTAATATTAAAGCCATTGTATAATAATATTATATACTATGATAAGCATTGGAATAGTGAATGGTTGACACAGTGACTGACACTAGGACTGCAGATAGTGCTATAAGTGAAATAGAGAATAGACATCATCTGTAAGTGAAAAAGAATGCATAGATAATTGATATATACAAAAGACTGACCTTCATCGATGAACAAATTTTAATGAATATACGATTGTAGGATTTCATGATATATAACTTACACAAGTATTTCTGCAATCTACAAAAAAATATTCACACCATTCAGAAAAAAAACATTGGAAACAAGAATAGTAAAACAACATTTTCAATAAAAACCAAAACCCAAAAAGCATGCGAACAAGGTTGGGAGGCTAACATAGGACCCAAAATTAAACAAACCACTTCCATATAACCCGACACATAAATACAGCTTTTCGTATTTCGATAATAGTGGTGTAAGTACTTACATGTATGTAGGGTTATATGGAAGTGATTTGTGTCCCTACATCTTCTTTCATTTTTTATTGAAAATGTTTTTTATTATTCTTGGTAATAAAGGAGTGTATTAGTTTCAATATTTTGTTTCAGTACTACCATTCATCCATCCAATCATACATCTATTCTTTTACCTTGGTTCTTCTGTCAGTATAGTATAGTAATTACTGTCTCACTACTGTGGTGTTGAATTAACAAGTATACATGTACCAATAATATTACTATCGAAACTATATAGTGTTGAACATCTGTTGTGTGAAAATGAAACTACTGAGTAATCACTGTACTGTATTGACCTTTTGTTGAATTTACTGTACATGTAAGATTTCACTCTAATAATAAAATGTAAAATGTTCATTCATTTATCTTTCATTCACTTCTATTTATGAATTCTTCTATTCGTCTATTAACTATCTATTTATATCTCCATATCTATCTATCTATTATTTATTCTTGTATTTCAGCTGCTAAGAAAGACATATTGGAGTTGATCAGAACAATCTTAGAGAAATGTTCACCACATGTCTCATTACAACTTCTTGATGTTAGTTATAATCATTTATACATTTAAATCCTCCTTGTTTCACCATGTAAAGTAGTTATTTGTATTGTTTGTTTGTCTATCTGACCTGTGGTAGTAGACATTGTCTGCAAAAGGTTCTTCCTCAACCTGGCTTCTGTAACCCAGATGGTAGATTAGGGTTCAATCCCAGGCTTCATAGAACATGTATCTCTCTTTTAATTTCTACATACGTATGTACTGGTATACTGTTCTATTTTGTAGATTGTTGATGTAGTACTATTTTGTCTTGATCAGGATGAACTAAAGAAAAGTAATTTAGATCAACTGTTCCCATCACTCACTAGGTATGTACATGTACATACATGTCTTACATATTTACTTGGTTTGTAGGCAGAACATATAGCCGAAATAATATGTCTATATAGTTTTTACATGTACAAGAAATAACTGAATAAATGAAATTTGCTATCCAATCATTTGACATTTTGAATGTCAATTTGAGCGCTAACTTTGAGGTAATAATAGAAGCAAACGTTTACAAACACATGATATATTACTTCTAACAATTGGCTACCTTGCTTCTATTGTACCACATATATGTATATATATATAATTGTAAACACATACAAATGTATACATGTACATTCAGATATACCAACACAATGTTTATTGCTTACTTCTAATACAGACTGCCCAATGTGAGTTATACTGTCAAAACGAAACGTTTAGCTGTAGGAGCTCGCTCTGGACAGGTTGGTGTGTATGATTTGAAGCAGCGAAAGACCAACATGGTTAATGCTCACAATCATCCAGTGACAGTTTTGTGTTTCTCAGAAGATGGTAAACTATTAGCAACATACTCATATGGTGACTCTACTTTGAGTATTTGGCATGTAAGAGATGATATTGAACTAAAACATGGGGTGTAAGAGGTATGGGAGGGAAGAGAAAAAAAGGAAGAGAAAAGTACCGGTAATGATTGTGAAATATAGGTGTGGTAATAGAGGAGAGTATTAGTTTTGGTAGAGAGAATAAACAACTTGTGCTCATTCTGTGAGTTATGGTATCTTCAATGAATCATTTATGAAATAACCATTAGCCCAATGTTTGTGCAAGACCTGTTTGTTAGTACTTAAGGTTTTTCAGTTGGTCATCTTAACACCTGACCTGCACACACTATTATAAACAACACTTTCTTGCTAAAACCATCAAGTACTTCCTTATCATAGAATGGAATATAATGACAACTTCCTCTTTATGCAATAATTATAATTTTTATTGTAGGCACAATTAACTCTGGATTAAAATTAACATCCATCTATTTTAACCCCTAATATGTTCTCTTTCTTTCACACACACACACACACAGGTTGGTTCTTCTTATCTTGGTGGTGTTATAAGCCAAAATCCAAAATGCCTTCATAGCTGGCCTGCAATTTCCAGTTCATCTTCATCAACATATTCCAGTTATGTGCGTCTTGAGTGGGCCAGCAGTAAAATCATAGTACTGTATATGCCTGGAGGAATAGAATACAGATACTCTTTATGAACTGGTGTTTGGAATTATAAATTTACTCATAATTATTATTACTATTATTTTAGAGCATTCTTGTATTTGAATTGAGTGAATTTTTCAATTGATGAGTAACATGTCGTGAGTTTCATACTATGGCGTAAGAGCGTGGGTATGAGGCTATATGCATATGTGGAATTTAAACCCCTAAACATGAAGTATAGAGACATAGAATAATGATCATTGTAAGACATTTAGTTCATATTAACTTCAGGCCAGGGTTGATTGAATGAAACATACTCCAAGTGTTGCTACAGATATTTATTGTTCTTTTCTCCATTCTGTTGTTTTAACATCTAATAACTAATTTTCTAAAGTATTAGAAAACAGAATCCTAGTTGGAATAACTTTGAGGATTCTTGCATAGAGAGAAATGACTATCGCCATCAATCCAGGAGTTGACATGCATCAAAGCTTAAGTCATAGTTGCCAGCTTAATGAATATGTATCACATTAAATTAATACTATATTATAGTAATTCAATGATAGTTCATATGTAATCTCTGTGTTTTAAATTATCTACAGTATGCATAAATTACGGACAATTGAATGATGTGAATCAAATAATTACAATCTGCATCATTATAATAATAAGCAAAATACTTAAGCAGTATAATATAAACCAGATTCAAATTCTAGTAATGTAGAATATAAAATTAGGACACAAGCTTAAGAGTCCCCATTAAAAAATATACCAAGCTAAGAATTCTCAAAATTGAGCATTTTGAATTAAAGCAAATTATTGTATCAGATGTTTAGACAATAGAATGGAGCCAGGAAATGATTAATTCATGATACACCTATTTGGAAGTATTTTTGCCATTTAGATCCTGAAGGCGAAGCTCGAAGGATGCTAAATAGCATGAATCCCCAACAAATAGATGTATAAGCATAATTTTCATAGATAATGTTCCTGAGTGATGGCGTATTCATATATAGTTGAATCTGCTAAGTCATAACACTTTAAAACACATTCATAGCCTAAATTACTGCCAAATTTTGTCTATAATAACTTAAATCCATTTATGAGGTATAAATAAGAACCTTTAATTTTTCTAACTATACAGTACAAAATAATCTGAAATTAATGTACAAGAGGAATATTTTCTTTGTATATATGCTCTGGAATAACTTTTGTGTGGTGTCTGGATTCTTGTGTCATCATTCTACTGGCATTATGACACAGAATTACCCAAAATGTGAATAATCAAAAGTTCTAATGAAATCATTTAAATATATAATTGAGGAAATCGTGACACCATCAGGTATGGATATAATTACATGAATGCAGTATGCACATGAACACACCATTTGTGCACATGCATATATGCAGCATTTGTGCACATGTTTGTTGGTGTGTGTGCTTGCATGCATGCTCATGTTACATATGCATGATCATGTAAACATGCATGCTTGTAGCTTGCGTATATAAAATGTTTCCTCACACTGAAGCTTATTCATTATTTCATAGTAGCTCTTTCAACAGAACAAGAACTCAGTAAGCAACAGAAGATGTCAAACATAACTACTGAACAGAAAGACTTAAAGCGGTTAACAGATATTGTCTATTCGTTTACCTTCGATAGTGAAGTCGCCAATATTGTACATGATTACTTATTCAATAAAGAAACAGTAATAAGTGGATTGAAGAGAAAGAGGGAATCTGAGAATATTGTTGGCACAAAGAAAAGTAAAAAGAGACTGAGAAGACTTTAAGCCTTGAATGTATTCAAACTGCAAAGTATTTCAACTGTTCATGGATAAAGACCTACTACAGTTGCCAAGAGATACAGTTGGTGAAAGACAAACAATCACAGCTAGATATTCTATATAGTGTAGAAGAGCAACCATGCATAAAACATTGATGAACACAATATAATATAGAAACTTTCTATAATATATAATTTGCAAATAATAATGTGATTGGTTCAGTATTACTTTTTTAATAGAAAATATGCTAACTACTGTAGGAGTATAGTATGTATTAATGCAATTAGTAACATTGTCATATGAAATTATGTACATCACAGGCTGTAAACATACTAATATCTTGTTATTATTTTTTAGTTCTTCTTGTTACCTTTTATTTACTCTTTTTCTTATATTTAAAAGAAATAGTTATATAGTGAATCAGTTTGTCCATTCTTTCACAGGTATATTGTTCAAACATTGAAACATATTTCCTTCAACACAGATATTAAATTTAAAAACAGCAATACTTAAACCATAGACTAGCATGCTCAATCTGTTATAATGTATATTGTATCATCTGAGGGCATCATTATGTAACATCAAAATAAAGAATTACGAAAGCAAACTCAATACACGAAAGTTAAAACTTCTTTATCATGCAAGCACAGTCATCGACTATACATTTATAAGGCTGTAATTATACATACTATTCCTGAAAAACAAATAGCTTAATGCACTAGTCTCATTCCACCCACACACACAAGATCACGTTGACACAAAGGATCACAGTGAAAACATGCATATTAATTATCCTACATGAAAGCATTGACGAACATTTTAATTAAAACACTTGATTATAATTATATGAAAGAAGAAATTGAGGAAGCTGTACATGGAAGAAAATAATAATTATGGATATGCAGTTACCTACATGCATGCGCATGTGCATGTGCACATGCATGTGGCATTTGTGCACCTGCATATGTATGCACGCAGCATTTGTACACGGTGTATGTGCTTGCAATGGCATGCTCATCTCATGCTTGCTTGTAGTTTATGCTCATCTCATGCTTGCTTGTAGTTTGCATTTATAAATGTTTCATCACGCTGAAATGTATTAATTATTTTATAGTAGCGAAACAAGATCTCAGAAGATGTTAAAAACTACTGAACAGAGATTTGAACAGATATTGATCATTCCCTAGACCCAATATTGTAGACGATTACTTATTCACTAAAGAAACAGTAAAGAGTTGATTGAAGAGAAAGAAGGAATCTGAGAATATTTTTGGTACAGAGAAAAGTATAAAGAGTCTATAAGTAGACTTTAAAGCTTCAAACTGCAAAGTATTTCAAGTTATACTTGTTCATGGATAAAGAACTACACATCTCCCAAGTGATTAGTTTGTGAAAGACAGATATTCTGGTATAGAAGAGCAACCACAAAAATTGATAATTATTGTATTGCAATTTTGTGTAATACATGTTTTAATAAACAATAGCTATATTATATTATTGTTTAAAAAAGTACTTGAGTGAATTTATGGACATTCAAATTGCAAATTAATAATGTAATATTCTGCAAATGTAGATAATAATAATAAAGAAGAATGTAAAATTTCAGTTCAATACTACTTGTTTCTCAACAGAGTGATTGCTTGTATTCATTAATGATTATTCAACATAATCAACAATCTATATAACAGCACTATATGCAAACTTCAACAATGAACACAACACATTATAGTGATATATAATAACATAATGCATGTGACATTGCTATAAACATATTATATATGTAGTTATGTATATCACAGCTTGTGATCATACTAATGTCTTGTTATTCTTTCTTAGTCTTCTTGTTATTAATTATATTCACTTTTTCTTGTATATTCAAGCCTTCGTGGCTAGGTAAAACCATTGGGTAAGTCATTATTTAGCATTTAGAATGAAAGAACATAATAGAGCTGCTGTAATTGGAGATATGAATGCCTTAGCAAAACAGAACAGGTCCTAGAATTGAACCCTATGGTACACCTCTATGAACACTAGTCCACGAAGTGTATACATCCTTTACATTTATTCGCTGTTTCCTATGACTGAGATAATTGCGAAACCATTTCAGTTCTCCACTTTTGATCCCATATACAGACATCTTATCAACAAGTATGTCATGATTAATAGAGTCAAAGACCTTACTAAAATCCAGCATAATTCTACCCACAAGCTCATCTCTATCAAGGGCTTTTCTCCAGTCATCGACCATACCAACAAGTAGATCTTGTGCTGTGTGGTGTGCTCTGAAGCCTGATTGTGATTTATTAATAATTGAATTTGATTAAAGATAGACATCAAACTGGTTATACACCAGCCTTTCAAGTACTTTAGAAACACTAGGTAACACGATATTGGTCGAAACTGACTGACAGATGACAGATTACAGCATTTGGAATTATATTCCCCAGTTTCCACTGACTTGGGATACAAGCAGATTTTAGACTATCATTTAGCAATGCCATCAGAGATTTAATCTCTTATACCATTATCACCAGTACGTTTTGATATATCAATCTTTTTAAAATAAAAATGAAGTATCCTCTACTTTAACATCACAAAACTTAAACTGCAAAGCACAGACAGAAACTGTATCCATAATTATCACATTGTTGATGTTGGCCAATAATAGTTTGCAATGTCGTCCTAATTAGTAAGATCACCATGGTCACTATGAAGCTGTTGGCATATGATGAACTATCCAGATCGTGTGAATAGAGAGAAAGGATATTTATCATTCTCTCATACCTCAAATTGATGACTAAATCTGTATATCATTAATTATTTCATTTTCCAAAATTAACTAATTATGTATAATTATTATTATGTTTTATAAAATTAATTATATAATTATCATTATTGATATTATTCTAACTTTAGTATACAATAGTTGTTATTATTACTAACCTGTTTATTTATTAGATTCTACCTTGTTTATTTTTAGACTACAATACCCTTTGTTATTAGGTTTATTCATTATCCCTTAACTTCTGTATCTACATAAAGACCTGAGTAGCTAGGTGTCAAAATGTTCTTTTCTTTTCAATAATGTTTAGGCTAATCAAAGGACACACGGAATTATTTCATAATGAATAATTTTCAACATGCTTACATGGATGAAATTTCTAACCATTTAAGTATTATAATTATTATAATTTAAATCGTATAAGTGGATAGATGATGTGCAATTACATGCATGCATGCGCATGTGCATTATTTGTGCACATGCATGCATGCTCATGTTACACAAGCATGTATGCATGCATGCTTGTAGCTTGCTTCTATAGAATGTTTCCTCACACTGACAATTATTCATTATTTCAGAGCAACAAAACAAGATCTCAGTAAGCAACAGAAGATGTCGAACATGACTACTGAAAAGAAAGACTTAAAGCAGTTAACAGATATTGACAATTCCTTTACCTTCAACAGTAAGGTCTCCAATATTGAAGATGATTACTTATTCAATAAAGAAACAGTAAAAAGTGGATTGAAGAGAAAGAGAGAACCTGAGAATATTGTTGGTACAAAGAAAAGTAAAAAGAGACTAAGAAGACTTTGAAGCTTGAATGTAATGAACTCTAAAGCATTTCATTGCTCATGGATACAGAACTACTACAGCTGGCAAGTGATATTTGAAGGACAAACAAACACAGATATTGTGGTGTAGAAGAGCAGCCATAATATTTGATGAACACAATAATTATTAATTTTGTTTCATTTCTTTAATAAACAAGTAACTATATACTTACATGTATTTTAAAAGAATAAAGTAACATCTTGAGTGAATTTATAGACATTCAATTGATAATAATAATAATTTGTAAAACTGGCAACTCTACTATATAATCGTGTATTTTAATAGTTTAATCTTTTTATAAAAATATTATTATGTTAAATATTACAATAAATAAGAAAGTAAAAGTTTCAAGTTATTGGTTACATATTACCTTTTGCTTATAGAATTTATACTAACTACTTTTTGATATTATATATAATTATATATATATTACATATATATATATATATATATATAATTATATATATATATGCTTTTGTTTTTAAAAACATTTTCAGAGGATGTCTAATCAACTGCTGACAGCTGGTCTACCTGGGAGACCTCATAATAATTATGGCAATAACAATAACAATAAGGGTACACTGTTAAAAATGGGGTGTTCCAATACACCCTGCATGAAGTGCTTAACTACACCCACACCCTAGAGGGTGTTTCATCTACTCCCTGAGATGTTGAAACCATAATGTGATAATGATAGGGTAAACATTCAACACCTTATTGGGTGTTACACTCTTATTTGGAAGTGTAGAAAAAGGAGTTGTAATAAGGCATGCTATGTTTCAGTAGTACTTCAGTATACAGACTACAGAAATTATTCTCCTGCAGTCTCAATAATTACACAGAATATTGTTGTACGTTATAATGACATTACCTTACCTTTTCAGTGTGAAACTCCTTGGATATTACTATATATAATATTATGAATAATTCTTCTCCAAAAGCCGTATTTGTGTTTGCAATGGGGCAAAAGGATTACATTTTACAAGCATGACTGTGTGTTAATTAATGTTAACTTTTGTACCTAAGGCCTATACAGGTAAAATTCTTTATGGCGCATCACTATACATTACTCATGTAAAACCCAATCATCAACACCTTTATGATTATGCATTCTTGTCAGAGATGAGGCAGCAACCGTATGACAACTGTGGAGTATCACATTCAACTATAATCTCAAATATTCAATACAAAGTTCATTATTATAACCATGTACTTTTTAATTCATTGTAGTAACTATAACAAAATAAAATGTAGTAATTAAAATCAAAAATAATGAAAGATAGAAATTTCTAAACATTAATGTGAAATGGTAAGATTACTGTTTTGGAATGTGGCAATGCACTTACTGTGCGTATGTGCACAGGATTTGGTACTACAAGGTCCTGAACAGTTATAAGCATTGTCTCAAACTCAAGTTCACTAAGAGTATATACTCTCAAGTGTTCAATATAAACTGTTGAAAAGCACTTTACTTCCAGAACTGGTATCTTGTTGTTTACAACAAAAATTGATATGATCTGGCCAATGTTTGGTAAGTCATGGACCATGCTGTAAATAACACCAACATACTTTTTGTACTCTATTCCGTCTACTTTTATCCACCTTGCTCCGTAAAACAAAGACAAGATTATCTTTAGTATGAAAACACCAAAACCACTCACTCGTAGGTACTGATAATTGTACATGGAAGTTTCTCCTGTAGTTTGTCTTGAATAACAACATTACCTATGTAGCATGATAATACTCAATACAAGTACATATGATTATGTTAGAAATATACCTGGTCCAACAATAAGTATACTTTCAAAATTTTCTCTGTTTGTATTCCAGTAACACTGCAGTTGTTGGTGTCTCATTGGAAGTGAGTAAGGCAGGTTTGTAAAGTTTCCCATTGACTGAGCCAGCTGTTTAAAATATGAATGCTTTGCTTCATATCTCATGGTCCAGTAGCGAACAAGTGGACCAAACCTAAAAATAAAAAAAAACAGGTGAGATGCTTTAACAAAAAATGAAACAGTCAGGGACTTACTGTACTATGAGACGAGGCATATGCACCATAAAGTGCATTTTTGGAATCACACTGCTTTCTGGATAAAGGCGGCAAAACTCACGATGGTGGTCACTAATCAGCCATTTGATGTATGTAGCATCATCTTCTGAAACTTTCGGACTGAGCAATCGATCTACTATATCCATCATTCTGAGAAAATTCTCCCATCTTTCATCATCCTCGGGGATGTAGTCACCTAACAGAATGGGCAGGATTCTAGCAAAAAGCCACATTTGGGCAGCTGAAGCAAAAAAGAAGTTAAATGAATGAAATTGTACAATACTTATACTACAGCAACTACCTGATTGTTTCAAAGAAACAACTGAACTGGAGTTCAAAGTTGTTTCAGAAACTGGTGTTGGACGATCCTTGGCCTCCATGTACCCAAGTTCAATGTTAGTGATCCTGGTATTAAGATTGTCAAGAATAAAATACCTCTCCTCGTACACCATTACCTGGTTGTCATTAATAGGAAATAATTTAACACTGAAATGAATTTTAGTTCACTAAAGCAGAACATCACCTGCAGCATAAGTTTCACTTCGTACTGTAGGGCACCTTCTAGTACATCATGCATTACATCTGTAAAGATAATTATAACAAACCAACAGAAAACAATGTAAGTTAATTGAACAAGAAAGTAAATTAAGCAAACAAAAGATACAATAAAGGATTGTAACAAAACATAAGTATTACACAAATTACACATATATCTTATATTTTAAACACACAAAAAGGTACTGAACAGTATTTGGTAGAACGTTTACATACAACAAAAACAGAACAGCTCCTAGAATCGAATCCTGTGGTATACATCCTTTACATTTACTCACTGTATCTTATGACTGAGACAATCACGAAACCATTTCAGTTTTTCACTTTTGATCCCATATACAGACATCTTATCAACAAGTATGTCATGATTAATATAGTCAAAGGCCTTACTAAATCCAACATAATGCTATCCACAAGCTCATCTCTATCAAGAGCATTTCTCCAGTAGTCGACCATACCAACATATAAATCTTGTGCTGTGTGGTGTGCTCTGAAGCCTTATTAATAATTGAATTTGATTGAAGATAGACATCTAACTGGTTATACACCAGCCTTTCAAATACTTTAGAAACACTGATATTGGTTGAAACTGACTGACAGATGATGGATTACATACAGCATTTGGGAATGGGAATTATATTCCACATTTTCCACTAACTTGGGATACTCACTTGGGATACAAGCACTTTTTAGACTATCGTTTAGTAATCTAATCAGAGATTTCACCTGCTGCCAGTTTTAACATTTTAGGGCTTATACCATCAGCCTTTGATATATCAATCTTTTAAAATAAAGATTAGGTATCTTCTACTTTAACATCACAAAACATAAACTGCAAAGCACAGACAGAAACTGTATCCATAATTATAATGGGAAAAAACCAAAGAATGTCTACTGGAATCTTGGCACATGATAAACCATCCTGATCATGTGAATAGATATCTATCACTCATTTGTACCTCAGATTGATGACTAAAGTTGTATCATTAATAATTTAATTGATATCATTCTAAATTAGTATACAATAGTTGTTATTACCACTAACCTGTTTATTTTTCAAAAAAACAAATGAAATTATCACATAATGTGAATAATAATCAATATCCTTACATGGATGAAAGTGCTAATCAAAACACTTAGTATAATAATTATTTACTAAATTGAGGAAATCGTATAAGTGATCCATACAATTATAGTCATGCGCATGTGTGCACCATTTGTTCACATGCATATACATGCTCATGTTACACAAGCATGTATGCATGCATGCTTGTAGCTTGCTTCTATAAAATGTTTCCTCATACTGAAAGTTATTCATTATTTCAGAACAACAAAAACAAGATCCCAGTAAACAACAGAAGATATTGAACATGACTACTGAAAAGAAAGACTTAAAGCAGTTAACAGTTATTGACCATTCTATTACCTTCAACAGTAAGGTCTCCAATATTGCAGATGATAACTTATTCAACAAAGAAACAGTAAAGAGTGGATTGAAGAGAAAGAGGGAACCTGAGAATATTGTTGGTACAAAGAAAAGTAAAAAGAGGCTAAAAGACTTTAAAGCTTGAATGTAATCAACTCTAAAGCATTTCATTATTCATGGATACAGAACTACTACAGCTGGCAAGTGATATTTGAAGAACAAACAAACACAGATATTGTGGTGTGGAAGAGCAGCCATAATATTTGATGAATTGCAATTTTGTTTCATTTCTTTAATAGACAAATAGCTACTTAAATGTATTTTAAAAGAATAAAGTTATTGAAAAAATCTTGAGTGAATTTACAGACATTCAATTGATAATTATAGATCTAATACTTTGTAAAGCTGGCAACTCTAATAATACAAGAATACTAAAAACCCGAAAAGCATGCAAACAAGGTTGGGAGGCTAACATACGACCCAAAATCAAACAAACCACTTCCATATAACCCTACATAAGTACTTAACACTGCTATAAAGCAAAATACAAAGAGTCATAGTGGTTTGTTTAATTTTGGGTCCTATGTTAGCCTCCCAACCTAGTTTGCATGCTTTTTTGGGTTTTGACATCCCTACACCTTCTTTCTTTTTATTGATAATGTTTTTTATTATTCTTGTTATAATTTAAATCGTATAAGTGTATGGATGATGTGCGATTATATGCATGCACATGTGTAGCATTTGTGCACATGCGTGCATGCTCATGTTACACAAGCATGTATGCATGCATGCTTGTAGCCTGCTTCTATAAAATGTTTCCTCACACTGAAAATTATTCATTATTTCAGAACAACAAAACAAGATCTCAGTAACCAACAGAAGATGTCAAACATGACTACTGAACAAAAAGACGTAAAGCAGTTAACAGATATTGACCATTCCTTTACCTTCAACAGTAAGATCTCCAATATTGCAGATGATAACTTATTCAATAAAGAAACAGTAAGGAGTGATTGAAGAGAAAAAGGGAACCTGAGATTATTGTTGGTACAAAGAAAAAAAAAGACTGAGAAGACTTTAAGCCTTGAATGTAATCAAACTGCAAAGTATTTCAAGTATTCATGGGTAAAGAACTACAGCATTTTTCAGTGAAAGTCAGATATTCCGGTATAGAAGAGCAACCACAAAAACTGATGAACACAATAATTATTGTATTGTAATACATTTTTAAATAGACAATAGCAATATACTTGTTTAAATAAGTAATTAAAATAATTGAAAAAAATCTTGAATGAATATTCAAATTGCTAATATAATATTCTGTATAATTATCTTGATAAAAATAATGAGAAGAGTGTAAAATGTCAGTTCAATACTACTTGTTTCTCAACAGAATGTATGCTAATTACTGTATAGGGTGATACAGTTTGTATTCATTAGTGTGAAACATAATCAACAATCTATATAACAGCACTATGCAAACTTCAACAATGAACACAACACATTATTTAGTGATATATAATGATCAAATTAATTAAAATAAGAAGTTGATAACACATTTATCAAACTCATTTTAAGCAATCTGATTGGTCAGTTTACTACAGGGAAGGTACAATTTTGATTATTAACCTGTATTTATACTAGTTAAATTACTGTTAAGAATAACTGTGACATTGATATTAAATTATACCATAATTAACTATAATACACATAGACATGATAATTTATAGTATAACTGATCACATGACTACGTATACTGTGACTGTTGTCTCACAATGAAATTATTTTATACTTTTAATTACAATTATAAGCAATATAATCATTTCTGTTATATATAATTCATGGACACATTACCTTGTCTCGTTATCAGTTTACTTAAAGGCACTACTGTCATCAGTAGAAAACACACAAAACTGATAATGAGGGAAGATTGATAGATATGAGTTCCATGAATTATAACAAAATCTAGATACACGTATATTGAGAAAAAAATATCCGTATAACTGCTTTGTGGTGTCCAGCATTCAGTAACCATGGGTGACTTTAATACAACAGCCTATTATAGTCCTTATTTTGATTATTTACTCCCTTACCTAAAAGGACTTATATATTTCAGGTAGAATAGCTAGCTATTAGTTACAATTTCTGCGTAAGCTACAAGCAGCTTTCTTTCTGCTGGTCTGTAGAGCTTTAGGGCATAAGTTATTTTATGCGCCACATCTATTAATTGACCGAGCTCCCTGAAGTGATGCAACTTCCTTAAAGATAACAAGCTCAGAGGCTTAACTGTTAATGTTAAGTCTCTGAGCTTGTTATTTGTATATGTTCAGATTACATAGTAACACTTTAATTATTAAGGTATGTAATCTGAACATACATACATTTCCTGGCCAGACCACCTAATACTTGATTGCTACGCCCCTGTGAGACCCAATAGGTTGAAACAATTTGATCAGTGCACATGTATTCAGACTGTCCACAGTTGCCCATAACAAATATTTTAAGGAAAGGATTATACAGAGGTAATCCTTTTCAATTTGTTTGTCAAATTGATGTATCATTTTGTATCCTTATTTTACCAGAAATTTTGGGAATATATACACATACACACAATAATTTTAGTAATCTTCTGCTCCACCTATGCATGCAGGTAAGAGTTAATAAATCTACTTGCATTGGTTCACAGTGTGATTACTTGCCTGTTGTGAGTTCGTTCTCAGGCACAGTGCACTGGACTAATTCTATTACATAGAGCCTGTCTAAATCTTCCATTATGGTTGTCAACTTTGTTTATGATAATCAAAACATTTTATTTTTTCATTATTAATTGAACAGTTCAACTGAGGGTAATTGTAATAGTAATGATATAGACATGAAGTTTCATGCCAAATATAATTATAATTGTATTTATCAATGTGTTATTTTATCATCCCTGCATGATAGCTGCATCACCATCATTTTGAAAAAAAATGAAGACAAAAACACAAAACAAAAAAACCTACTTTCATAACTAAAAATTAATAAATTACAATTGTAATCAAGTTGTAGTTACAGCAAAATTACAACAGATTTCTTTAATGAAAGTATGATTCGTAGATTGCTAGCAATTGTGATCGATTGCTTGGTATTTCAAAGAACCATTTTCGTTGGCGATTCTTGTCACAGTTACAAAAAATGGAATATGCCTTTTCATATTCTTTTTCAGCAAAAAAAAATGGATTTATGTATAAATACACAATAGTATTGGGTGGCATTGTGTCCCTGGAAATAGTGAGTGTATGAACCTCACATGGTACGAGAGGCTCACATTTTGTTATATGATCAGTTTTTCTAGTTGATACTTGAAAAAGAAGTAATACATCTTCTTCCTGTAGTGTAGCAATCGCAATAAAGTCCACATCAAAATAATATTTCTGTGTTTGCCACAGGACCCCTTTTCCTATATATTTCATAATATTCTTACCACTGGTATCGTGGAGTAAACAGCAACATGTCCACTGTAAGCACTGTTGGTTTATTGTAAGCAGATGCAATAGTAAAATTTTCTTTACTGACTTTTGTTTCCTTGCTCATTAATGAATTAATAGTGGACTCAATAACTGAGAGTTGGGATACTGAACCTGAGGCTCGCCCAAGTGTTCAACTGATTGAATCTCGACTGCGTGACTGCTCTCTTTCCCTTCCAAAATCTTGTTTGTCTTTTTTTCAGCAAGAACAAGACCTTACTATAAATATACCAGATATAGACTACAATTCATTTCTTGAGCTGGATATTCATGACACTGTTGACGATCCAGGGTTTGGTGCCAGCAGAAGAAATCAAAGTTTCCTTTCATTGCAATCTGAACCACCAATTCCAATTACAATAGAAAGAGCACCTGGCCCGGTACTATTTCTTTACCTCAGAATATAATGTTACCATCAGAAACTTATACAAGTAATGATGAGAGTATTGGTGAATATGAATCTTCCTTCTCTAACTGTATTCAGTCACATGCAACATCTGAATACAATTCCAGTTTGAATTTTGCAAATAGATTGCCAGAAATGCAATCAGTATCATCTCTTGAGCAGTCATTGCCTTTCTTAAAACAGGTAACTGCAAACAAAAGAAATCTTTGTACACCAACACATGAAGTAGCAACTTCATTATCAAAAGATTTCTATTCCAATGACAGAGTACAATGAAAGTCCCTTACTAATCATTCGTAAATTGGGAGATCTAACTGAGTTTGAAAAAGAACAGATACCTGAAGTTTTGGAAACTACAGTGTGATGCTGATGCTGAACGCAAAATCATAATTTTTGCTTTCTATACTTTTATTTATTTTGTTTATATGATATCACAATGTGTTTTGATTTATAATGTTCAGTTGTGTTTATAATTAGTAATTCCATATTCCAATTGTCACTTACTATCAACCTAATACAATAATTATGTATTTTATAATAGTTTCTAAACATGTATATAATTAATTGTTATATGGGCAACAGGTGATGGATGATTCAATAGCCTTATCAAAGGGTGTTGTACTGGTATATGTAGATGTATAGGTGCCTATACCTAAAGTACAGGTAAACAAAGCCAGGTACAGATACTATACAGACCAAGTTTATATAGTACTTACATGATTTTAACATTCACTTATAATTGTTGAGCTATTTCCATTATTCTATAGTAGTATGCAAGTTTCATTTTATAACACAAATCGCTAGCGCATTAGTGATGTATATCTGAAAGTAACCTAATATCCAGATATTTACACTGTTTTTAGTTTGTTATAGTACTATTAGTTGTCATAACATCAATTAAACAAATTGGCAAAAGAATACAATGTATAACATCAATTAATGTACGATTAATTACGATTTCTTCATATCCTTTATGCATATTTAGTATTGGATTTCAAGTAGTAAGGATCAGTGTCAATCAAATATCTTAAATTTCCAGTGTTTCGAGAGCAGCAATATGCACATAATTAGTTAGAGTTTGACATAACGTTTTGGCGTCTTTATAATAATTATCAGCATCAATAAGTATTTTGAAGTACTTCAGAAATTTCAGAGGTCTGTGCCTGAACTCTGTTACTATACAGTGCCATATAAATCCGTTAGTCAACACACACATCATTTCCCTCTTCCCCTCATTACTCTGGCAGTAAATTGCCTCCAAAAAAAGTTGGGCCAGATTGTCTTTTGTGGCTGCTGTTAACATGAATGGCACATCTAGCTTCACTTCAATCATAATGTAGGTGCGCTTATTGTAAATTTTAAATATGGAGTAATCAGACTGTTTATTATTTCTGGTGTCTGATTCCTGTTGGACAACAGGGAAGATTTCAAATCTATATAAGCTATCTTTTTTGTTTAGTTCATCCACTACGTGTGCCACTATATTCCCACATATTAGTGTAGAATAACCCTCATTAGTCGGCAGCGAATTTCGAATAAATTTCATGCAGCTTTTCAAGTCAGAAACTTCACATCTGCTCATTCTGCTGTCTTCTTCATCTTCATGTTCTGGAGAGGGCTTCATTGATAAAAGGGTGGTGATACAAGGTAAATCATTATTCATCTTTAGTATTTCCCACATTGCAGAGCTTGGTTGCAATTTGCCATCTTTTAGCAACTGCAACTGTAGGTATAACTCACGAATTATTCACAAACTATTGCTATCAACTCACTTTTTCTGCTATACCTTCTGGTAGTTCTTCCTCTCCTCTTTTTCTTTTGCTTATTGGTGGCAAATTCTCTGTTAAAATACAAAACAACCATAATAACAGAAAATCCATGTCTTCCTGTCCCATTACAATCATGCATTTACCAAGGGTCTAAACTAGGGCTGGGAAAAAGCTGAGATTCTGATATTGATTATCACTAACTTCAAATCAATTGATAAAACCAGTGCAATTAATTAGGCCAATTAAGTCAATTAATACAGGAAACTTCTCCCGTAGCGCGACCTCTCCATAAAGGTGGCTAAATTTGCTATTAGTTACCAAGCATAGCGAGGCAGTAGGCCTATCATTGTTAGGTTATCATCAGAACAAGGTTATATGTGTTTTATTCAGTGGGTGGGGTCATAAAAAACACAGGATGTCATATGATCCCACCCAGCGGTTTTGCCATTTCTATGGCTTCTTGTAGCTGTAGCAGCGCTGGTCCGTTCTTTACCATTGATTCGTAATATGTACACATGTACCTTCCATAAATCTCTTCTTCCTCATTTTCTCCATTCCCTTTACTTGCTGTTCCACTTGCTCCTTCACTTGATCCATCACTTGATCTATCACTTGTTCCATCATTTGATCCTTCACTTGATCTATCACTTGATCCATCATTTGATCCTTCACTTGATCTATCACTTGATCCATCATTTGATCTTTCACTTGATCCATCAGTTGATTCATCACCGCTTGATCCATCTAGAAATAAAAAGAATTTGGAAAACTATGAAACTACGGAGAACACATACTTTTGGTCTTTTCGGATCTGGAAAATCCTCAGCCATTTCGACAGTGGAAGCTCACGTGAGTTTGAGTTAGTAAGCCAACTCCTCCCACCCTCAGAGTGGGAGGGGCTGGTATCTTAGTGTTAATGTTACGTACGTCATCAAGGGTGAAGAACGTTAAGGGATGATTTCTATCGTTCTATAAAATGATAAAGTGTTGCTGTCTAGTTTAAGTAAGAATCACAATATTCGTGTTGCTATAACTATTACATTTTTATTGAGCATAATTATTATAATATTATATATAATATATATAATTATATATGTGACCGAATTTGTAAAAATCAGGCTTATAAGATAAAATTTATTTTTTGTATTACCTGAATAGAGTATTTAATTAGCTCCAGAATGATATATGATACATCCCAATCACACAAAAGACAAATCTACAACAAGGGATTAAACCGTTGTAGTCACAAATCCTTCATTTTGAGAAAAACGCAATTAGAGTAAAGTGACACCACCCATACTCGGACGCTATAGCGCTCTCTCTACCACTGCAACTGGAATTACTACACCATAGTAAGAAAATATACTAAGTAATATCTCTGCATACCAAGTTTCATGACGATCGCTTGCTTGGTCTTAGAGTTATAAGCTTACAAAAATGAAATTCGAACTCGCCTATGATCGGAAAAATTAATCTATTGACGGACAGCTATCCATACGTCTTATAGAACTACCTGAATTAAATGGTTACTGTACCATAAGCTGCAACAACATCTACTCTAGTCATAAACCAAATCTCGTCTCTTAAAGTTGCTTGACTTATTTTTTGTATTCAACTATCTGGGCCATTCTGAGCAATCAATAATCGGCCACGCCTTTTTGTAAATAGTAGATCTACAGTGTTTAATTGGAAGTATAATTTTTAGAATTTTTTAGTGACCAATAAAATTAGAAAAATTTATTATGAACTAATTACAAAAAGGTGTGGCCGATTATTGATTGCTCAGAATGGCCCAGATAGTTGAATACAAAAAATCAGTCAAGCAACTTTAAGAGAAGAGATTTGGTTTATGACTAGAGTAGATGTTGTTGCAGCTTATGGTACAGTAACCATTTATTTCCAGCAGTTCTATAAGACGTATGGATAGCTGTCCGTCAATATATTAATTTTTCCGATCATAGGCGAGTCCGAATTTCATTTTTGCAAGCTTATAACTCTAAGACCAAGCAAGCGATCGTCATGAAACTTGGTATGCAGAGTTATTACTTAGTATACTTTCTTACTATAGTGTAGTAATTGCAGTTGTAGAGAGAGCGCTATAGCGTCCGAGTATGGGTGGTGTCCGATAATTGACACTTTACCCTAAATCAATTATTTAATTATTAAACATAATGACTAAAAACCTTTTTAGGAGTGCCTAGCGAAGCACAGTGATGTCTCCAAACTTCTCTGAAGGTACGAATGAATAGGTAAGATGTTAATGAAGCTTTTTATTTAGTAAATCAGTGATCACCCGAGTAAGCCATAACTGTCTATTTTCCCATAAGCCTGATAAGCATAAGTGTTTCCCCCAAAAATGATGCCATGTCACTTCCCCACCCTTTGGTCTTGCACCCAACCCTTTAATTTTAAATTTTACACTGAAAAACACTGATCGAACATTGGTGACCAACCACCGATGCCCTTAATATTAATTTTATCCTGGGGAAGCACTGATATCCTCTTTTACTATTGTATGCTATAGTTTATACATATTACATGTACTTTTATGGCTATTGGTTCTGGAGCACTGGTGTATTCATTAAGGCTCAATCAATCTTGCTAAATTGTGTCGTGAAACATGCTGCTTTGCCACTCATAATTCATTATTTTTACCTTTTTTGTTTACATTTCACCAAATTGAGATCTTTATACTAGCCAGAGTAGGAATATGCTAATGGTAGTATAAAAATCAACTTCAAAACGTCTGCAATCACGTTTGTTTCCTGAGAGAGCATGCTCCAGACACCCTTACTGGTTGGTCTCTTTGCTAATCACCCACTTTATTAAATATTTCTAAATGTACTTGTAGATAGAACACTACATTTACAATGTGTAGTGCCTCTCATTACATCCCTGTTTGTCTGTTACAGCCTCGTCTTCAAACCTGTATTTGCTCAATAGCAGAGGATAATTCAGTAGCTGTTCTCTCCACTTCACAAAACAAATGTTTGTTATTAGCTTCATGTCATATATCTCCAGTTGTCTCTGTACATTGGAGGCTTGAAGAAGACTTCCTTCTTGTCCATTGTTCTGATGGAAGACTTTATGTCTGGCAGATTGAAACTGGTAAGACTGGTTTCTCTTGTATTCCAGGGTTTCATGCAATATTGTTTTTTGTTTGGGTATGGTAGGAGGGAATTAGATCCTAAAACATCCCTCCTCTGTATGAAACCCTGTTTTATGAAGAGTATTTATAAATAAATGGATTTGTTGTTCAGATTGAGGATATTACATTTGACTGATTGAATATGATTTGTATTGTATACATGTTCATGTTCCAGTATAACACTTTTATGAATTATTAATATCACTGTGTGTAAACAGGATGTTTTTATGGCCCGTAGATTGCTTTCCCACAGGTTTTATGTATGTTTATATATATTCTTGTGTCACTTTGACAAGTATGTATTGTATACATAGTTAAGGAAATTGTGTCATTCTGGGTGTCTCGGTCAATTAATGGCCGTGGCGTATAGCGTACTCGAGCTCTGCAGACCAGCAGAAAGAAAGCTGTTTGTAACTTACTTAGAAACTGTAACTAATAGCTAGCTATTCTACCTGGAATATATTTCTAAAGTTCTACAAGTTCCTTTAAAAGGTAAGGAGAGTGGATAATCAAAATAATAACTATAATAGGCTGTTGTGTTTCAGACATGATAAAGTTAGCCATGATTACTGAATGCTGGACACCACAAGGCAGTCATAGGGATACTCTTTTTTCTATACATGTATATATCTTGTTATTATTATTTTTTTTGCCATACATGTTGTTTTCACGACATATTTGTATTTGTAGGAACACTTGATCGATGCGTGGATGGAGAGAGAGCTCAAATTATTTTAGAAAACACAATCTCTGTTACCAAACCTCTTTCAACGTCTAGTTCTTCACCTGTTCAGGTATATGTATATTTGTAATCATGTTTGTGTGTCTGTCTGTGCATGTATATAATCAATCAATGTCAGTCACTATTAGCTAGTATCAGTATCTTGCAGTTATTTCTGAAAGAGTAACTTATGTTGTAATAAGTGTACTAAATGTTCATTTGTTGTGATTAATGGTATGGGATGGGAATTGCATTGTTTCAAGAGATATTGATGCATGTATCTTTCTTTTATTTCTTGGTTCGTAGCCTTTCTTTTGGGAGAAACCATTCACTTGTCCAGGTCATCCTTTTTGATCCTCAAGTCCTCATCAACAAGCTACAAAAAATGGAACGAGCAGAATCCAAACCTCGTCCTGTTCAGCATCCTAGTCAAGTGAGGGCATTCAGGACTTACATATCAGCTAGAAGAAACTACTCTATAACTGGTGTAGATACTCAGGCTGGAATGTCTCCACCTACAAATAGGTACATATATAACTGGTGTAGATACTCAGGCTGGAATGTCCCCACCTACAAATAGGTACATATATAACTGGTGTAGATACTCAGACTGGAATGTCTCCACCTACAAATAGGTACATATATAACTGGTTTAGATACTCAGGCTGGAATGTCTCCACCTACAAATAGGTACATATATAACTGGTGTAGATACTCAGGCTGGAATGTCTCCACCTACAAATAGGTACATATATAACTGGTGTAGATACTCAGGCTGGAATGTCTCCACCTACAAATAGGTACATACATGTATATAACTGGTGTAGATACTCAGGCTGGAATGTCTCCACCTACAAATAGGTACATATATAACTGGTGTAGATACTCAGACTGGAATGTCTCCACCTACAAATAGGTACATATATAACTGGTGTAGATACTCAGGCTGGAGACATGGAATGTCTCCACCTACAAATAGGTACATACATAACTGGCTATGGGAAAACCAGTTTTAGGAGTGTCAAACTGCAGTACCATCAGTTGACGAATCACACTTTCAGTAAAACTCCAAAATGGTCAAAAGCATGGGTTTAAGATAAGTGTTTCGAAGTGGGTGGGCAATTATTAGAATCTAGTCAAGAAAACAATGTCGAACGAACTCGTGCAGAAGAACAATCAAGCCACAGTCCTATATAAGCAGATATTTGTTGTTTAGTACAGATGAAATAGCATTAAAAAAAACCAATGCACAGATTTCTGGGATGGAACATTTCAAATGGGACACTTCAAACTAACTGGAAGCCCGAAACGCAAGTTCGACAAGCCAAGAAGAAACTTGAGAAGAAAGCTTGAATACAAGGCAGTTTCAAATCTTGCCCCAGGTAACAAACTAATCATCATGCGCTTATTTCATTAGAGATATTGTTGTCTATTAATAGTCCTTTTGTACACCCCGTAGAATCAACACACTGACAGCACTTTGACACTTTTGTTACAGAGTTTGGTAGCACCTATCCTTTGCTGACTATACTAGTATCGTTTTTGTCTGGAAAGAAATGGGGGATTATACTGACTCATCTTGTCAGACGCACTTGATAGTCGATTTATAATATTTTATTAATTATTATATATATTTTTATTTTAATAAACACTCATCATGCCTACTTAAATCACTTACGCAGTTTATAGAAGTTTTCCATGTAAGGCAGTTTGCAAAGGTGTGATTCGACAACAGATGGTTTGCAAAACATAATAGAGTTTGACGCTCCTTCACGCCACTCATAAGCTCCTGCTATCATGTATGTCTGTTTCTGTTTAGAAACAGTTTTGACATTTTATAATACATGTTGGAATGATTTAGATACCTATAATGCATGTCTATATTTATTTTAGAACAGTTTAGAAGGTTGTTTACGGCCTTTTTACGTTTCTTGACAAGTTTCATGTATGTTTGAGTTTCTACATAAAGGCTTTTGAGCCGAAACGTCTAATTGTTATTTAATTTATTTATATTGTTATACATATGTACATGTATATACAGTAAATCATGTACATGTACATGTATGTGTACATGTGACATTGGTTATTTATTCATATCACTGTATATACAATACATCATGTACATGTATGTGTACATGTGACATTGGTTATTTATTCATATCACTGTATATACAGTACATCATGTACATGTATGTGTCCATGTGACATTGGTTATTTATTCGTATCATTGTATATACAGTACATCATGTACATGTATGTGTACATGTGACATTGGTTATTTATTCATATCACTGTATATACAGTAAATGTATTATGTACATACATACCAGGGCATAAACAAATGTGGTAACATTCGAAGGTTCGTTATAATTCTTTACCTTCGAAGGTAGAATCCATTCCACAAAGGTTCGCATTACACATGTGGTTAATTATTTGCTGCAATAATTATTTATAACTCTTAATTAATTATTACATTTGTCACGTGGAGATTGATAATGGCTGAGAGTGAAGAGACCACGGACGAGAGTGTGGACTTTCAAAACCAGAATATACTGAATCTCATCTGCCATCTTCTGAATTAAGAGGTCTCCCATTTGATAAACACTTGTATAGGTACAAAGTTAACACACATTCATAGTGTTACACCTTCGTGAACCTTCTTGTTCTAGTTGAAACAAACCTTCGAAGGTGTAAAAATCACCTTCGTCTATGCCCTGATATAATATTATACATATATACATGTACATATCATGTTACAGAATTTAATTCGTTATATCTGTATATGATAACAGCCTTTGTGGATATGGTTCCTCATCATAGAATAGATAAACAATTATCACTTACTCTTGTGAAGGTTTTAAGAGGCCATTTAAGATAGCTATAATGTAACTGTATTGTCTATCATGTGATACAAAAGAGGTTATTTTCTTTAATAATTTTGTAATTATAATATGTTAGTGAATGTAATCATCAATTACATGTACCTATCTACACATACATGTACAAGTATATATATATGTGTATTATAATTAATATATTTATAAAGTATATTGCAGTATACTAGTAATGCAATAGTTCATGTACCACCTTCTCCTGTGTATATCATACCAAATGAAATATCACACAAAGATACAATTTAGTTAGTCACATCTTAATATGTAACTGTTCCTCTATCTCTATTAAATGTTATAGATTCTTGTGAGTATGCTCCATGTACATAATTACATAGTATAATTAAAGAAACTTTACAATATGACAGCCCATTAGATTACTATTCCTGTGAATTGCTTTGTTTATTATGTTATTATTATATGTAATGATAATTAATATCATGTTCTACTGAAACCAATCTTATGACTTCAAAATTTTACGATCACAAAATTAATTTTATAATAATGAACAAAAACATTCTTTTAGTAAATAAAAATTACATGTAATAACAAACAAAGTCTTTTTTATATTAACTTAAAGAAGTTGAAAAGTATTACTTAGTACACACCACACAGGTAATTACTTTATCAGTAACATATGGATCACATGGTAGACCAGTACCACATGTAGCTACAACATGTTAAAATAAAGCACAATTTGTATTAGCATAACTACCAGGTAATTCTTGTCTACACATTCATAAACTGCATTCTTGGGATGATCGTAATACTCAGCCATCAGGTATCCTTCATATTCTTCAGTCCACGAGGAAGGACATGTTATTCTGGCTGGAATCATTAATTTGGATGTACGTTGGGAAGTATAACAAACAGCACATGGAACATTGTGATCGTGTGTTGTGAAACGAGGACGATGGTATTCTGCCCCATACAAGTATGAGTAAGATGAAGGAAGTCCACTAACAAGGTACTGTGGTGTTTAGGGTAAACAGAGATAATTAGCTCCACCACCTGTTTTAGTGTAGCTACTACCACCAGCTAAACCAGAATATACTAGTTCTGTTCCTGGAGGGAGTATCTGGACATGTAGTTCTTCCCCATCCTGTATATAGAGCTCCTCCTGATATTGGTCCAGGAGGTCCCTGTATTCCTTGTTCTCCAGGTGTTCCAGGCTCACCTTTATCTCCCTTCTCTCCATTGTTACCATCTCTACCAGCTAGTCCTGGTAAACCATCACGACCATCTCTACCTCTCAGGATTTCAACATAATGACCTGATTTACAACAATCATTAGTTGTAGTATTTCTTGTAGATACAGTAGAGTCACGTTCAACAAGATCATCATCATTACCTATTTAAATCATAAGAATAATAATATCTCATTGAAACTGAATCAGAATAAAATTCAAACTACAAGTGCATTTGCATGTATTTTAGTACATAATTTATCCCTTTTAATTATTACACGTATTGTTTTAGGCTAGCACATTTGATCACACTTTGTTTTAACAGTTGGAGGGTAAACTCAACATTACGAAGTTAAGTTTAAGTTTAGGCTAGATTGTCATTGCTTTTAAAACACATCTACCTCCTGTTGTTGTCCAACCAGTGAGGCATGTCTGTTTTGAATCTTAGCAAACATACTAAAGCAAGTTAATACAAAAGTTTCCCACCATGTGCAAGTGATGTCCAAGATTGCTATCAAAGACTAAGATCACTTTGATACAGATTGAACCCTAACCACAAGAGAACCCTAACCTAAATGAACCACATAATGATATTCATAAGATATTGATGGCAATGTTGGACATAAATACCATGTGCATACAAACTAGAATAAAACATTTTGATGCCATAAACGATAGTATAACTGAGAAATATTATCTCGTCAAACATCGTTCCATTACCGTAACAATCAATGAATATCATTAATAACCACAATATACATGCTGGTACTGCTTTGCATACTTACTTGACTACCATCAAACTAGCATATCTAGTATAATTAATGTTGCTCATAACTATTAATACATTTTTAAAATCCATAACCTGTCTTGCATAATTAGTAAAAATGTATTTTGTTACCTTTTATAACAGCACCTTCACAATAGTTCCATTCCATTATAACAAGTACCACTATAACTAGAAGAATCTTCATTTTGTATCTTTTGTAGCAATTCACTTATCCTTGGGCTATGGATTTCAGCAGTAGATAGCTTATAGTAACTTTTTGATAATTCCTGTGATCTATTTATACTGTAGTAAACTACTGCTAAACTAATAGTGACGTTATATCAAGTGGGATGGTACCAGACATGAGGTTAATTGCAATGCAATGTAATATATTACTATTACCTTAAAAATCAATAGAAGACACAAGTATAGTGTATTCTAATATTAATGTTATTGTGTGGGTGTATCAATAATTATATATTATAATTTATAAATATCATTACCTTCAATATTTATCACTAGTATCACAATTGTCACTACTCTTACAGTAGTCACTATTGTCAATAGTCACTACTGTCACAGTAGTCACTGCTGTCACAATAGTCACTACTGTCACAATAGTCACTATTGTCATAATAGTCACAATAGTCACAGTAGTCACTACTGTCACAGTAGTCACTACTGTCACAATAGTCACAATAGTCACAATAGTCACTATTGTCACAGTCACTACTGTCACAGTAGTCACTACTGTCACAATAGTCACTACTGTCACAATAGTCACAATAGTCACAGTAGTCACTACTGTCACAATAGTCACTACTGTCACAATAGTCACTACTGTCATAATAGTCACTACTGTCACAATAGTCACAATAGTCACAATAGACATTACTGTCACAATAGTCACTACTGTCACAATAGTCACTACTGTCACAGTAGTGACTCTAGTCAAAATAGGAACATAATAGTGACTACACTACAAAAATAAAATTGTTAAAATAACTAATTTATTGGTTAGTACAGTTGCAAGGAATAGTGGAAATTGTAATTTAATTGGTCATGTAGGTTATTATGACTGCATGGTGACATACATGTACTAATTATAATCCAATAATTGTAATTCCACTTATCCTTATACTGTCTATTAGATGTACAAAGAAGCAGAACAACATTTTAATTAATCATTTTAGGTTTCCAAACCTTCTTTGTGCATCTAATATGAGATATTTGGACATGATAATTGATTATAGTATAAGTATATTTTATCATGCAGTCATAACAACCTGTATGACTAATTAAGTTATAATTTGCATCCTTGCAACTGTACTAACCAATACATTTCTTAATTTAACAATTCTATTTTTGCAGTGTACTGTCACACAAGTCAATACTGTCATAGTAGTCACTAATGTTATTCCTGTCAACCTAGTCTCTACTACTATCACAACCATCACTATTGTCACAATAGTCACTGGTATCACGCTACTCACTATGTTCAAATTGTTCATAAAAGTGACAGACATCGCCATGTCACAGTAATGTAGTTAAAACAGTCACTATACTGTTGCAATGGAGTTATACTTGTTAATATATATATATATATATATATATTTATTTATATTTAATTCAGCATGGCACTGCACCCAAGGAAATTTGAAGTAGAACAATTGTTGTGTTTTTTAGAAATATTGCTTTCCCACTGGTTCAAACTATATATTTATATATTTATATATTTGTATTCTTGTGTCCATTTATGCGAGTATGTGTTGTGTCATTCTCTGGACATCTGTCAATTAATGGGAGTGGCACATAATAAAACATTCACCTGTGCTCTAGAGACCAGCATGAGGAAAATTGCTTGTAGCTTATGTAGAAATTGGAACTAATTAATAGCTGAAATATATTCTAAAGTTCTACAAGATAATTTAAAAAGTAAGGAGAGTAGATAATCAAAATAATAACTGTAATAGGCTGTTGTGTTTCAAGCATAAGAATTTTTGAATGAGCCAGAACTGAAGTAGTATTTTACTTTTATATCCATGTCTCCATGGTAAAACTAAAAATGATCTCAAGTATTAAACGCTGAAAGAAAAAGAGTACATGTAAGTTTTGAACCATACCAACAGTGAAAGAATTTGCTTGTCTGGAAACCAACAGTTCTTGATTCCTACAATACTTACAGTTACTTCCTGATATCTCATTATTTGGGATCTTGTGTCATTAATAACTGAATTCTCCTATTACTATAATATTATATAGTACATGTACATGTACTGTGTAAAATTTATAGTGAATCAAGATATGAGTTATTTTAGTATTCAGTGTCACATGATACTATCATATATATAATATATTAGAGCTGGGTGATAATCGTGATTGATCGATTATCGTGATACGAATTTGCTATTGCGATAGTGATAGTCACTATCGTTCAGTCACGATACCCACGTGGCATGCATAAAACGTTCACACATGCTCAACAACATGTGAAAATCATGGGAATGGAGGACGACCATTGTTGTGGAATTTGTCAACAAATAACTTTGTTCTCCACAGATAACTGAATGAGAATTTACAATAATTTATACCACACAAGCATAATATTTATTATCAATACTGCATTGAAACTCCTGTAACCAAATAAGGATTAAAATAGCCGGTTCATTTTTACAGTGTGGTAAAATTATTAAAGACAGAAAAAACAGGAAACATGTTCATTGTAAACTTTGTCGCAAAATTGTAAATACTCTGGAAATACCTTGAACATGAGATTTCATCTTGTCACATTGTCAATAGAAAAAGAGCATGTTTACTCCCAGACACAGCTTGCTTTCCTTGCTGAAAACCTCAACTAGTTTAGTAACAGTTGATTGTATCACTTACATATTACATTTTATCTGTACATTATTAATCTAATTAGCCTCTGTAAAGCAATATTATAACATTCTTCATTTAGTTTACATAATTATACAATTATAATGATTGTAATCTTAATAGAACAAAAAATTAACATTACTATCGTGATACTATTGCTATCGTGATATTATTTTCACTATCAATCGTGATAGTGATATAACTACTATCTCCCGGCTCTAAGATATATATATATATATATATATATATATATATAAATTATATATATATATATATATATATATGTATGTCATGTTAATTCATATTCATTTATTTCATTCGTTTATATCATTATATCTGTTCATGATATTTATTTCTGACACTAGTATCATGTCATACTATTTGTATCATTATATACATGTACGTATATGTACATTATGTATTATGTAATTCAATTTCATAAAGCACATAACTACATTATATTCTATCATGTGATACTAAAGAGATAATTCTTAGTATAATAATTATAATAATTATGATAGTAAACATTACAAGTTAGATCCAATAAACTGTACAATTTGACAACCCATTAGATTACACTTGCTTTGTTCATTCTGTTATTATTACAATTATAGTCTGATCACATTCACAATGTCCTCAACATGTAATATAGTGTATAGTTTAATGTCATAAGGTTAATACATGATTATACTGTAACTAAATAATGTAGCAATGGATTGAAATTTGACATACACAAAAAACAACGGGAAGGACTATTATATGAAAATGGTGCAGGTAAAAGATTGTTTGACATTCCAAACTAAAGTTATGAATATTATTCTGAGGTCATGGTGAATGTGAATGACCTTTAGATTGTGTAAGGATAATTTAATATCATGTTCTACTGAAACCAATCTTATGACTTCAACATTTTGCAATCACAAAATTAATTTTATAATAATGAACGAAAAATTTATTATTTTAGTAACTAAACATTACATGTAATAACAAAACAAACTATTTTTATAAATTTGAATTTAAAGAAGTTGATATATTACTTAGTACACACCACACAGGTAATTACTTTATTATCAACATATGGAGCACAGGGTAGACCAGTACCACATGTAGCTACAACATGAAAAAATAATGCACCATCAGTATTAGTATAACTACCAGGTACAGGTTCACCATTCTTGTCTACGCATTCATAAACTACATTCCTGGCATGATTATGTTCTTCAGCCATCAGGTATCCTTCATATTCCTCAGTCCATGAGGAAGGACATGTTATTCTGGCTGGAATCATTAGTTTGGATGTACGTTGGGAAGCAAACAGCACATGGAACATTTTGATTATGTGTGGTGAAACGAGGATATTGGTATTCTGCTCCATACAAGTACGACCTGTCTTGAGGTACTCCACTAACAAGGTACTGTGGTGTTGTAGGTAAACAAAGGTAGTTTGCTCCACCTCCTGAATGAGTGTAGTTATTACCACCAGCTAAACCAGAATACACTAGTTCTGTTCCTGGAGTACCTGGACATGTAGTTCTCTCCCATCTTGTGTATAGAGCTCCTCCTTATATTGGTCCAGGAGGTCACTGTATTCCTTGTTCTCCAGGTGTTCCAGGTTCACCTTTATCTCTCTTCTCTCTATTTGTTACCATCTCTACCAGCTGGTCCTGTTAAACCATCACGACCATCTCTACCTCTCAAGATTTGAAAATAACGACCTGATATACAACAATCATTAGTAGTAGTATTTTATTAGAATCAAGAGTATGTTCGAAAATATCATGATCACTTTCTATTTAAAGTTATAATGCATAATGAATGATATGCTAATTTAGTTTCTATTCGATGAACACATTTTATCAAGGTATTCCGGTATATAATAATTATAAGAATTTTATAACACTCAGCCAATAAACACCAGCCAATATTAAATGTCTGTTTTATATGTACATGTATTGCTTCACCACTGCATATTGCAATTTTCAATATAAATATTATTTGTACAATATATACTCAGTAGCATTACACCTGTACATTGACCACAAAATTGTTGTATATTATTTTTATATGAGTATGATCAAGCCTAAAGCTAGTATGTCTTATAAATCTGATTGAATTTAGTATACATATTTGGTGCATTACCTTTCATAATAGCTTTATAGTCCATTATAACAAGTAACACCATAACTACATGTGCAGAAGAATCTTCATTTTATTACTTTGTAAGTACTTTCTCTTTTAGGCTGTGGAGATTATAGTATTAGGTCTAATTTTACAGTCTTATGTTACTAATAATTACAGTGACATAAATGCTGACTGTATTTTACCATATTGTATGTTAAGATTGTAGAATTGTTATATTAATAGTAGAATATAGTGGATGTGATCAGCTAATGGCTATTGTCATTGTAATTATTATAGATGATAGCAGTTTTCGTTACATTCTTATTCTGAAACACAACAGTTTAAGAAACATTCCTATTCACTTACTAAACCCTATGGAATGTGTTATTTCCTTACTACTTCACAATGAATATGTTACACAAGCTTATGTTCCCTATACTAAGCACCTCTTTAATTAACCCTTAGAGCACTGATGTCACATATATGTGACATTTCACCTCTACGTGGTTCGCCGTGTGTTCCTAGCTACACGAAGCTCTCCAAATGCTTGTATTTGGCGTCAGGCACAAGCTGATGAACGTGGCTAAAAAAAGTTGATGGTTTTTCGGCTGCCCTTTGGCCTAAATAATGACTACGGGGGAGGGGGTTCGAAGGGGGTGCAACCCCTTGCCGCCCACGCAATTTGCGGTTTTTGTGATCCCGCCCACATGCTCTGCTGGGTACCTGAGGCATTTTCCTTGCTGTGAAACCTGAAATCGTGGGTGTAGCTGGTGCCAACATGCAGTGGGGTCATTTTGTTAGCCCTAGTTCCAGTCAAAAGAGGGAGAGCACTGCATTTGATTTGATCCTACGAAGCGCTTGGGGACTTTCGAGTCCCGGTAACCAAGTTGGTAGAAGTAGTACTCCATTTCGGAAAAGGAGCCAAGTTTGGGGTAGAGAAAGTGAACGGTGGCCAAAATATATGCAATAGAGTCGCCAGTGTTGGAAGTGGTAAGAATTTTGAAAAACAGGCTCAGTGCTGGAAGGGCTAATAATTCCTATACCAATACCTACATGTATTCTAGTGTAGATACAACCTTTTTGTATATGTATGCATGTACATTATGTACGTATGTACATGTATGTATGTATATGTATGTACAACTGTTTTAATTTTACTTGAAACATGGTTGGACATGAGCTGACCTTGCTTACAAAGCTTTTGTATCTACAATTTGTGCTATTTCAAAAGTTTTTAGATAGCATGTAATGTATCAATGTACACATGTACATGACTACATGTACATGTGTACTAATCATGCTGTATGTGTGCATGTATAGAATAGGAGCCCATAATGACGTTGACCAGAAAGCGTAAGAGTACTCTTACACTTTGTGGTCAACGTCATTATGGGCTCCTGATAGAATATACACATATAATTATTATTATCATAAATTATTTTTGTAGGGCTGAGTTAAATCCACCAATTCCACGAGTACAAGCTAAAGCTATGGAAGCAATAGGAGATGCAGTTGCTGGAGGTCAGAAACAGGAAGTGATTAAACCTGAGTCTCCTGCTATGACTGTTAATATAGTACGTTTATTAGTATCCTGTTATCATGCCTGGAATCTGGATGAATCACTAGACAGGTTTGTGAAATGAAACATTGTAAATACCAATAATCTGTATATTTATATATACAATTGTAATTTAGACACTTTTCAATTCCTCTGGGAGTCGTTATGAACTTTCCTGTTCTGTAATGAGCATTGCATTGAAGGACCATTCATAAGTATGATTACTTTGCACCAGATTACATATATGTGACCTAAATCTCAGTAAGAGGTGCTTTCACAATAATCTTGATCAAACACTTACCATCAATCCAGTGATGTCCCTAAATCGCGTTTAGCACATTCCATTCTAAGGACATGAGCAATCTGACCAGCACAAGGAAGCCTATTAATTAAAGTGCGTGAGGTCAATGAAATTCAATTAATAAGTGGGTGTGGCTGCGCACTTGCCTAAAGTTTTGGAGGAAACACTGCATCAATCATTCAATTGCTTCCCATTTGCTATTTTGTATATAGAAACTCAATGAAATGTGGTTTACGTTTACAGGAAGAACTACATGTATTTTTAAGCTTCATAGATACCAAATTTCAATAAAACAAAATTAATCACAAATGTATGGACACTGTTGATCAGTTACTTAATATATATTTCAATTACATCAAGCGGAGTTTCTTCTGATGTTGTCGGCTCACTACCACAATCTCTCAACTCAATATCATCATTAGCCTCTTCATTGAGTGTCTTGACAAACCATGGCATGTTAGGAATAGTACAACAGGTAGACTCTATTCCATTACATTGCTGTCCATCCCATAAAATATCCTCAACATACAAGATACCTGACTGACCAGGACCTGATTCACAGTAGTAATCATTACCAACAAGATCAGGCACAACTACACTACTTCCAGTATTACAAGGACAATCATCGTATCCAGCTTCAATGTCATCTTCTCCTCCAGCATATGTCCAGATTTGTTGTCGAGGATTACTACCATACGTTATAGAAATACCATCAACATACGTAAATTGAGTCAATGTTGTTACTCCCACTTTGAAATGCATCTATGTCACCAAACTGGTATCCTGAATCACAACCTGATGATGATCGACCACACAAACTATGATCAATATTATTATAGTTCTGTAGTGTAAGTCCAGGAGGACAGATAGCACCAGGTTCACTCATGATACTGTTATCCAACCTCCTTCTCCATCACAATTGTTACCATCTACAGTATGTCACAATAGACAGTTATAACACCCATTACTTAAATTAACATCATAATATCCTGAGGGGGCACTAGGATTACGAACAAGAATATCACTACATGAATTGAGCAGCTGACATTGAGTAAGTAGAGTAGAAGGACAAATAACATATTTCTGTCTGCTATAATTTCCATCGATCCTCACAACATTTCCAAGATCATCAGGATTACAACACAACTGTTCAGGTGTACTCCCAAAAATACATAAACCACCTACAGAATTAGAAACACTACAACTCTCTTAGAATCATATACCAACTCTCTCCTTTCACATACTGCTTCATTTATCGACCATGTACTCTAGCCTTTAGCACAATCATACACAGATTATCTTCATAAGCCCAGTGAGGATATGCACATAGGTGGACAAACAATCCAAGTTATATTGTTTCTCAATTATATGCTTATAGGTACTGTATTGTCAAAAATGGTACAGCGGGGTCAGCTACAACTTCACAGAGGAATGCGAGTGTGTGTCGAGTTAGCCACGAGCGCTACGTGCGCTCGCTTTCGACTCGACGTGAACTCGCGCTCGCATGCAAGCATACCACACGTGCGAGAGTGCTATAGTAAATTAAACAAAAGCGTCTTGGGATACTGTTAATGCCAAGAGATTCCATGGAATCAAAAAGGGTAGTTGTTTTAAAGACTTCTGGGTAGTCTGTGAGAGAAATGAAGACTAGGCTTGCAGAAAAGACAGGAGGCAAGACGAAGTTTGTGGCAACGCCCACATCTTTTGGTACTATACTTACTGTGTAACTTTCATTTTTTAAACAGCTTATGCTTATGCTTGTTTAGTAGAGTAAAAGATCTCCTATGGAAGTCATGGATATCAAATATATCATTTGATGGTTACAAGAAGACGGCAAGGCAAGTGTTTAGTTCTTTACAGGGTGATGCCCACATCAATTTACTTACTGTATAATTTCCGCTTTTTAGATTTTAACTTGTTTAATCGGGTAGAAGATCTTCCTAGAAAGTCATGGATACCAAATTCATCCTTCGTTAGTTGCAGGAAGGTATCAAGGCGAGTGTTTACTTAGACAGTGGACCAGTCATTACAAATTCAACATGCTGTGTCTACTCGCATGCATGTGCGACACACGTGCGCTCCTCGTGTGGAACGCAAGCAGCAGTCGTGTATTTTGAAGTTGTGGCAGAATCTCGCTGTATATATACTTTGATTATAAATTATTTAATATATAACTGCTCTTCTTAACTTTCAAAGATAATTAATGTCTCTTACCTGCTAAGGAAATTTAATATGTCAAATCATTAAAGTTTATTCCAAATACTGCTGTTACGTTTTATACTCCATTGACATAAATTTAATATATTGGTTTAATATGTAATTAATAGACAACAAAACCTACAAAGACAAACATGTAACACGTATCGTATACAAATACAAATACAAATATACTGGGAATGACACATTATAGTATAACAATAATATCAAGTGTTTACTTTTAAATTCTTGATAGCCATTGTAATCTTGTATGAGACTTCATTTCAATAAAGTATCCAAGTAAAGCCCCATAAAATGATTAGTTAGATTGTTATACATGATTATCAAGACATGTGATCAATACCTTTTGCAAATGTATATTCTAAGCCATCTTATTACTCTGTATCAAACACTAATATTTTAATCCTCATTTGTAGGTATCTGTTTCATTATCTCCTTCCTATACAGAGAATGTGAAAATACTCTAGGACTCGTAAGGCCCTCACGACCTATCTCATTTGGTCTTCTAAGCTATGGTGGTTCCCTCTCTCTAGTTCTCCCTGGATGGGGACTTGTGAAATCAGAAACTGTTTCTGAAGCTTTGTCTCCTGAGAAGGTTTCAAAAGTACATGTAACTGAGTCTCCTGGTATTATGAAATCTGATATTAATATACTGAGACAATTGTCTGCTCATCAGATGAAAGGTTTGTGTCTACAATATCTTCTGTTGTAGAGTTACATTGTATTCAAGTATTAATCTTATTACAGTAAGCTATGCACTATAATTATTATATATAAACATGAGAGTACAGTAGAATAAAACCTTCACCAAAAAATTTTGTTATATGTTGTTTGGTTTCAGAAACACAAGAAACAATTTCATAGATTTATTCTCCATATTTTTGAGTGTTACCAACATTATAAGTAAACTAAAAAGTTCTTCAAAACAATGTTCATGTATGACTCCTATAAAGATAAAACTTTCACTGTGTATTTCTCTTAGTTCAAGACATGGTGCATCCTCAATCTATTGCCATACCAAAGGAATTTGATCAAAAGGTATTATTGTCACAGAGAGATGACAGTCTTCCACAAGACTCTACAGATGATATAGATGAGGAACAGAGTGAAATGGCTTATCATGTACGCTGGCAACTCTCTCCATCATTGACTACTCAACATTTATTGACTGTGGTATCAATTACTAATACACTAATGAATCAGACAATGGGAGCTCATGCCCTGGCATCTAGTTCAGGTTTGTCATCTACTTCATTTATCGTTTATTCTATCCTATACATGTATACATGGATGCTAAAGGGACATGTTAACATGATATAACAGTCCTGTATTTGATAATTTGTACAGTTATTGTTAATGTTTATTCACTAGTTCTGAAATGAATATTTGTTTGTCCAGATATTCATCTGTTAATTCAAGATTTGGTATTTCAATGTGTATTTGGTTGGTTATTTAATGTTTGCACATACACAATCTTGTGAAATTAAAAGGCGCCAAAGACGTTTCTTGCTCTACATGACTTCCTAGGCTTGTAGATCATAGAACAGACAATAAAAACACAGATCTTTGTTATAAACATCAATTGTAGTTACTTACAGCAAAACGGTGAGCTAATACCAAGAAACACAAGTTATAATGAGTAAGCAAGCTAATAATGAAATATTTGTTTGTTAAGGAAAGCAAATTTAAATATGCCAATGCCTAAACTAGCATTCTTTATACAGTACATGTGTATTTACAATACATTGTACAATATACTGTGTCTACTGTGTGAATTACAGTACCAAATGCATTTGTGTAATTGTAGGGGATCATAAACTTGTCTTAAAGGCTATGAAAGTCCACATAATTTACTAGCAAGGAGGAGTAATAGTTCCTTCTCTTAGATACCAAGTTACCTGGATGTAAACAACTGAATAAGAAGTATTAAAAACTCAGTCATGTAGAAGTGCCATTTCCACCTATATGGTAGTGTTATCATCCAGGTCTAAACTTTATCATACGTCCTTTATTCCCTTCATCATCCGTCCTTGATTACATGGATTCATCCCATTTTATATTTGTAGGTATAAGAACAACTAGTGAGAGTACTGAGTCAGAAGGATCTTCTGATGAGGATGAACACACAGTCAAAGATAATGTTATTCGTGCAACATGGTCTCGTGTTGCTGCTCTTCACTGTGTGATGTTGCCAGAGAGGATGGCTGGATATTTCAGAGCTCCTCATCTTCCTGTTTGGCTTCAAGATTTATGGACCAAAGTCAAGCAGTGAGTCAATTTCTATTGTTACATACAAGTTATACATATGTAACATACTTTTTGTAACAAAAGTGTATATAATAAGAGAAGAGAGTATCAGGCAGATGTGAATATTAGTAGGTCTACACTACAGTGAACATTTCAAGGTAAGTGTTTCATCAAAATTGTTTTGTTGGAAAAGGCTCCTTTTTGCAAATCTGGTCAAATAAGAACACATTGTTTTAAAAGGCCCTCAACCTTAATTTGTAAATCTAACCATAATTCTAAAGTCATGCATCAACAATTATAATTATTATTATTAATTCATGTTATTAATTTAATAGATACGTGAAGCTGCTCAAGCTTTATTACAAGCTGAGTTACGTAGAGTGGGAGTATTTGGAAGACGAGATCTGGTGGCCGAATGGTCAGGGAAACTTCAAACTCCCACTAGTTTCAGTCGTGTCATGCAAGACTCAAGGAGCAAGTCTGGGGTATGTTTGTGTGTGTATTTGTTTGTGTATAGTGTGTGTCTTTATGTACATGTACATGTAGGTAAAATGTAAATTAGTGTAAATGTTTATTATACATGAGTTTAGGAATGGTTCACTATCTGTTGCAAAGTTTTGCCTTTCTGTAAATTTCTGTTTTAACATGTCATGGCACAAGGACCTGAAGCATGCGTGCCAAGTACTTTGGTACTTGTATCCTGTGTCTGTATCTGTGTTTGTATCTGTGTTTGTGTCTGCATCTGTGTGTTTGTATCTGTATCTGTGTTTGTGTCTGCGTCTGTGTGTTTGTATCTGTATCTGTGTTTGTGTCTGCGTCTGTGTGTTTGTATCTGTATTTGTATCTGTGTTTGTGTCTGCATCTGTGTGTTTGTATCTGTATTTGTGTTTGTGTCTGCTTCTGTGTTTTTGTATCTGTATTTGTGTTTGTGTCTGCTTCTGTGTGTTTGTATCTGTGTTTGTGTTTGTGTGTTTGTGCTTATATTTGTTATTTTGTTGTCATAAAAAGCTTATCATGTAGTGTTTTCTTTCGTTTGGTTTATTACTTCTTTGAATCTCTCTCCTTCCTTTTCTTCTTTCTCCGTCTTCTTCTTTCCCTTTTTCTTATGATTTCTCTTCTTCCTTCAACTCTATCCTTCCTCCTTACTATTTGTATGGAATTCTTTGGTATCTCACTTTTCTACACCTTCACATTCTTCCATCTTGTATATAGGAAGATAGTCTTGAACTTTCTGACCTCAGCAGTCATGCTACTCCCACCCAGCAACAACAAATAACAGCTCTTGTTATCCTAGGAATGATAGGAGCTGAGTTTAATACCTCCGGAAAGACCACATCTGGTCAGACTAGGAGGAATAGTAAAGGGAAAAAACGAATGGAATCTCTGTCTTCAGGTATGAGTTGTTGATAGAATCATGTTGATTGGAAATTGAGCTAATCATAAATTCTAGACATTAGTATGCTTCTTGTGTTGTGTTTGCCTGCATGATGTTGGTTGTTTCTCCCATGACATCAATGATGATGAAATATGTTTGTAAGCTTCAGGAATAGCAAATATCTGCTGCTCTTTTACCATGTATCAACTGTATTTCTCAGAAACATAGTATGTAGACATACAAATTCTGTGTGTGTATGGGCAAAGTTACACATGTGTTTACAATGCATGAATTTCAGTTTAAACTAATAGTTAGAATTTATATGTTTTTTTTCTCTTGAAAACGTTGACATATGGGAGAAAAAATATTGTTATGTGACTGTAGATGAGAAAATCAGTCACTTGGTCAATGATTAATCAATGATTCAATCACCATTTAAGATTGCCTTGCCTTGTTCCCAGGCTCTCACAGATGCATGGGCAGGGAGGGAGATAACAGAAAATGATGAAGATTTTAATTATTTTCGTAATATAATATAATTTGTATAGAATATTTTCTCATACATCATTGATTTCATTGTCTTTATATATCAAAGTTTATTTTATAAACAACTACATTTACAAATGCATCTTCTGATACCACATTCTTCTTATTTATGAAATACGTATATTATTGTATTTCAGATACACCCTCTGAAGTTTCAGAAATATTAGATCCATCGATTGTGAGACAAACTGCTAAAACCCTCCTAGCCGTATTACTAGAAAAACCAGTTACTAAATCCAGTTTATACTCATCTCTGAGATGCTCTGCTGCAGAATTAATGGGACGTGGTTTCCATTTATGGGGGGAAAACTATGTAGATGTGTCTGCTGTTATTATGGGACTACTGGATTTAGCTGTTCTCCCTCAGTTGACTTTCTCTCATTCTAGTGAAGAAAGAGCTTCTAAGAAAGTTCGAGCTGCAAAGTTTATGGCCGAGATTGCTCGTAGAGCTCTTAACTTAATGGTTCTTATACGACCTGTGACTGTAGTCACTGCCATTGCTAAGGAAGTATCTCTCTATCTTGGTACACAACATGGAACTTCTTTTCCTCACTCCTCTTTACAGGTTCGCTGTCTGTTTTCCAATTATATACAAATCTTGTGCAGTTAAATGTATATCTTTACATTTTATCCATTCATCTACGAAAGCATCTATTTGTCCATCAATTCATTCATCCACCATTCATCAAGCATGGAATCAAATACTTTTTAAAAATATTTTTTAAATACAAATTTATTTAAATACAGCTAAATACAAATACTATAATATTTCACTCCAAGTTTGTCATCTATACAGCATTTCCCTTCATTCACTTGTCCATCTATTGATTATAGTGCTGAAATAAATACAGTTTTTTAGTATTTGAATATTTAAATATTCAAATATTCACTTACTTACTTATCATAAGTTGTTTGACATTGAGAAATATTAAGCATAACTCACCGTTTTGCTGTAAGAAACTACTATAGATATTTATAAAAACCACCTCTGTGTTTTATTATTCATTGTGTGCTCTACAAGCCTGGTGGAAAGCCAGTAACACAAACCATCACCATTTAATTTCTACATGTATAAAGATTGTGCATGTTTTGTTGTTGCACATGCATACTGCATAGACATTAAAAACATAATCAAATACCTTCAAATACCAAGTAATGTACATGTATGAATATAGGTGTGGTAATAGAGGAGTGTATTAGTTTCAATATTTGTTTTAGTACTACCATTCATTCATTCAATCATACATACATCTACTCTTAGTTCTACTGTCAGTATAGTATAGTAATTACTGTCTCACTACTGTATGTGGTGTTGAATTGACAAGTATACATGTACCTATAATATTACTGTCAAAACTACTGTTGAACATCTGTAGTGTGAAAATGAATCTACTGAGTAATTACTGTACTGTATGGACTTTTTATTGACATGTACTTTACACGTAAGATTTCACCCTAATAATTACATGTAAAATGTTCATTCATTTATCTTTCATTCACTTCAATTTATGAATTCTTCTATTCGTCTATTCTTGTATATACAGGTTGGAGTAACTCCTCCTCCAAATACACCAGGTATTGTAACTCGAGCTGATATTCTTCTTTCAGCTGCTAAGAAAGATATATTGGAGTTGATTAGAACTATCTTAGAGAAATGTTCACCACATGTCTCATTACAACTTCTTGATGTTAGTTATAATCATTATTACATTTAAATCCTCCTTGTGTCACCATATAAAGTACTTAATTGTTTTGTTTGTTTCTCTGTCTGACATATACATTGTCTGCAAAAGGTTCTTCCTCAACCTGGCTCCTGTAACCCAGATGATAGATTACCTGACTATAGTGTTCAGGGTTCAATCCCAAGCTGTTTGGGACATGCATCTTTCTTTAATTTGTAAATAAGTACTGATATACTGTTCTATTTTCTAGATTGTTGATGTAGTACTATTTTGTCTTGATCAGGATGAACTAAAGAAAAGTAATTTAGATCAACTGTTTCCATCACTCACTAGGTATATACTTGGTTTGTAGGCAGAACATATAGCTTAATATTAGAAATAATATGTTTATATAGTTTTACATGTACAAGTGTAATCTTGTGACCTAGTATCATAAACAAATAAAATTTGCAATCAAATCATTTGACATCTTGAATGTCAATTTGTGGTTTGAGGTAATAATAGAAGCAAACGATTATGAACACATGATATAGTACTTGTAACAATCGGCTGCCTTGCTTCTATTGTACCACATGTATATGTATATATATATAATTGTAAACACATACAAATGTATACATTCACATACACAATCTCATTGTTTATTGTTTACTTCTAATACAGACTGCCCAATGTGAGTTATACTGTCAAAACAAAACGTTTAGCTGTAGGAGCTCACTCTGGACAGGTTGGTGTGTATGATCTGAAGCAACGAAAAACCAACATGGTTAATGCTCACAATCATCCAGTGACAGTTTTGTGTTTCTCAGAAGATGGTAAACTATTAGCAACATACTCCTATGGTGACTCTACTTTGAGTATTTGGCATGTAAGAGATGACATTGAACTAAAGTATGGGGTGTAAGAGGTATGGGAGGGAAGAGAAAATGTACCGTGAATGATTGTAAAACATAGGTGTTGTAATACAGGAGAGTATTAGTTTTGGTAGAGAGAATAAAGAACTTGTGCTCATTATGTGAGTTATGGTATCTTCAATGAATCATTTATGAAATAACCATTAGCCCAATGTTTGGTACGGTATGGTAGTTTTTTGCAAGACCTGTTTGTAGGTTTTTCAGTTGGTCATCTTAACCATGAAGTACTTCCTTATCATAGAATAGAATATAATGAGAACTTCCTCTTTATGCAATAATTATAATTTTATTGTAGGCACAATTAACTCTGTATTAAAATTAACATCCATCTATTTTAATATGTTCTCTTTCTTACACACACACACACACACACAGGTCGGTTCTTCTTATCTTGGTGGTGTTATAAGCCAAAATCCAAAATGCCTTCATAGCTGGCCTGCAATTTCCAGTTCATCTTCATCAACATATTCCAGTTATGTACGTCTTGAGTGGGCTAGCAGTAAAATCATAGTACTGTATATGCCTGGAGGAATAGAATACAGATACTCTTTATGAACTGGTGTTTGGAATTCCAAATTTACTCATAATTATTATTACTATTATTTTAGAGCATTCTTGTATTTGAATCGAGTGAATTTTTCATTATAACAATTGATGAGTAACATGTTGTGAGTTTCATACTAAGCGTGGGCATGAGGCTATATGCATATGTGTAATTTAAACCCCAAAACATGAAGTCCACAGTGGATTGAATGAATTGGCATCCTTACAGATATTAATATTTTCTCCATTCTGTTGTTTTAACATCTAAAAACTAATTTGCTAAAGCATTAGAAAACAGAAATCCTAGTTAGAATATCTTTGAGGATTCTTGCAAAGAACTATCACCTTCAATCCAAGAGTTGACATACATCAAAGCTGAAGTCATAGTTGCCAGCTTTAATGATTATCACATTAAATTAATACTAGTAATTCAATAATAGTTCATATATAATCTCTCCAGATATAATTACCTATACAATGTGTTTTAAATTATCTACAGTATGCATAAATTACAGACAATTGGATGATGTGAATCAAATAATTACAATCTGGATCATTATAATAATAGGAAAAATACTTAAGCAGTATATATAATATGAACCAGATTAGAATTCTAGTATGTAGAATATAATTTTATGACACAAGCTTAAAATTGCACATTAAAAAATTATACCAAGCTAAGAATTTTCAAAGTTATTTCCTGAGCATTTTGCAAATTATTTATCAGATGTTTAGACAACAGAATGAAGTGCCAGGAAATGATTAATCCATGATATACCTATTTGGAAGCATTCGTGCCATTTAGATCAAGAAGGCGAAGCTCAAAGGATGCCAAATAGCATGAATCCCCAACAAATAGCTGTATAAGCATAGTCATTCATAGATAATGTTCCTGAGTGACACATATAGTTGAATCTGCTAAGTCATAACACTTTAAAACACATTCATAGCCAAATTACTGCCAAATTTGCCTATAATAACTTAAATCCTTAATATTATTTATGAGACATAAGTACAAGAACCTTTAATTTTTCAAACTATAGAGTACAAAATAATTTGAAATTAATGTACAAAAGGAATATTTTTTTGTATGCTCTGAAACAACTTTTGTGTGGTGTCTGAATCCTTGTGTCATCATTCTACTGGCATTATGACACAAATAATTACCCAAACTGTGATTAATCAAAGGTTCTATCGAAATCATTTAAATATATTATATTATATAAAAGAAGAAATTGAGGAAATCAAGAAAATATTAAGTATGGATATAATTCATGATTGCAGTATGCATGCACATGAACACACCATTTGTGCACATGCACATATGCAGCATTTGTGCGCATGTGTGTTGATGTGTGTTGGTGTGTGTGCTCGCATGCATGCTCATGTTACATATGCATGATTATCTAAACATGCATGCTTGTAGCTTGCGTATATAAAATGTTTCCTCACACTAAAGCTTATTCATTATTTCATAGTAGCTCTTTCAACAAAACAAGATCTCAGTATACAACAGAAGATGTCGAACATGACTACTGAAATTAAAGACATAAAGCAGTTAACAGATATTGTGCACTCCTTTACCTGCAATAGTAAGGTCTCAAATATTGCAGATGATTACTTATTCAATAATGAAACAGTAAAGAGTGGATTGAAGAGAAAAAGGGAACCTGAGAATATTGTTGGTACAAAGAAAAGTAAAAAGAGACTGAAAAGACTTTAAGCCTTGAATGTAATCGAACTGCAAAGTATTTCAAGTGTTCATGGATAAAGAGCTACTTCAGTTGCCAAGTGATACAAGACAGATATTCATGTGTAGAAGACCAACCACAAAAATTGATGAACACAATAATTATTGTATGTATTGCAATTTTGTGTAATACATTTTTAATAGACAATAGCTTGTTTAAAGAAGTCAACGAAAAAATCTTGAGTGAATTTATGGACATTTAAATTGCAAATTAATAATATAATTTCTGTAAATGTAGATAATAATAAATAAAGAAGAATGTAAAATTTCAGTTCAATACACTTTCTTTCTCAACAGAGTGTATGCTAATTACAGTATAGGGTTATACAGTTTGTATTCATTAGTGTGTATCAACAATCTATATAACAGCACTATTGAAACTTCAACAATGAACACAACACATTATTTAAATATAGTGATATAGGCCTATATATGATAACATAATGCATGTGACATTGCTATAAATATATTATATAATTTATGCTATTATGTAAATCACAAGCTGTAATCATAGTAATGTCATGTTATTCTTTCTTAGCTATATCTTGTTGTTATTTATTGTATTCACTTTCTCTTGTATTTCAATGAATATTATGAAAGGCCATCGTAGCTAGGTAGAACCATTGGGTAAGTCATTTAGAATGAAAGAACATAGTAGAGCTGCTGTAATTGGAGATATGAATACCCAGGAGCTCATGGACTCCTGGAATGCCTTACTAATTGCAGATGGCATAGATTGGGAAGAAACTAAAGTATTAAATATCTGTGATATAGGTGGTATATGAAATGTTTATATATATATACTGAAATGTTTTTGTTTGTTAAAATTGTTTTAAGAGGATGTCTCATCAACTATTGAAAGCTGGTCTATCTGGGAGACCTCATAATATTTATGGCAATAACAATAAAAATATAAATAACAATAAGGGTAAAAATAATTATAATTAAGCAAACAATAAAGCATTGTAACAAAACATATTTTAGTAATGCTATCACAGATTTCACATGCTGCCAGTTTTAACATTTTAGGGCTTATATCATCAGCATCAGTAGCCTTTGATATATCAAAATGAAGATTAGGTATCCCGTAATTTAACATCACAAAAAGTAAACTGCAAAAAACAGATAAAAACTGTATCCATAATTATAATGAGAGTTATCACATTGGTGATGTGGGCCAATAATAAGGGAAAAGTTCTTGTTGAACAAGTTTGCAATGTCGTCCTGATTAGTAAGATCATCATGATCACTTTGAAGCTGTTGGCATATGATGAACTATTTAGGTTGTGTGAATAGAGAGAAAGGATATTTCTCACTCATACCTCAGATCAGATTGATGATCATTAATTATTTAAGTAATTAATTATGTATAATTATGTATTTATTATGTTTTATAAAGTTAATTATATAATTATCATTATTGATATTACTCTAGCTTTAGTATACAAAAATTGCTATTATTAATAACCTGTTCATTTATTATATTCTACCCTGTTATTTTTAGACTACAATACCCTTTGTTATTGGGTTTATTTATTATCCCTTATCTTCTGTATCTACATAAAGACCTGAGTAGCTAAGTGTCAAAATGTTCTTTTCTTTTCAATAATGTTTTGGCTAATCAAAGGACACACAGAATTATTTCATAATGAATAATTATCAATATGCTTACATGGATGATGTGGAATTATATGCATGCGCATGTGTAGCATTTTTGCGCATGCATGCATGCTCATGTTACACAAACTGGTATACATGCATGCTTGTAGCTTGCTTCTATAAAATGTTTCCTCACACTGAAAATTATTCATTATTTCAGAATAACAAAACAAGATCTCAGTAAGCAACAGAAGATGTCAAACATGACTACTGAACAGAAAGACTTGAAGCAGTTAACAGATATTGACCATTACTTTACCTTCAACAGTAAGGTCTCCAATATTGCAGATGATTACTTATTCAATAAAGAAACAGTAAAGAATGGATTGAAGAGGAAAAGGGAACCTGAGAATATTGTTGGTACAAAGAAAAGTAAAAAGAGGCTAAGAAGACTTTAAAGCATGAATGTAATCAACTATAAAGCATTTCATTGCTTATGAATACAGAACTGCTACAGCTGGCAAGTGATATTTGAACAACAAACAAACACATATATTGTGGTGTAGAAGAGCAGCCATAACATTTGATGAACACAATAATTATTGTATTGCAATTTTGTTTCATTTCTTTAATAAACAAGTAACTACTTACATGTATTTTAAAAGAATAAAGTTATTGAGTGAATTTATAGATATTCAATTGATAATAATAATACTTTGTAAAACTGGCAACTCTAATTTATATTTAATTTTTATGAAAATAATTATGTTAAATATTTAAAAAAGCAAAAGTTTCCAGTGATTGGTTACATATTACCTTTTGCTTATAGAATCAGTTGTGTTAATGAAATATGTAGTTGTGCTGAATGATATGTAGTACATCTTTGTCAAGTAGTGAGCTAATATCACTACCCTAGCAGTGATGTTCACCACAGCAGTGAATGTCGGTGTTTCACCACATGCAGTATAACATGATGATTAGCTAAGTAGTGAACATCACTACCCAAGTAGTGATATTCTCCACCACAGTAGTGAACGTCACTTCACCAGTGTTTCACTACAGTGTAGTGAACGCTATTGGTGGTGAACGTCACTTCAAAGGTAGTGACGTTCACCACCCCGTTTTTACAGTGTAGCTATTTGTGACATAGAACAACTGCTTTAGAGCTACATGTAATTAATAAAAATTACAGAAGCAGTGAATGCTGAAAAAAAAAAACAAACAAAAAAACAAACTAATTAGAACATTCCTGCACGTGCAGCTTAAGCGTGCACGCTCCTTGTCGATGACTAAGAAGACCGTCATTCTCTCCGGACCATTCTACTTTTTGTTCCTTGTTATTAACTTTATAATTGTTTGAAATTTGTTTTTGTACATTTTTTTGTTTTTATAATATACACATTTAATATTTATACACATTTTTTCTACACAAAACATAATAATAATTATGCACCACTATCATACACTATATACTTGTTCTACGCAATTTCTTCACTAATGTAACTGTTAAATATATATAATTATATGTAATACTATAAACATAAGCCCATACTATAATTATTGTGTATAATAAATTATATTATACACAAATAATATCATGGACTGGAAATAATTAGTGAAAAAACGAAAATTATATTGTCATTATTTTCACTATTTTGTAAAATAATAATTATTGTGTATAATTACAACATTTTGAAAAACAGTGCAAAACACAAATAATAGAAGAATAGAGGAAAAATTGCGTAGAACAAGTATAGATCAATATAGTATATGTTATTTTAAGATTCAGAACAATAGAACAATTATTTTTTTTTAAATCCAAATTTCAAAGTTAACAAGGAACAAAAAGTAGAATGGTCCGGAGAGAATGACCTGCATAGGGTTGTCTTCTTAGTCATTGACAAGGAACGTGCAAGTGCAGGAATGTTCTAATATTTTTTTTTTCAGCCAATTAGAGAATTCACTGCTTCAGTAATTAAATTGTAATTTTTATTAATTAATACCAAAAGGTTTCTACCTTCTTTCTTTTTCCTGATACATGTAGCTCTAAAGCAGTTGTTCTACTGCAAATAGAACTCACATTATTAATCTGTTGATGTGTTTCATTTGTATACGTAGCAACGTAACACTTTTTCATCAATCCCATGACTGATCTGGCATCTGATAAAAACTAGCTATCAGTTGTTGGTATTGACGAATTGCTATAATTATTAATTTTGCTAACTTGTTACAACAGCCACATCGTTAATGTAGCTAATAATACTATGTATAAAAGCAATCACACCTATCTGAAATTATATTAGTCATGACATACAGTTATATGATTGACTCCATAATAATTATGTTTTTAAAAATCCAATACATTTGGCACACTAATGAGTGCATGTCATGTCTTGTCTCTCACTCATACCAATACAGTACTCCCTCCAACATAAAAAAAACTGTATAAATAATACTTATAACTATATAATATAATTATAATTTTGTAAATAATAGTCAGTAATGATGTCAAAAGAATTCATCTGTCCACCGTCACATGATTTCTATATCTAACCAGGAGCCCATCATAAACTTAACTTGTACACAGATAGCTGGATTATGAAGCTTTTCAGATCTTTAACTGTTGTTGAATCAGTTTTGATAAGTTATATATATATATATATATAATTATATAATAATATATAATTATATACATATCTCCATTAGCAATCACATACATACGGATCCTTAGTTTCTGCATGTTGTTGTTCTTCCATGCCTATAATATAGTTTAGCTCACCTTTATCAATTCCACTGTCTTTCTAACTAAAGATACTGTAACATTGACTTGAATTGAAATATGCAAAATATGTTAAACAACTATAATGATAGACCTGGATTGTAAAGCCTTCCATGCATACTGACATCATCTGCAGATTTGTTGACCCAGTTTTGTACATCTCCATTGGCAATTATTAACAGTTCAGTTACATCAGCTTAATAGCTTCAGTCTTCTATTGTTGTTCGTCTTCCTACCATTCAACTGTCTTGCTTACATTGACTTGAGCCATGCAAAGAACATCTCCTCTGTCTCTATACTGAGGCCATAACTACTATATAGCTCTCATTTTAAATAATGGTCACAGTCAGTTGTGCGCAGTCATGAAGATGATATCCTATCTCTAGCAAAACTGCTTCGACATCATTGAAAGTATCTTTATTTTGTGACCCACATGCAGTAAAACTGTTATTACCAAACTAAAAGTGACACCAGCCTCAAGATACATCACAAGATACGCTGTGAGACGATAAATGTGATGCTAAAAGTTCTGTTTGCAGTAGAACAACGGCTTTAGAGTTATGAGGAAGAAAAGAAAAAACGCAGGAAAAAACAAAAGGCAGGAAAAGAACAATGGAATTTTTTGAGTAAATTTGATTGGCTAAAAATATTAAAACAAAAGGCGGGAAAATTCTGTATAAAAAGCAGTGCATCTCAAGCATGCGACATTTGTGGCTTAAGAGCTGAAGAGGACAAGACCAAGAAGAAGTGGATCAAGACTGCACAAGACCAAGAAGAAGTGGATAGATGGATCAAGACAAAAGACTGCAAGACCATGCAAGAAGTGGATAGGTGGATCAAGATTAGAGAAAGCAAGACCCAAGAAGCAATTACTATACCGATGCCCAGGTTGGGGATGCCGAAGGTCTCTTCAAATCACTATGGATTATAATACTACAACCACAGGTCAATCTTTCCATGCGTGTGTCACTATAATTTATGTATAAAAGTATACTGTATAATTTGCATACTGTTTTTCTCTCTCTATACAGGTACTGTACCTATCCATGTCATCTATCCACTCTCTTATCTCTTAAAAGGTGAGTTTTCTTTCTGTTGTCTATTTCTCTTTTGTGTTTTTCCATTCTTTGTTAAATTTTTGAACAGTTCATTTACTACTTTTCCTCCCACACAGGTCTGTTTCTGTGACTTGCTGCAGCTTTTGTGCTCCTCACTTGGAATTCGTGTACTCATTTGTCCTCCATTCCTACAATCAGGGTTGGCTAGCCACCCATTTTTTATTTATTTTTTTAAACATTTTTTATTTATTTTTTTAGTGGTGGCTAGTCCAGCCCTGGTTGTAGGAATGGGACAATGAGTATACCGATGCCCAGGTTGGGGACGCCGGAGGTCTCTTCAAGTCACCAGATCCAGCCCCGTGTGGGGCAGATCCAGCCTACCTCATCCAGTGCTCCAGTTTCCAGTCTAATCCAGTGCTCCAGTCTTCCTGATCCAGTACTCGAGTTCCAGTTTACCTCATTCAGTGCTCCAATTCCAGTCTAACGCATCCAGTGCTCCAGTTCCAGTCGTCTTCCTGATCCATTGCTCCAATTCCAGTCTAGCTCATCCAGTGATGCAGTTCCAGTCTACCTCATCCAGTGCTACAGTTGCAGTCTACCTCATCCAGTGCTCCAATCCCAGTCTACCTCATCAAGTGCTGCAGTTCCAGTCTACTTCATCCAGTGCTGCAGTTCCAGTCTACCTCATCCAGTGCTACAGTTGCAGTCTACCTCATCCAGTGCTCCAATTCCAGTCTACCTCATCAAGTGCTGCAGTTCCAGTCTACCTCATCAACTGTTGCAGTTCCAGTCTACCTCATCCAGTGCTACAGTTGCAGTCTACCTCATCCAGTGCTCCAATTCCAGTCTACCTCATCAAGTGCTGCAGTTCCAGTCTACCTCATCAACTGTTGCAGTTCCAGTCTACCTCATCCAGTGCTGAAGTTCCAGTCTACCTCCAGTCCAGAAGACTTTAATTTCTTGTAGTTTATTTCTGTTTTTTTTACATTTATTTTCTTTCAAATTTCGCTTTTTTTGAATGATAATTATAACTTTTTTTTTTACAATAATATATACCCTATGATTTTTTTTAAATGTTATAACTTTTTTTTAGAAAAACATTTCGTGAAAATATATTTTATTGCTTTTTAAAATATTATATTTGAAAAGTCGTGCCATAGTGTTACGATATACTAGTTATTTTTAACCTTTTATTATTTCATTGTAAAAACTCTATATCCAACCAACTATATCTGATGTTTTATATACAGTTTTGTTGAATCCAGGATCTGTGTGTAATTATATAAAAAGAATTAATACATCAATCAAATCAAATTATCCATAAAATGAATTTTAATTTTGACACTAATCCCCTCCCATAGTAGTTGGAGATATGAATGCCTTAGCAATTGCAGATGGCATAAATCGAGAAGAAACTAAAGTATTAAATTACTGTGATATAGGTGGTATGTGAAATGTCTATACATGTATATATACTGGAATGTTTTTGTTTACTCCAAACATCTGAACAATAATCAAGATGTGGTAAAATAAGAGCATTGACTTAACAATGTAGGGAAATATTTTTTGTACCTTATGGAGGTTTGAGAGACCCATATAACATTTGTGTCGAACACTTTCAACATTTTCAGTCCAATTGAGATTATTTTTTTCTATTATAATTGCTAAAAGCTTAGTTGAATTTTTTTTTGAAATAACTCATTTAAGCATACATCAATCGACAACAGTTCCTGTGACCTTCGTCTACATGACATCAAAAGTAACTGAGTTTCAGATGTGTTCAGCTCAAGTTGGTTACATCTGGCCCATTGGGCAACACAATCTAAATCACTTGATAACTTAACCTGCAGTCATCAGGGGTAGGGCTAGATGCACATACTGCGGTATCATAAGCAAACTGTTTAACAGTCAATTGACGAACAGCATTTGGTAGATCGTTTACATACAACAAAAACAGAACAGATCCTAGAATTGAACCCTCTGGTACATCTCTATGAACACTAGTCCACGAAGTGTATACATCCTTTACATTTACTCACTGTATCTTATGACTGAGATAATTACGAAACCATTTCAGTACTTCACTTTTGATCCTATATACAGACATCTTATCAACAAGTATGTCATGATTAATAGAGTCAAAGGCTTTATTAAATTCATGCAGCATAATGCTATCCACAAGCTCATCTCTATCAAGAGCATTTCTCCAGACAAGTAGATCTTGTGCTGTGTAGTGTGCTCTTAAACCCTTATTAATAATTGAATTTGATTGAAGATAGACATCTAACTGGTTATACGCCAGCCCTTCAAATACCTTAGAAACACTGATATCAGATTACAGCATTCGGGAATGTGAATTATTTTCACCAGTTTCCACTAACTTGGGATACTCACTTGGGATAGAAGCAGATTTTAGACTATCAATTAGTAATGCTATCAGAGATTTCACTTGCTGCCAGTTTTTAACATTTTAGGGCTTATACAATCAGCACCAGTAGCCTTTGATATAACAATCTTTTAAAAATAAAGATTAGGTATTCTCTACTTTAACATCACAAACTTAAACTGCAAAGCACAAGCAGAAACTGTATCCATAATTATAATGAGAATTATCACATTGATGATGTTGGCCAAGAATAGGGGAAAAGTGCTTGTTGAACAAATTTGCAATGTTGTCCTGATTAGTAAGATCACCATGATCACTTTGAATCTGTTGGCATATGAATAATTATTATTTATTATTTTTTATAAAATTAATTACATATAATTATCATTATTGATATTACTCTAACTTTAGTATACAATAGTTGTTATTATTACTAACCTGTTTATTTATTAGATTTTATATACATCATTTATTCTTAGACTACAATACCCTTTGTTATTGGGTTTATTTATTATTCCTTATCTTCTGTATGTACATAAAGACCTGAGTAGCTAGGTGTCAAAATGTTCTTTTCTTTTCAATAATGTTTTGGCTAATCAAAGGACACACAGAATTATTTCATAATGAATAATTATTAACATGCTTACATGGATGATGTGCAATCATATGCATGCGGATGTGTAGCATTTTTGCTCATGCATGCATGCTCATGTTACACAAGCTGGTATGCATGCATGCTTGTAGCTTGCTTCTATAAAATGTTTCCCCACACTGCAAATTACTCTTTATTTTAGAGCAACAAAACAAGATCTCAGTAAGCAACAGAAGATGTCGAACATGACTACTGAAAAGAAAGACTTAAAGCAGTTAACAGATATTGACCATTCCTTTACCTTCAACAGTAAGGTCTCCAATATTGCAGATGATTACTTTTTCAATAAAGATACAGTAAAAAGTGGATTGAAGAGGAAAAGGGAACCCGAGAATATTGTTGGCACAAAGAGAAGTAAAAAGAGACTAAGAAGACTTTAAGCCTTGAATGTAATCAAACTGCGAAGTATTTCAAGTGTTCATGGGTAAAGACCAACTACAGTTGCCAAGAGATACAGTTGGTGAAAGACAAACAATCACAGCTAGATATTATATATAGTATAGAAGAGCAACAATCCATAAATCATTGATGAACACAATATTATATTGAAATTTTCTATAATATAATTTGCAAATAATAATTTAAACATTTCCTGTGATCGGATCAATATTACTTTATATAACATATGGTAACTACTGTAGGAATATAGTTTGTATTGATTAGTGTGAAAATGGCTATTCAATGTAATTTACAATACCATTATCTCTGTATTACTAACAACGCCATGCATAATATTGTTTTGTGATATATAATTTTATGCATTAGTAACATTGTTATATATGTACATGAAATTATGTAGATCACAGGCTGAGCCTGTAAGCATTACTAATATCTTGTTATTATTTCTTAGTTTTTTCATTTACTCTTTCTCATTTATTTAAAAGAAATATTTATATAGCTATTATTGAATGAAATTATTCATGTTTGTCCATTCTTTCACAGGTATATTGTTCAAACTGTCAATGGTATGTATGACACATAATCAAATTTTCATCAATTATTACTTTACAATCAAGACCTCATCAGTGTGCAGACTTTTCCCTACATTCGAACACATCTCCTTAAACACAGATATTAAATTTAAAATCAGCAATACTTAAACCATAGTTTAGAATGCTCAATCTGACGGGACAAATAAAACTTCCTGCTTTCACCCAAAATAAACCACAATAAACCCGACCGAATCTTATTCTTATCATTACACATAATTTTTTATTATTATTATTATTACAACACAGCTAGAATCTACTGGTCATTTTGTATCATCTAAGACATCATTATGTAACATCAAAATAAAGAATTACGAAATCGAACTCAATACATGAAAGTTAAAACTTCTTTATCATGCAAGCACAGTCATCGCCTATATATACATTAATAAGGTTGTAATTATTCCTGAAAAAACAAATGGCACTAGTCTCATTAATATTTCACCCACACGCAAGATCACGAAGACACAGTGCATATTTATTACCTTAAATAAATTAATGAATTGACGAACGTTTTAATTAAGATATATGAAAGAAGAAATTGAGGAAGCTGTACATGGAAGAAAATAATTATTATGGTTGCCTGCATGCATGCGCATGTGCATGTGCGCAATGCATGCGGCATTTGTGCACCTGCATGCATGCACGCAGTGTATGGGTGCTTACATGGCATGCCTCACTACACTGAAACGGATATTCATTATTTTATAGTAGCAAAACAAGATCTCAGAAGATAAGCTTAAAGATTTCAATGGATATTGATCATTCAGTAATGTCTCCAGACCCAATATTTGTAGACGAATACTTATTAACTAAAGAAACAGTAAAGAGTGGATTGAAGAGAAAGAAGGAACCTGAGAATATTGTTGGTACAGAGAAAAGTAAAAAGAGGCTAAGAAGACTTTAAAGCTTGAACATAATCAAACTGCAAAGCATTTCATCTCCTTGTTCATGGATAAAGAACTACTGCATCTCCCGAGTGATTAGTTGGTGAAAGTCTGATATTCTGGTATAGAAGAGCAGCCACAAAAATTATGAGCACGATAATTATTGTATTACAATTTTGTGTATATAATACATGATTTAATAGAAATAGGTATGTTTAAAAAAGTATTGAAAAATTCTTGAGTGAAATTATGGACATTCAAATTGCAAATTAATAATGTAAATAATAATAATAACAAAGAAGAGTGTAAAATTTCAGTTCAATACACTTTTTTTCTCAACAGAATGTATGCTAATTACTGTAAAGGGTGATACAGTTTGTATTCATTGTAGTGTGAAAAATTATTCAACATAATCAACAATCTATATAACAGCACTATGCAAACTTCAACAATGAACACAACCACATTATTTAAATATAGTGATATATGATAACATAATGTATGTGACATTGCTATAAATATATTATATATGCAATTATGTACATCACAGGCTGTAATCATATAATATCTTGTTATTCTTTCTTAGCTCTTCTTGTTATTCATTGTATTCACTTTCTCTTGCATTTCAATGAATAATTATTATGAAAGGCCTTCATGGCTAGGTAGAACAATCAGGTAAGTCATTATTTATTTATTTAGAATGAAAGAACATAGAAGGAACAGTTGTACTTAAAGCTTCAGCAATTGCAGATGGCGTAAATTAATGGGAAAAAAACCAAAGAATGTCTACTGGAATCTTGGCACATGATAAACCATCCTGATCATGTGAATAGATATCTATCACTCATTTGTACCTCAGATTGATGACTGAAGCTGTTACATTAATAATTTAATTGATATCATTCTAAATTAGTTGTTATTACCACTAACCTTTTTATTTTTCAAAAAAAACAAATGAAATTATCACATAATGTGAATAATTATCAATATCCTTACATGGATGAAAGTGCTAATCAAAACACTTAATATAATAATTATTTACTAAATTGAGGAAATCGTATAAGTGATCCATACAATTATAGGCATGCGCATGTGTGCACCATTTGTTCACATGCATATACATGCTCATGTTATACAAGCATGTATGCATGCATGCTTGTAGCTTGCTTCTATAAAATGTTTCCTCATACTGAAAATTATTCATTATTTCAGAACAACAAAAACAAGATCTCAGTAAACAACAGAAGATATTGAACATGACTACTGAAAAGAAAGACTTAAAGCAGTTAACAGTTATTGACCATTCTATTACCTTCAACAGTAAGGTCTCCAATATTGCAGATGATAACTTATTCAATGAAGAAAGAGTAAAGAGTGGATTGAAGAGAAAGAGGGAACCTGAGAATATTGTTGGTACAAAGAAAAGTAAAAAGAGGCTAAAAAGACTTTAAAGCTTGAATGTATCAACTCTAAAGCATTTCATTGTTCATGGATACAGAACTACTACAGCTGGCAAGTGATATTTGAAGAACAAACAAACACAGATGTTGTGGTGTGGAAGAGCAGCCATAATATTTGATGAACATAATAATTACTGCATTGCAATTTCGTTTCATTTCTTTAATAGACAAATAGCTACATAAATGTATTTTAAAAGAATAAAGTTATTGAAAAAATCTTGAGTGAATTTACAGACATTCAATTGATCTAATACTTTGTAAAGCTGGCAACTCTAATAATACAAGAATACTAAAAACATTTTCAATAAAAATGAAGGAAGATGTAGGAATGTCAAAACCCGAAAAGCATACAAACTAGGTTGGGAGGCTAACATACGACCCAAAATTAAACAAACCACTTCCATATAACCCTACATAAGTACTTACACTGCTATAAAGCAAAATACAAAGAGTCATAGTGGTTTGTTTACTAGACTCTTTTGTGATAGAGGTCATTTTGGTATGAGGTATTATATGTTTTAATGGTGATGGAAGTGTGTCAGGGAAATAACTTCCATACTGAATGAATGAGCTGCAAATGAGGCCTCTGCTTTCAATTTGTGATGTACTGAATGAAATGTTCTGTTTATATGATATGCCAAGGGTTACATAGCTACATAAAATGAAGATAGTAATAGAACAGAAAAGAATTGACAAACTTACAATTTGTGTTTTTTGGAGGTGGAAAAGAATCAATGAAATCCACGTGGTGTGCATAATACATGAGATTCTTGCCCTGAGGCTAAGGGAAGGGCATAAAAATTATTAATTTAATAATTGGAACTACTAGCCGCAGCAGAAGAATGATGCAAGATTCACTAAATTTGTTGTAGAAGATGATGTTTAATGAACAATTGATGTTTCATATAAGTTAAGATGAGCTCCATTCACTCTGTTCACAAGCGCATTGTCTTGATCTATAATATAATACATAGATGGAAATAATTCTCTCAATAAGAACCCAAACATTATTTCACCTATACATTTCAGGCTATAGAAAGCTTTCGTTAGAGAATGACCTATAACATATGGCCCAAGCCACTTGTAGTCAAAATTTCCTCCTTTTCTCTTTTTTCTCCTGAACTCTTTCTTGAGAACCTTTGTGTCAGCCTGTATGTAATACCTATCACACAATAAATCCATAACATACCTCAAAAGTAACCAGAGTAGCATGTTTCCTGTCATACTGTTCTTTTTGTTTAATCTGGGCTTTCTTTACATTTTCCTTTACTTCCTTAAAAACATGCAGTCGTTCTGTTGTAAATGTATCAATAGCTTCTTGCATATCAACAGAAACATCAAGATCTGGTCTTGGTTGTTTATCATTTAAGTCTATTGGCAAAACTGGCTTTCTGCCAAACATCACCTCAAAAGGTGAATACAGGGAGGACTCGTGCATGCCTATTTGAAAATGAATATCGTACATGACAAATAATTATGATGTATTTAGTTGTCCATACTTTGATGTATTATATGCAAAATTACAGGTATCTAAATATATATTCATCCCAGTTCTTGTTATAGTGACAAAATTTCACAAGCATTCTTTGTAGTGTTTGGTTTTACCTTTCGTCTAGCCCATTAGCCTTTATTTTAAAGAATGAGATGAAGTCAATGTATGTAATTAATATAGAGTAAGTCACCGATTGTTGGACATATCTAATTTCGGACATTCAAATTATGCAAATGCAAGCACCTAGAGCTCTCATTTTTGATTTTAAGATTTGAACCTTAGCTGTGTGCATACCAAAAACGAGCTGCAGATGATGAAATACGTAGACTTTACGGCCACAAATCCTGACCGTCCGAATCAAGCAAACGTCGGATAAAGATATCAAAAGACGGATCCGCTCCTGTAAACCTTAAAAGAGAAGCAAATAGATTATTTGTTGCATGTACGAAGTAGTGTCAGTTATTCTCTAAACAATGTCTAAGCCTTGTCTTCTAGGATTTTGATCCCATTGTAACGAGTTACCGCAGACAATAGGCGGTATATTCGGCCACGCCCATTATGAAATAATTATTATACAGTTGTATATAATTCAAACTCTTTACATGAATTTCTTTAACTACAATTGTTCTTTTCTTTTTCTGTAACATTTACTGCATAACCAAGTATATGATTCATCATCCCATGCTTTGGGATTAATTACTTCACACATTTCATGAAACCAAACATCACAGTTAGTACATTCTATCATTCTAATGGTTGGAGTTTCTGGTAGACGACAACTGCAATGAACAATAACAGGTATTTTCTTCTTTACAACCTGACCAGGTTCCAAATGGCGATGCACTGATGGAAAAGGTAATGCTGTTGATCTCTGTAAACAATTGTACAGGTGGTTTCTCAATTCACTTTGAATGTAGTCTTTCGAGTGAGGCATTTCACCAACACATAATGTGGTTGCATATGCCATTGCATATAATCCACAATCTTTAATTCCGCTCTGTTTGCAGACATTCATAAGTTCAATCTTGATACTTCTTCTCGGTGTCCGTACAATACTACAAATTTGACATATTGTGTCGTCACTTATATTTTCATCACTTATACTGTCAAAGACTTGTACACCTGTAAGTAAATAATTTGTATATATACATTGTACATGGAAACGTAAACTTATAATTCACACCACCATATAAAATCATAGCACACACTAGTAATCAGATATCATTTTCTAATGCTTTTTAATGCTATTGTTATAGTGTTGTGTAGGTAAAATACACATTCCAACCCTATACAATAATTACAGATACATAACAAATTAGTAATACCTGATCTGCAATTAATATTAGACACAGTGATCCAATGATTACCATTCACATGAAGAATCTGCACAAAACGTCCCCTCTGAGTGGAAAAATTATACTCTTTACCATATGCTGGATCTTCCAACCCACCAATGGCAAACTGATCTCTCAGTAACAGTTGATAACGAATAATAAATGTACATGTTAGTTCTTCCCCATTCAATAGTAGTGACATATTGGCCAAAACTGCTCCATCAACATCAAGATGATCCTCGTCAGCACTGTCTGACTACAATTCCATAGTGGTAGGTTCTTTGTTGACTGCAACACATAGTATATGTATTATAATATTACCTATACATACTTGCCATTCATGACTACTTACTTCTTGCTACTCTCTTGTCTTTCTCATCAGAGACACTAGTTTTACGAGTTACCTGCTTCTTACCTATATTATGCCAAACATTCATGTACATATTATATCCAGAAATAACAAAATGACTTACTTCCTGTTTTCACTTCCACTAAACTGTCTTCATCACACACACCTCCAGTTTTACGAGTTACCTGCTTCTTACCTGTAGTATGCCAAACATTCATGTACATATATATCCAGAAATAACAAAATAACTTACTTCCTGTTTTCATTTCCACTAAACTGTCTTCATCACACACACCTCCAGTTTTACGAGTTACCTGCTTCTTACCTATAGTATGCCAAACATTCATGTACATAAATTGTATATCCAGAAATAACAAAATAACTTACTTCCTGTTTTTATTTCCACTAAACTGTCATCATCACACACACCTCTAGTTTTACGAGTTACCTGCTTCTTACCTGTAGTATGCCAAACATTCATGTACATATATATCCAGAAATAACAAAATAACTTACTTCCTGTTTTCATTTCCACTAAACTGTCTTCATCACACACACCTCTAGTTTTACGAGTTATCTGCTTCTTACCTATAGTATGCCAAACATTCATGTACATATATATCAAGAAATAACTGAATAACTTACTTCCTGTTTTGTTTTTCATTTCATTGTCTTCATTTTCTAGACCACTGTCACTAGTTTCAGGACCACACACTGACACACCTCTACAGGTTCTTTGCTGTTTAGCTGATGCTTTGGCTTCCTTAGCCTTTGCTCTAGCTACTTTTCGTTTTTCTTTCTCATCTATTTTCTCTTGCTTTATTCTTTCTTTTTCTTTAATAGCTTCAATATTTTCAATGCTAGTGAGTACCTTTCCTGTAGTCTTCTGGCACTTCATTGGTAGAGGCTTTGGAGTGCTCAAAAACTGGCTGATTGAAGAGGCTTTTTTAAGTGGCATGATAGTCAAAGAATCTTCATTGACATGATTGATATCTCCTAATGATAATGACCTATTGGATGGAGATATTGCTGTGGAGGGTTCCAGTTCATTATTATAATCATAGAATGATTTAAATGAGGCATTTACATCTGATAATATGGTAGTAGATTGCTCGTAATATGGTGAATATTTTGAACGTTGATCACATACTGGACTGTACAAAGGAATGTATGCCAGTCCTGTACGGTGTGGCAGTGATTCGGGGTGAAATGCGGAAGGGTTTTCTTTGCATATTTGATCTTGGACCTTTCTGGGGTTGAACGGATATACACCTGTTGCACTAAATCCAGCTCTAATATTTTTTTGAGACATTGCTAACATCCAAGCTTCACTTAATAGATGTGAAAAATCATATCGTGAAACTACTCTTCCTGGATTACGTTTATAAAAATTGTGGCAAACCTGCTTCCAACAGGACTTTAATGGACTGAAACAGCCTACATCCAATGGTTGAGCAAGATGTGTTGTGTGAGGAGGTAATGTGAAAAAAATTACCTTTTCTTGAGCTGCTGCTGTAATAACATCTGGACAGTAATGACTAGAATGCCCATCCATTAGTAGAAGTAAAGGTCTTATTGGAGGACAGTACACAAGGAAATGACGATAAAACCACTGGAAAAATAACTCTCTGTTGATCCAGCCCGTTTTTGACAGTCCGTAAAGGGTTCCAGGTATTCTCCAATTGTCATCTCGGGGTTTAAGGTTTTCCTATCGAAGATGACTAGTGGTGGTAAAGTAATACCAGTAGCACATGTACAAGCTAGCACAGTAATCTGTGTCTTGGTGTCACCAGAGATAGAGCTTACATTCTTACAGTCTGTTTTCGCAACCACTTTGACACCCTTTGGGTTCAATGGCATCCCAGTTTCATCACAATTGTAGATACGCATAGGATTATTAAAAATACCATTTTCCTTTAAAGTATCTTCCAACATATCAAAATATCTCCCAATTGTTTCATGATTTGTTGCCTTTGCTCTAGCAATTGCTAGTGGTACTGCAGTACGTAGTGATATTTCCTTGTGGCGTTCACAAAATCTCTGCCACCAGCCATGAGTTACAGAGCGTTTTATACCCTTCTGATCAACAATTAGCTGTACTAATGCAATTACCTGAGCAACTGTATGTGGGTATCCAATATCGGCACAACGAATCAAAAAGTTCACCAGCTCCCCTTCTTGTTCCAATGTTAAATATGAAGGTGGTCCAGGTCTAGCTCCATGTTGGATTTTCCCAGATGTCCGGTCATGAAGACTTGATTTTGGTACACCAAACATTTCGGCAGCCCGTCGCAGTGACATTCCATTTTCCACTGCAGTCATAGCTTTCACCATGTTTATATCTTCATAAGTGTGATAGCATTTGGGTCTGTGAGAATTTGTGATGGAAAAGTCATCCAATCGATCACATAATTGTGATACTATAATCCTTTCACTCAAGATGGGATAATCAGTGATCTAAATGAAGCCCCATGAAGTAAAAGATATAATAATTATACAATTATTTCAATATATAATATAATAATAGATCATCTCCAGTCAGTCATCATATATTATTATACCAACTGGAGTGTCGAAATAACCATCAAGTAGTTAAACCACATACAGCCAAAAGGTAATTAATAACCACACTGCTGCCTACTTTTACATTAGTATTGCTTTGGCTTTTTAGCTAGTGATACTTGTACATATTTGCTAAATGATAAATATAATAAAATGTATCCAGAAGTGAACCCACAATGCCATTGGGCCAGGTTATAGTAATGATTTGTGAACCTACAAAATGTCTACACCCTAGAATTGAGGGACACGTCGTATACATGCACAGATACATAACCAGGCAAATAGACCATAAACATTCTCAAACGAAATTTAATACGTAAATGTTTGTATTTGGGTCCAATTCTGGGGTTATTGTATGTTTACAAATATTTGTTCAAATGGAATCTGAAATGTCAAAATGCCATTGCCATAAAAATAGCCCTACTCCCTTCTTTTGGTAGAGTTTAGTGCATCAGTACTTCAAACACATATACATGTATCTGTACTTTAACACATACACTTTGCCCAACTAGTGACTTACTGACATATCTTCTATTTGTCTTACAATATAAGACAAAGTTGATAAAAACTTAGATCCAAGAGTGCAGGTTAGTGAGGTTCAATGCTGAAAAGAACTTCCTGGAACAACTCCTGCTGTCTTGCAGTATAATGTGGCTAATCATTGAGCAATGAGCATGCGCACTTCCGAAATTACAGCAATTTTATGATAGTCTATGATGACGACAATAAAGGAGTGACAGAAGACAAGTCTTGGAGATTTATTAGAAGATGAGTTGTTCTACTTCATACAGGGAATAGATGATTCATATGCCTTTGTCTTAACGTTTACAACATACAGTCCGTCTTTTGATTTATTTATCCGATGTTTGCTTAATTCGGACGGTGCAGGATTTGCCTCTGCACAGCTTGCATACATCACCTTTTGCAGGTGATTTTTGGTACACACATAGCTCCACAGTAACTCTTCCAGTGGTCCAAGAATGACAGCTGTATGTTTTTGCGTTTGCGTGATATGACTGTCCGAAAATAGATATGTCCAACAATTGGTGGCTTACTCTAATTATTCTGACCTGTGGATGGTATGGCGTTATTAAATGACGTTTAATACTAAGTGTTTTCATAAATTCTTCATTCAGAATATTTCTGAATTCTCCCCCCTGGCCTGGTCTGACGTCACAACACGTGTAGACCATCATCATAAAAAAGCTACTTGAAAAGGGTAAGAAGTCCAGTAGGTGTGACTTCTTTCAGTCTTCCTGAAATCTAATGAAGCATGAGTTTTACATCACTGGCTGTCTTAACGACTTCTCTTTCCAACAAAGCAGGTTAGAATCTTTGAACATGTATACTTCAAAAGCAACGTTAATTATGAAACATCTCAATTATAGCATAAATTATAGCTTGTGCAACAATTAGGAGAGAGTCATGCAACATTCAGTTGCTCTATAATGTTATATATGTTTTCAAAGTGTTATTCTATAGATCTACTCTGCAGCTACATTCAGAGTGTATTAAACTATATTTTATATGAGTAATAATTACTATTATTATTGTGTTTTCTCTTCATTTAGACTTCAAGTATGGCACATTGACACTGTTCTTCGTCAAACCATTGCATTTGACTCTCATGATTCGGTTTGTAGTTTTACATGTAACGTATCTGCTGCTCTATCTGACTCATGGGATAGTCCTGCCTTACCTTGTTCACTAACTGATACATTGGTATGTGTGCATCTATCTACATATGTACAATGTATATAATGTCCAGTTGCATGTGTTTTAGTTAGTATATGTGTATGTGTTTGTATGTTTGTATAATTGTATCTCACTGTCTCTGTATCAAACTATTGATGTAAAGTAAATTTTTATAAATGTTTATTCATGTTCCTATACATACAATGTGCATCTGTTTATAATCCAGTAGTGCTCAGTATTGATATACAAGTACTGTCATTAGCATTTTTGGACAGTAAAGTACCAGACAGGACAGGACAGGACAGTGAACTTGTACAGTACTATACTGACTGTATTATAATTATTTATACTGTCATTAGCATATTTAGACAGTAAAGTGCAGTACAGTACAGTACCAGTAGTACAGTACAGTACAGTACGTAATAGTTAAACCACCCTTTGAGTGCATTACGGAAATTACAGCACGAAAGGTGTGGTTGAGACAAGCATACAGCACGAGCGATGTAAGTGCTGTATGCTTGTCAAGACCACACCTCGAGTGATGTAATTTCCGTAATGCACGAGAGTAAGTGGGTGCTTTAACTGATTTATAGTGATGCTTGAGTGTATCAACAATACTCGACAGACTAAAGCAGTTGTTCTAACAGTTCTCTTGTGTTGCTTATATATTTAGTTGCTCAAGCTTTGTTTTTGTTTAATCTATGGATCTAGAAGAACCACCTAAAAGGAAACGCTGACCGTCGTTGTCTCTTCATCGCTCTGTAAAGTTTCCTCTCTGGGACTGAACTAATCGATTTCCACAGCCTACATTGGAGGAAGAGTTTATAAAGGCAGCTGAAGGTGTTGTACCTAGTAATACAAAACAGAACAGTAAAGTGGGCCATGTTCAAGTATGCAGTGCTGTATGAGTTTTCATATAGCACACATGCCCAATATGGGATATACAGCACTGTCGGTGCCTTTAATACATCCATGCATCATACTTTAAAGTACAATACAGTAGTGATGGGTGGTAGTGAAAATTAGGTCTATCATGAATCACAATACAAAGTATCAAGATTCGATTCACTATCACGATAGTTTCCATTAACTTCTAATATTATCGTTGCACATTGATTACTGACACTTTCAATTTTAAAAAAGTTGAACAATGTTCAAAAATAAATACTTTAATCAAAATAGGAAAGACTTAAAGATTGTCTTGCAAAAAATTAAGCCTGTTTACATTGTCTGGCAGTAGTCTGTTGCGTTTCTGAGAGATTACATTGCTTGCTGTGGAAAATATTTCTTCTGACTTCACACTTGTAGCAGGAACAGATATATACTTCCTTGCAAGTTGTGAAAATAAATGGTACTGTGTAGCTCTCACCTTCCACCATTGCAGTCTAAGCAAACATCACTCTTGCAGTTCTGATTCAATTGTTTCCATTGTAGTAACATTTTGACTGGCATGTTGTTGGTTTGGGAGGTAGATATCAGAGAGTAGGTGAAATAATGCAGTACACTTCTTTTTTAGCAGTGGTTCGGTACTGTCAGTAGGCTCATCTGATTCATCATGGCTTTGGTTTTGTGAGGACCCCATTGCTTCATTCTCTTGATCATCTTGAACAATCTCTTCATCAACAAATTTCATTATTAACTCCATTTTAACATCTTAAATTATATCACACCGATTTTCTATCTTCACATATGGATCCAAGTCTTTAAAACAGGGATCAAGAAAGGCTGCTTTCAGTAGTGACTGCTTTACATGAATGCTACCATACCTTTCTTGTAGGTCAGATGCAATTGCACTCTTGATATTCTTCAGAGTAGAGGAATTATCTGGATTACTTTTCAAAGTGATTTCATAGAGTTTATATAGAAGCAGAGCAAGAAGTGCATCCAAGTACGTTGGGTACTTGGATGCACTCAGGATAGTTGTAGCATCATAGAAAGGTTTAAGTACTCCTGAGAGCTCTTCAATTACTGTCCAGTCAGAGGTTTCCAGAAACAGATTTCTGACAGATCTATATATTATGTGGTCAATCTAATGGAGAGATTGTAGTGTTGTTTGCAAATTTAATCTGCTACTAAACTATTGTTACAAAAAAGAAACTCACCAGAATTGAATAATAATTTGTTAGAGTTTTGCAGTTTAGATATTAAGAGAAAATCAATTACACAAATGAATAGATAGCTTATATAGTACAACAGCCAATCTAGAATCAGAGAGTACGGTAGTACTCTCTATGTAGGGATGGCACGGAAAAAAAATGGCCGCCCATGCATTTCAATTGCAAGTGATGAGCTGAAATCTCTGGTAATATATACACATAAGTTTCTATACACACATGCCTGTTTATATCTAGTGTTTTTATGACTACCAATACCTTCTAGATGGCCGAAGATTATTGTTAAGGTAGAGAACCGGCGAGTGGCAAAACTGGCAAAATCTTCATCATATTATTAATATTATTTTCCAGACAAATCATTTTTTTGTTTGTTGACCTATCACGATGATTCTAGCACCATTCCCGTCGCATTTATAGTAAAATTCTGGTCGTAAAGTATCGAGATGATATCTTCAGATACTATGAAAGAAGACAGTCTCAACGACTACAAAGATTTGATCTGTAATTGGACGCCATTTTCCTAAGTGGAGTTTAATTACGCATGCGCATTTGTATACTCTTAACATGGAAGCTGAAAAGGTGGAAGTGTTTGGAACATTTGTGAGTTTGTGAGCAAATACTAATAATGAATATAATAATTATTAATATTAAAGCAATTGTATAATAATATTGTATACTATGATAAGCATTGGAATACTGAATGGTTGACACAGTGACTGACACTACTTCTTGTAGGACTGCAGACAGTGATGTAAGTGAATAGAGAATATACATCATCTGTAAGTGAAAGAGAATGATAATCAATACATAAACAAAAGACTGACCTTCATTGATGAACAAATTTTAATGCATTTTTGATTGCATGATTTCATAATGATATATAGTATTTCTGAAATCTAAAAAAACATTCACATCGTTTAGAAAAAAATCAATGAAAACAAGAATAATAAAAAACATTTTCAATAAAAATGAAAGAAGATGTAGGGATGTCAAAACCCAAAAAGCAAGCAAACAAGGTTGGGAAGCTAACTTAGGACCCAAAATTAAACAAACCACTTCTATATAACCCTACATAATTACAGCTCTTTGTACAGAGGTGTAAGCACTTATGTAGGGTTATATGGAAGTGGTTTGTTTAATTTTGGGTCCTAAGTTAGCTTCCCAACCTTGTTTGCTTGCTTTTTGGGTTTTGACATCCCTACATCTTCTTTCATTTTTATTGAAAATGTTTTTTATTATTCTTGTAATCTATATGAACATGAGCATAAGAAACTTCTAGAACTAATAATACAAAGGTTAAACAATATCAACGTAATTAAAGATGAGTTTGGTAAACAATCTAGTTCACAAGTGTCTATTTCCAATATAATTAACATACTATCATCAGTCATTTACAATGTACATGTTACCAAGATTAATGATTGTTAACAAGGTGTTAGCCAGAGCTCAGAGAAAGGAGGGTGGCAATGTCAAAAACATGACTACATGAAAGACTTAATTACAATCCTATGAGGCTACGGCAACATCAAAGAATTGAGACAAGGAAATGGTGGGCCACCCCTCTTTCCACCTTTGGATAAACCCTGTTTACTGTATGTATATAGTCACCTCATCGCATCATCATTCTTCTATTCTTTCTATTGAGATCCATACCATTCATTCATTCACTAATTCATTCATGCATTGATTCATTCATTGATTCATTCTTTCACTTGTTGGTTCTGTCATATATATAGCATGGCCTCAATCTAATTTCATACCCAATCATTCATTTATTTGTTGATTCATTCTTTCATACCCACTGTTTTTTTGTTTGGGTATGATGGGAGGCAGGGCTGTGCATTTAGGGGGGAGGGGGCATTTTGCCCCTCCCCTTACTAAACTCTTGCCCTTCTTGGAATTTTTCTACCCATAAATTATTACTTTCAGTGCACAAAATTGCACAATCAAATGTATAGGTATAGCTAAGTGAGTTAGTTTTCTATAAACTCAAACAGGTATTCTTCGGGATTTCCAATTCCATGTATTTACAATTTCTTCAAAATCATTTGTCTGAAAATGCACCAGAAGTGATCTCAGAGTCTAACATTAAAATTTTCTTAGGGGAGCATGTCTCCAGATGCCCCTTGTTGGCCATGTGCTTATGTACATAGATGGGGGCTTTGCCCTCCTTTATTTCGGCAAATACCTGATTTGTCCCTCATCAACTTTTATAAATGCAGCACTGGGAGGGGATTGGATCCTAAGACACCCCTCCTCTGTATGAAACCCTGTTCTATGAAAAGTATATATCGCTGAATAAATAAATGACTTTGTTGTTCTGATTGAGGATATTACATTTGACTGATTGAATATGATTTGTATTGTATACATGTTCATGTTCCAGTATAACACTTTTATGAATTATTAATATCACTATGTGTTAACAGGATGTTTGTATAATTTACTCTGCTAGAGAATAATAAATATGTACATGTACTTTTGGTTTAAATACATTGTGTAATTATTATATTTGATATTGTATGGCCCAATTTGTGATAACAACAGTTATCTTCAATTGCTTGCTATAAAGCCATTTTACATGTACATGTACGTCAATTAACTTGATGTGCAGGCATGAGTTTGAAGGTTCATGTATATAAGTGTTTGTTCAAATCTTCTTTTTGCCACACATGTGGTTTTCACGACATATTTATATTTGTAGGAACACTTGATCGATGTATGGATGGAGAGAGAGCTCAAATTATTTTAGAAAACACGATCTCTGTTACCAAACCTCTTTCAACATCTAGTTCTTCACCTGTACAGGTACATGCATACATGTATACAATTGATATTAGTGATGTACCAATATCAATTGGTAATCAGTGTCAGTCACTATCGACTAGTATCAGTATCTTGCAGTTATTTCTGAAAGAGTAACTGATATTGTACTAAATGATCATTTCTTGTGATTATGAAATCATCAATTCCTTTATGATGCATAATTGTTGAAAAAATGCTCATTTTCATTGACAGAATCAGAAAACAGGAGGTACATGTAAATGTACATATACAGTACATGTACATGTATTAATAATGTTTGATAGGTACACATCTAAAGCAATTATGGGTTTATTGGTAAAATCACTAATTAATATATATGTATATATAGGTGTACAGTAAATAGCTTAAAGAAGATACTGATATGTACTGATACATGTATATGTATATGTATGTATAGTTGTACACTAAATGACTTAGTGAATAATATAATGGTAACTCTAAAGAAGATACTCTTTGTACATGTACATGTACTTATCAGCTACTAATAAGCAGCAGCAGGAACCAACTTATAGATAATGAATCTTCTAAGGGAAGAATAGAGAAGACTTCAGTTTACATGTGTACATGTAGTTACATATTTATTCTAACAGTGGCAGGAGTGTTAACTAGGATTTATTACTAGGTGATGGAATCATGACTAAAGCTTGTTCATCAATTGTTCTAGAGCACGCATGCAATCACATGTTGGAGTAAATATGGTCTGAAATCCCAAGGGGGTTTGAGTTGCATCATACTGATACTGATGCATGTATGTTCCTTTTATCTATAGGTTCGTAGCCTTTCATTTAGGAGAAACCACTCTATAACTGGTGTAGATACTCAGGCTGGAATGTCTCCACCTACAAATAGGTACATATATAACTGGTGTAGATACTCAGGCTGGAATGTCTCCACCTACAAATAGGTACATATATAACTGGTGTAGATACTCAGGCTGGAATGTCTCCACCTACAAATAGGTACATATATAACTGGTGTAGATACTCAGACTGGAATGTCTCCACCTGCAAATAGGTACATATATAACTGGTGTAGATACTCAGGCTGGAATATCTCCACCTACAAATAGGTACATATATAACTGGTGTAGATACTCAGACTGGAATGTCTCCACCTACAAATAGGTACATATATAACTGGTGTAGATACTCAGGCTGGAATGTCTCTACCTACAAATAGGTACATATATAACTGGTGTAGATACTCAGACTGGAATGTCTCCACCTACAAATATGTACATATATAACTGGCTATAGCAAAACCAGGTTTATGGCTCACAATATTTTTTCTTAATGTTCACATTTAAATGCTTAACCCTTAGAGCACTGATGTCACATATATGTGACATTTCACTCCTACATGGTTCGCCATCTGTTCCTAGCAACACGAAGCTGTCCAAATGCTTGTAATTGGCGTCAGGCACAAGCTGATGAACGTGGGTAAAAAAGTTGATGGTTTTTCGGCCGCCCTTTGGCCTAAATAACGACTACAGGGGGAATTTTAAAGGGGGTGTTCCCCCGTTAATGCGGGGGATCGAAGGTGGCTGCGCCCCCTCGCTGCCGACGAATTTAGCTTTTTTTGACCCCGCCCACGCCCTCTGGTGGGTATCTGAGGCATTTTCCTTGCTGTGAAACCTGAAATCGTGGGTGTAGCTGGTGCCAACATGCAGTGGGGTCTTTTTGTTAGCCCCAGTTGCAGTCAAAAGAGGGAGAGCACTGCATTTGATTTGATCCTACGATGCGCTTGGGGACTTTTGAGTCCCGGTAAGCAAGGTGGTGGAAGTAGTAGTCCATGTCGGAAAAGGAGCCAAGTTTGGGGTAGAGAAAGTGAACGGTGGCCAAATTTTATGCAAGAGAGTCGCCAGTGTTGGAAATGGGAAGAATTTTGAAAAACAGGCTCAGTGCTCTAAGGGTTAATGATCATTTTCTACAGGAAAACGAATAAATTTTGTAAAAGCAACTATTTTTTTTTCTTTTAGATATCAAGTTTAGTCTGGTTCCTATATACATGTACGTAAATGACCAAATAATGATCATTTATATCTAATTTTAGTCAAAACTATCATGATCTTTAATCCTGGTCTTCCCATAGCCATTCATATGCATGTACATGTATGTACATGTATATATAAATACATGTAATACATGTAAACATGTACATTACATGTATGCACATGTGGAATGTGTATATTTGTTTGTATTACAATAATTTTGCCCATTTGACTATTTTGTATACAAACTAATTACATATTCCATTTAGGGGAGGAGCTACCTTCCTGGATGCGATATTTAGTTTGTTTGCAATGTGAAATTGCTGAACAATGTAAAAATGTACATTTGATGACAATTTGCTTACAATATTGTAACAAACTTCCCTTTATTCATGTTCAATCTGTATAATGTACATGTACACATGTATGTGTATATACATATGTACATGTATATGAGTATGACTGCATTATCTTAGAATTATAATTATTACTATGTAGTAGGGATGGGCGATTATGAAAATATGAGTCAACGATTATTGTTTTTGCAAGTATCACGATTATTGCGATTATTGGCTACCTTACATATGCATGTAGATTTCATTCAACTATCAAATTGATACCTTTTATTTGTTGAGTAAACAGTGTTGAAAAACTGATTTAGATGTGATACAGTGTTGAAAAACTGATACGATTATGAAAGGAAATTTTAATCACGATTATCACGATAATCAAAATATTGCCCATCCCTACTATGTAGTACATTGTATTTTTAATAATAACACATTCACAGACATATATATGGTAAATGTACATGTATATACGTGTACATGCACTGAATTACACATGAACATGTACATGTACATGCAGTGAATTACACATGAACATGTACATGTACATGTACATGCACTGAATTACACATGAACATGTACATGTACATGTACTGAATTACGCATGTACATGTACACAATTTTTCCTATTTCCGACACTGGCATCTTCTACAGATATCTTGGCCACTGTTCACTTTTAGTACCCCAATCTTGACTCTTTCCAGTAACTTGCTTACTGGGACACAAAATGCAATGCTCTCCCTCTTATGACAAACAAAACAAATAAACAAAACGACCCCACTACATGTTAGCACCACCTACACTTGCAATTATGAACATTTGGAGTATAGTATTAGCTAGCTATTCGTCAAATCATCATTTGACGTCAATCTCTAACGTACTGTCGAGTTGCTTGATGTCTCCATTGCCAGCTTTGACAACCTTATTCTGATTCTATGTGGTTTTACGTAGTTATTAATTATCCAGCACATGGGCGTTGATGATAGCAACATAAACCTCTTTCTTTGAGTTCTTTGGAGAATCTGGGCCTTCTTATTCTGTAGATGACAGTTAATAAATAAGAGAGCCTGAGTCTGAATATGAAATAGATGTAGAGGATGCCCAGATTCATCTTAACAGGTTCAGGAGATCATTCTGCATGTCCTGACTAGAGACAAGTCTACTGAACGTTTGTACATGTGGTGTATATTCTGTTGTAATGTGGAAGTGTTGTTTAATTTTGTTGTTAAGGTACCATCCCAATCTTGTTCATGTGCTTTTTCGGTTTTGATATCCCTACATGTTCCATTTTTTAAAATGTCTTTTTTAGTTATTCTTTATCTGTATATGATAACAGCCTTTGTGGATATGGTTCTTCATCATAGATTAGATAAACAATTATCAACTTACTCTTGTGAAGGTTTTAAGAGGGCATTTAAAATAGCTATTAGCTAATAATTTTGTAATTATAATAATTATGATACAGTAGAAAACAAAAAAAAGTTCACGTTCTGTCTTCGTACTACGACCGTTGTACGGAACGATTAAAGGGGAAAACGCTGTACAAACGCCGTCTAAACGCTACGTTGAGATTGCGTTCACGTTTTAGAAAACGGAACGATGAAAATCCGTTTATACGGAACGGTCAACGCCCTATTTACCGTATCCACTCGCCTTGCTGCTTTCCTGTAGCTAACGAAGCATGTTTTTGGTATCTACAGCTTTCTTAGATAGTCTTCTGTCTAACTAAGTCAGTTAAAAGTCACTGCTATTTAAAATGCAGAAGTTATGCAGGCGTGCATAGAGGTGGGCGTTGCCCGTGGAAGTACTAAATTTTCAAGCGCTCGTCTTACTCTCTTCCTGGTGATAACGAAGCATAAATTTAACATCAATGGCTTACTTAACAACTCTTCTTTCCAGCAAAGAAAGTTAGAATGTTGAGTCTTATAAAATGTGAGAGTTAAGACTCTTACAACTACGCATGCGCAATTACGTCAAAGTAACCGACGTAGAGTGTACCGTCGAAACGTAGTTTATACGCTAAAATCACCAATAATTGTCTAATAGTAATAGTCAGTCATCAGGTATCCTTCATATTCCTCAGTCCATGAGGAAGGACATGTTATTCTGGCTGGAATCATTAATTTAGATACACGTTGGGAAGTATAACAAACAGCACATGGAACATTGTGATCATGTGATGTAAAAAGAGGACGTTGATATTCTGCTCCATACAAGTATGAGTAAACTGAAGGAAGTCCACTAACAAGGTACTGTGGTGTTGTAGGTAAACAAAGGTAGTTTGCTCCACCCCCTGGATGAGTGTAGTGACTACCACCAGCTAAACCAGAATATACTAGTTCTGTTCCTGAAGTACCTGGACATGTAGTTCTCCCCCATCTTGTATATAGAGCTCCTCCTGATATTGGTCCAGGAGGTCCCTGTTCTCCAGGTGTTCCAGGTTCACCTTTATCTCCCTTCTCTCCATTGTTACCATCTCTACCAGCAGGTCCTGGTAACCCATCACGACCATCTCTACCTCTCAGTATTTCAACATAATGACCTGATATAAAACAATCATTAGTAGTAGTATTTCTTGTAGATACAGTAGAGTCACGTTCAACAATATCATGATCACTATCTATTTAAATCATAAGAATAATAATATCTCATCGGAACTGTATCAGAATAAAATTCAAACTACAAGTGAATTCGCATGTATTTTAGTACATAATTTATTCCTTTTAATTATTACATGTATTTTTGTAGGCTAGCACATTTGATCACACTTTGTTTTAACAGTTGGAGGGTAAACTCAACATTATGAATATTCAGTTTAATGTAAACAATACACTATGATAGCTAGATTGTTATTGCTTTTAAAACTCATCTACCTCCTGTTTTTGTCTAACCAGTGAGGGCATGAATATCATTAATAACCATAATATACATGTTACTACTGCTTTACATACTTACTCGACTACCATCTTAATTTATGTGACCAAACTAGCATATCTAATATAATTAATGGTGCTCATAACTATTAATACATTTTTAAAATCCAAACCCTGTCTTGCACAATTAGTACAAATGTATTTTGTTACCTTTTATAACAGCACCTTCACAATAGTTCCATTCCATTATAATAAGTACCACTATAACTAGAAGAATCTTCATTTTGTATCTTTTGTAGCAATTCACTTATTCTTGGGCTATGGATTTCAGCAGTAGATAGCTTATAGTAACGTTTTGATAATTCCTGTGATCTATTTATACTGTAGTAAACTACTGCTAAACGAATAGTGACGTTATATCAAAATAGTGTAAGTGGGATGGTACCAGACATGGGGGCAATGTAATATATTACTTTTGCTATTACCTTAAAAATCAGTATATTACTATTACTAATACTTCCTAAATCAATGTACTATTACTATTACCTTAAAAATCAATAGAAGGCGGCACAAGTATAGTGTATTCTAATATTAATATTATTGTGTGGGTGTATCAATAATTAATACCGTATAGCTGGTATTTTTAACGTGGAATTTATTTTCGCTTAAATTCGCGGTCAATTAAGAAACGCGAAAATAACATTGCGTGAGACTTTTATCCAGTGAATATTTAGAACAGTTGACATTTCATACCGTATATATTTCCACCACGTGTGTGCAGTGTAAAAAACATCGTTGTCTACTGATGTCTATCCTTCAATATCTAAAGCCTAAACCAGCAGCCATAGAATCAGCAAACAGCCTGGTTCGAGAAGTCCAATACCAAAAGAAAACCATGGCTAGAGGCCACTATCATAAACTTTCCCCAGCTCTACGAGCGAATATAGGCGTAGCGGTCTTTTGAGTTAGTAGTCTCCCTCTTACATTCCAGTTCTTCATTGATTACTGCCTTCCAAAAGTCCTTATAAACATGGTAGCCACGAACACAACAATTTCTCTCAACAATTACAGCACCAGACATTTATAACTGTATCACGTGGTGAAATTTAATTTTCGTGTGCGTCATCACGTCGCGAATATTTGCTCCGCGAAATACATAATCTATTAGAACGTTTTCTCTAACCGCGAATTTTTATGTCCACGAAATAAACCAGCTATACGGTATATAAAATTATACATAATTATAAACATCATTACCTTCAATATTTATCACTACTGTCACAATTGTCACTACTCTTACGGTAGTCACTATTGTCACATTAGTCACTACTATCACGCTAGTCACTATTGTCACATTAGTCACTAGTGTGAAATTGTCACTACTGTCACAGTAGCCATTGTCAGAATAGTCACTACTATGACTACTGTCACGTTAGTTGCTACTGTCACATTAAATGTCACTACTATCTTGTTAGTCACTATTGTCACATTAGTCACTAGTGTGAAATTGTCACTACTGTCACAGTAGCCATTGTCAGAATAGTCACTACTATCACTACTGTCACATTAGTTGCTACTGTCACATTAAATTCACGTTAGTCACTATTGTCACAACAGTCACATTAGTCACTACTGTCACATTAGTCACTACTGTAACATTAGTCTGTCATAGTAGTCACTAACAATAGTAAGAGTAGTCACTAACATAAACTAGTGTTACATTAGCCATTATTTTCACATTAGTCACTACTGTCACAACAGTCACTACTGTCACAGCAGTCACTATAGTCACCATAATCACGATAGTAATAATATCACTATTATCATTATGGACCCTACTGTCACAACGTTCATAGTAGTCACTATTATCAGACTAGTCACTGTTGTCATAGTAGGGACCATAGTCACAATAGTAATAATTAACTTAACTATTGCATTGCAGACCTTACTGTCACAGTAGTCAATACTTTGACAATAGTCACTACTGTCACAGTAGTCAATACTTTTACATAGTCACTACTGTCACAATAGTCACTACTGTCACAATAGTCACTACTGTCACAATAGTCACTACTGTCATAATAGTCACTATTGTCACATTAGTGACTATATTCAAAATAGGAACATAAAAGTGACTATAGTCACTATAAAAATAAAATTGTTAAAATAACAAATTTATTGATAGTACAGTTACAAGGAATAGTGGAAATTGTAATTTAATTGGTCATGTAGGTTGTTATGACTGCAAGGTGACATACATGTACTAATTATAATGTACTAATTACCCTCGCCGCGTAGCGTAGGCGGAAGGGTACGGTAACCGTTTCGTCTGTGTGTCTGTCTGTTTCTGGAAAAATAAAAACATTGACAATTCAAATGGGGTACTGGTAGACTTCAAATTATACAAGGAAAAAAAATAACGTAGGAATTCTTCTAAAACCTTTTGGTTCTAAAGTTATGACAATTTTTATAATTCACAGTTACCGTTTCACAACTTTAAGATGAAATGAGGCCAATAACGAGAGTAAATATGGACACACAAAACACAAGTGATCCTGTTTCATGGCTGTCGCTAGCCAAGAAACACTTCAAACCAAAAACAATCGAGGTAATGGTTGCTACTACACCACCATTGATGCAAGATAGAAAGCTACCTAGCTCCACCTACAGGTATGTGCATGCGTCATGTACTAAACACGTGGTAGAGGCGATTCAATAGTCAATACGTTTTCACATGGAGACTTTAGAGGGAGACTTTAGAGGTAGACTTGAGAATTTCTTCATTGTTTGAGAATTAGATGTAAGATATAATTATATTATACAAATTATACATTTCATTGATATCCTTATTTTGTCTTTTAGGATATAAAGTTATAACAGTTTTAATTAATCCCCATAAAATTTATATATCTATTCCATGTAACAAAAGTATTGTTTGTTTCATACACAAACTTTATTATATTTTGAAAAAAATTGTAGTACTTTGTATTACTTTGCCATGTAGGCGAGGGTCCCGTCCCGACGGCGCTCGTTATAATTCCACTTATCCTTATACTGTCTATTAGATGTACAAAGAAGCAGAATAACATTTTAATTAATCATTTTAGGTTTCCAAACCTTCTTTGTGCATCTAATATAAGATATTTGGACATGATAATTGATTATAGTATAAGTATATTTTATCATGCAGTCATAACAACCTGTATGACTAATTAAATTATAATTTGCATCCTTGCATCTATACTAACCAATACATTTGTCATTTTATCAATTCTATTTGTGCAGTGTACTGTCACGCAAGTCAATACTGTCACAATAGTCACTAATGTCATTCCTGTCAACTTAGTCTCTACTACTATCACAACAATGAACCATGCAAAGGTTCTTCATGAGATTCATCAACACATTGTGTAGAGGG